>OY015312.1:61613300-62213300 GCA_955612985.1 Cheilosia scutellata | reverse complement strand
AGACTTCTCCCGACCTGAGAACTGAGATCTGAGATGAGATGAGGCTTAAGTGGGCAGACGATATGGTATTTTTCCTGCCGTTCAGTATTACACACGTCTAAGATCGAACCTACTCTGGTATTCGGAAAGACTGCCTGGCATTAGTTACTGTATCGGGTCTGAGATAGAAATGCTCTTTATCTAATACCGATCTTATTTAAAAGCTTGGTGGAGAGTAGGTAGGTATCTTTCTATCCAAAACTAAACACATTCCTATCAACAAAGGCACATCTATTGCGACAAGGGATTTTGTTATTGTATAACCTTTAACATTTCAATCAGGTCTTAGACTCGCTAGGGCTACATGGAATCATTGAGGCACGGAAACATGACGTGACACCGTTCACAAAATTCACTCCAATATTCGCCGAATAAATTTACATTTTCCAAAACATATAAATCTACTTAATTAAATGCTCAATCATAACTCACCGTTAACCAATTATCAGCCAACTTAAGTGTCCTTACAGACTGTGCAAGAGCCGCTGGAATTTTACACAATCCCGTGCCGCTGGCATCCAACTCCTTCAAACTCCATGACGCAACAAATTCCTGCATCGAATCACCCAACTGCAAGTTATACGCAATGGACAACCCCACCAAATCGGGTATGCCCTGGAGTGCTCTAATGGAATCACCCCTCAACTGATTGTGTGACAAGTCCAGGTACTGTAAATTGGGCAGAGCCAAAAACGTCTCGTAGTCTATCTCGGAGATTTCATTGTACGACAAAATCAGCGTGTTCATGCTCAACAGATTATAGAACGTCTCCCGATAGATACATTGCAGTCGATTGCGTGCCAGGTTAAGATATTTCAAATTCCTCATGCGGGTTGGGAAAAAAGCCGTTTCCAGGTTCTCCAACTGATTGCATGACAAATCCAGAATTTCCAACTCATTTAGCAGACCCAAGTTCAATTGGCCCAGCCAACGCATTGAATTGTCCTTGAGGTGGAGTTCATGCAGATTGTTGCTGTGGCTGTTCTCAGCTGTCTCCGTGGTGAAGTTAACGATGCGATTCTGGTTTAAATTTAAAAGACGCAGCTGGGAGTTGCCCGGCGGCATCTCGAAATGGGTGAAATTATTTTCCGACAGGTCGAGTGTGGTTAAATTTGGCCACGCGATGAGGGGAAATTCCCTCAGAGAGTTGTGACGGAGGATGATTGATGTGATGTCTGCCAGGGAGTGAGTCGAATTGACATCCTCGTGGGAGAATGTTTTCAAATTGCTGCTGGTCAAATTGAGCCGAGTCCCCGGCGGAGGTTGACTCTCAACCACCGATCGCTTTGAGATTTCATGCTCTTCTGTGGTACTGGATCGCTTTGTAAAGTATCGCAAATCATTCGTTCGATAAATCATCGGCTCGTTTTCGTCTCTAAGGATGCGATGAATTGTCTCATAAGAAATCCTTTTCAAGTCATTTTTGTACAAGCTATAATGTGGCACTGTTGGCTGTTGGCTATCGGGTGACAGCGACGAGGAGTACGATGAGCTAGCTGCCTCATTATTGCCCGTCCTTGTTGGCACTGTGTAGTCATCGTTTAAAAGTTTGATTTGGGTTTCTATTTTGGCACAGCATCCGCCGGGCGCTGTTAAAAGCACCCCCATCAGGAGCGTGCCTAAAAGGAAAACATCACAAAGTAGATTCAAATTACGCCTTGCACCGCCAACGACGCCTGTCTGTTTAACGAGTGGCATTTTCTCGCACGAAATTCCTGTCTTCACGGGAATAAATTCACGCACCACGACTGCCCTTCTTAGTTTTAAAAATTTTGTTCTCCTATTGTCCTTGTTTCGCTTAATTTGCTTTGCTTTTTATTGGAAACAGAATTCTTGACATTTTATCACACACAACGCTAACTGGTGCTGTTCCTGATGTCGTGCCAAGGTAGATTGAAATTTTCATTTAAGAAAAAGGACGCACGGTCGTCCCTTTTTGCCTCTGCGCTGTTGTCCCTTCGAAAGGAGCTGTATATGCAGTTTACACAGCGTTTGGGTATTTAAATTTAGGTCACGTTCATTAGGGAGCCAAGACGAGAAATATCCTTGTTAATTTTTTGACTTTGCCATGGTATGTAATGTCAGAGTATTTTATTTCGTATTGTTGACAGAATTTCGCAACTTAATTGTGCATTTTGTATATTTTCTTCTCCACTCGCTGTGAATATTCAATTAAAGTTGTGGACGAACGGTGGAAAGGTTCGGTGTACCTGTGTGAACTTTTTAATTCCACTTTGTAGAACGGGACACTGTTAATTCGTGTGACAGTAAAATAAAATTTAATTTATTCAATTCAATTAACGTCGTGGCGCATTGTTCCTTGCAACCTCATTGTAGAGTTGATTTTTACAACAAAAGGATATTTTTTTTACTTTGTACTATTGTGTTGCTTTGACGTGAGTTCCTTTCACTTTGGAAAGGACATATTTTTCCTTTTTTCTTGCTTTCTCCCTGTCAGTGTTTTGGTATTTCTTAGATATATTTTTACTTGTGGATTTCTTTATCCCTCTTGTGTTATTTCGTTTTTTTTTTTTTAACTTTTACAAAGCTTAAGTGTACACTTGTACGAGTATGCTGTGTTGGGAAATTCCTTTTGAGGTCCTTTGTTTCGGATCGGTTTACTATGGCACCGCTGTTGATGGAAACGCGCTGCAACGAGAGAAAAAGATTTATTTTTAAGTGAGTGAGTGACGACGTTGAGGGGTAAATTAAAGGATCTTAAGTTAATTGTTATTAGCCATTGAGTTGGCTTAAGTGCTGGGTACTTGGTATAGGGCGGTTGGGGACTTAATTGTATACGTATTCCTCGTGTAATGATATAAGAATTATGGAGGCGGTGAGAGGATGTTTTTCATTTTCGTATTGTTTCAGAAAAGTCGGCCTCATTTTAGTGGAAAGTAATACAATGGAGTTGCTGAAATTTGAATTGAAGTCACAATATGAGTACTGACTAGGGGGAACTATATATAGGTCAAACTACTCTTTATGTATGTACCAAATAAAGCGACATTTTCGACTGATGTCTGGAGACGTATATAAAGCGCCGTGGTTTCATTAGAAATCCTTGTGTTTCTCCGGTTACTACTCGTAGTGAACCTAGTTGCAAATAAAGACTTAAAAAAAATGTTTTAAAATAAACAGCAATATCATCCATCTACGCAAGGTGCACATGAAGATTGAAATTTATTCTGGTTAATGCTGAGACTCTTGTATCCCATTTCTACGAAAACTTTAACCATAACCTTCCATCGAAAATATTAACGACGCATTGCATTGCAAATCACCACACAAAATTGACTTTTTATTAATACGATGTACACATTTTTTTACGAATTCCGTTTATATTAAATTGCTCAGACCAACGCCGAACTATAGATTCATGACCAGGATTTTCTAAAAGTGTTGCGTCTTTTAATGAATTCGGTCTACATAAGCATTCAAATTACACTCTCGCCAAAAGTTTCAGACCCATAAGTCTTCCTTTCTGCTGAAAAGCTTGGAGAGAGGTTGAGCTCAGCGTTACCGATGGACAATTTGAAAATGTCTCCAAAAAATTTCGCCCGAACCAAAAAATGCGTCCCACCCAATTTAACGAAAAAAAGCTTTAAATTATATAGTTTTAAAAAAAAGAGAATTTATTTTCTAAATGAAATAAATGTTGTAAAAAAAAAAAACAAATAAAGAAAAAATAACAGTTCATGCCGAGAGTTCTTTTATGTAGCGTGTGCGTTAGTCTCGCAAAAACTCAAAAACGGCTAAATCGATTTGGATGATTCTTCTTTTGTTTTGTTGGTCTTTAATCAGGGGTGGCCTAGAAAATTCAGAAAACCCCAAATGAAAAGTTTTTGGGAAGTTTGGTCAATATTGAACAAAGCGGCGTTGCACTACTTCTCATACAAAAAATTTGTAAAAATCTTATATCTCGAAAACCACAGAATAGATTAATGCCAAATTTTAAGAAAATCTTTCGACGTCATATATCAAAACCGAATAGATTGAGCTCAAATATTGAGACATTTTTTGTTAGCAAAAATGTATTTTGTGCAACTTCTACACTTCCACTTTTCCTTATTTTTTATTAAATTAATTTAGACTTGATAGATTTGTTTTGGCAGTTCGCTATTTTCCTCCAATTTACCAGTTAATTTTGTGGGCGCATTGGCTCAGCGGTTAAGAGGTCCCAGGTTCGATCCCCGGAAAAGCACCACCTCTCACGAACGTCTGACAAACATACGAGAATATAACTGTACTGAAAAAGCTTCTCAATTCAGCCGTTCGGAGTCGGCATAAAATGGTAGGTTCTAGGGTGCCTATACGGACTTGTTGCATGAACTATTTATTTATTTATTTAGTTAATTTTGAGCTAGATTGAAACATTTCCCAGAAAAGGATATTTCACAATATGTGCTACGCTACAGCTCTAGCGCAAATGCTGAAATGTCAGTTTTTATACCCGGTACCACACTGTGGTGTGTGGGGTATATTCACTTTGTCATTCCATTTGTAACGCGGAGGCGTTGTAGCATCACTTTCTTAATCGATCTAGCGATGTCCGTCTGTCTGTCCGTCTGTCCGCATGATTACGGCCGTAAGAGCTATCGACTTGAAATTTGGTACGTAAGCTTTTGTCCACCAAACTGAGGCTAAGTTCAAAGATGAGCAAGATCGGATGAAAACTACTACTAGCTCCCATACAAAAATATCAGATTTATATATAGCTTTTTATGTTAAAAATTAAATTTAAATAGCTACAGTAAAGATAGCAAGTTTAAACTTTGCACATATTGTTTTAATAATATTTAAAAAATTTTGACAAAAAATGAGCTTGGTCGAATAAAAAGTACCCATACCTCCCATACAAATATATAATTTTTAATACTAAAATATTTTTTTTATTTTACAATAATATAGTACCGGGTATTTGAGCTTCGGCATAGTCGAAGATAATTGTCTTACTGGTTTTATATGGAGTTTGGCATACCGCTAGATGACTTTTTTTTTTTTTTTTTTTTTTTTCATTTTAATGCATCGTGGGAATTTCGTGGGAATTTGAGTTCGGTTAAAAGGGAAAAATTACCACGTTTCGTGAGAAAAATTAAGAGGGAGACCTAATAACACTGGCCACCACTGCCAGTGCCAGCCACGACATTCCACTCATATCCAACACGAAATCTCCCCATGCAATCCAACAACGCATAAAGGCTGAAACACACCGCCGCGATTGCGATTGCGATAGCGATAGCGATGGCGATCTATCGCAACACGTGTATTCAAGTCTGTTCATGCACACCGAGTGCGATGTATAGCGGCGATTGTCGCGATAGATTGCGATCGATCGCGTCTCTCGCTGCATGTAGCATTTTATCGCTCTATCGCGCAATGATGATAGTGGAAAAGTTAATTTTGTGTGTGAAAAATCATCCAATATGGTATGATTTGGCACGAGTACGAAAACTTAGGCGCCGAAAATGGGAGGGTGGTCTATCTCGCTTCGTTTAGGCGGGATGCGTGAGTGGTAATTAAAATCGAGTAGATAAAATTGATCGACTTCTGTACGATAATAAAAAGTAAGCTGAAATTAATTAGAGGCATAGTAAAAAACTTTCTTTTATCTTCTTCGTCCGCTAAAGCTGCAGACATAGATAAAATCAAAACTAACAAAAAACTGAGAAGAAGACTTCCATCGCTATCTATCGCTATCGCGCTGGTGTGTTTAGTTGTTTATCGCAATCGCTATCGCTATCGCTATCGCAATCGCAATCGCGGTGGTGTGTTTTAGCCTTAATGCATCGAAAGCGATAAACACACAAGCCACACCCTTTTCGGTGTAATTCGCGGTTTGCTTGCGCGTGGTGAAGATCGTGTTCAACCAAACACCAATATTGTATGCGTATGGCCGTGTGGTGTGGGTAAGGTGACAGTGGCAAATGGCAATGGTTTTGGTGTATGAGATGGGTATGCATTGGGATTGGAATGGAAGTTTCAATTGGGGCGTATTTTATGTGGTGATTGAGTTTTTTTGTAAATATCTTCTAAAATATTAACTTTTCGACGTAACAGTCTTCAGCACATATATACGAAGTTGATCTACAAGAAAGGATCACATGTATTTTTTGTTAATCTAAAAATAAACAGTTTTTTGTGCGAATGAACATATTTTTTCCACAAAATTAAGAATAACTCCAAAACCAGCCGATGTATTATTAATATTGGCATTTGTCGATTAACTAGAGCAGTGTTTTTCAAACTTTTTGAGGATGCGACCCCTTTGTGAGCAAAAACGTTTTGGCGACCCCCACATTATAATGTGTCAGTTATTCAAAAAAGCTACATACACTGAACCCCTTCCCAACCCGGTCTAATTACATAAGATTTTATTTATTTATGGAAAAAGAAATTTTATTTTGCAAAGCTCTTCCTGCTAATACTTCTGGCCACTGTTTGTACGACATGTTTTTAGAAAGCTGTCGCGACTACGAGATCGATTGGACAAAATGTTTTGTTATGTGTAGCGATGGTGCTAAAGCTTTGTCGGGCAACAAAAGTGGACTCATTGCAAAATTAAAATTAATAATGTCAAACGTTTCATGAGGACACACTGCTTTCTTCATCGACCAGTTCTGGCATCCAAGGTGTTACCTTCTGAATTAAATGATGTGCTTAAAGATGTAATCAGAGTTGTGAACTCTATTAAAGGCAAGCGAAGTCACAATGGCGAAAATTTACATATAAAAATATCCATTTTGACCGTCAAAATATTTAAGTTGAAGACTAAAAATTATTATTGGTAAGGCCCAAGGCCTTGCAAAGTCGACTGTTTAGGACCATATGTGATGAAATGGGTTCACTCCATCAAAATCTCCTTTATCAGACAGAGGTCAGATGGCTGTCAAAAGGGAAGGTATTGACACGAGTTCGGGAATTAAAAGCTCAATTATTTATGTTCTTACAAGATTCAAAATCTGGAAATTCGAATCATTTTTCTGATCCCATCTGACTTTTAAAATCATTTCTCGTAGATCTTTTTGTCCACTTAAACATCTTGAATAAGAGCCTCCAAAGGAGAAAAGAAAGCAAAACTTCCTTTCTGGTCAGAGTCTTTACAGACAAAAATGTTTGGTTATTTTCCCTGCGTTCACATATGTCGCACTAACAAATTTTGAGTTTTATTTTAATTTTTTCTTGGCAGATGACTTTTGTTTATTAATCTTACCGACTTGCGAGCGCGACCCCTCAAGGAACTCTTGGCGACCCCCTAGGGGGTCGCGACCCACAGTTTGAAAAACACTGAACTAGAGGTTATACCTGATACTGTGTGCAAATTCCAGCCTTCTACGTCAATTAGTTCTTGAGACAGACATAGGTACAAAATTTTTTATTTTATTCGGACAGACATCGTAGCGAGAGCAATAAGGTTCCTCCATATGGAAAAGGAACCTTAAAAAGGGTCTTAGGCATTCAGATAACATGGCAAATAGCTTCTTGTATAGGTGATATGAAGGAGACTGATACCTCTGTGGTTTGGTGCAGCTGATGGGCGTCCTCTTTCTTGTGGACCAAACAAACGATGCCCTCTTTCCATTCATCAGGAATGGACTCATCTGTCCAATTCTTGGAAATAAGTTGGTGGTACTATCTGCCAAGGCTTTTCGAGCTGCTTTAAAAAGATCGAAAGCGCCTGGTCCAGCGGCTTTGTTGGTCTTTAGCTTGGATATTACTAACCTTACTTCTGATCGGGTGAACGTACCTTTATTCTGTCAACGTCCGTATTTAATGGTATGCACTGCCTAACTTGGTCTTCATTACCATTTTAAAGCCTGTAGAAATAGCTTTTTCACCTTCTATGCACATGATACATTTAATCCGTATCTTCATAAGAATAAATAATGCTGGTTTCGCTTGCCACTCGAAAATTAAACTTGTTCGACTTGCGTCACTCCACCTGCCAAATGCCACGCCGGCCGGCGCCGCACAGTGGGGCGCTTTGTATGGGGGAGCGGAAAAAAATCTATAAAATCTGAACTAATAAACTTAGAGCAATGAAATTTTGCACACCTATTTGGATCGGGCAAACACACATTTGGACAAAATTTGAAAAAAAAAATTGGAGGTAGGAAAAATGAGGTTGAACCATTGAGTTTATACACATAGAGGAATCATGTTGGTTATCCAATACTCATAATAGATGTCGCTACCATTACCACATCGCGAAAAATTGAATATAATTGAAAGAGAGTGAGAACTAATAGAAACACTCAAAGACAAACTTAAGAAATCCACCCCACTCAATCATATTGAACTCGATTCGAGACGAAGTAAATGAATGTAGATGTACGTATAGGTAGGTAGTTATACATTTCTTGTATGTGCCTCTTCTTTATTGAATTCGATATGGATGTATCATGTATGATTCCTCATACAAATTAATAAACCGGAACTTGATTTGATTGTTTTATTTTTCGATAGGGATGATTTCATAAAAGGTCTTGCATACGTTGGTGGTTACATAATCGTATGAATATGTGGATATGTCCCTACATATGATTTCCTTACAAGAAGATTGTTCTGAAATTATATTTGTATATTTTTCGCCAAAAGCGATGACTATAAAATTATTAGATTTCACATGCCTTCATCACATGGATTTATTTCATATTTATCCGTAGTTAGTTCTGATCATGGGGATCTTTACTAGGTATGTATGTTTTTTTAAGTGGATCTTGAATGAATAGATAGAGCAAACGTGTTTAGCGTGTGTCGCAAATTTCATATTTCATATTTTGTTTCTTCGTCTAGACGTGCACAATAAGATATAATATCTATCTTTTTAGACAGTAGGTATACATAAGCTTAATTAATTAATAAAAGTAGGTATCTAGCTACGTGTTTTAAAATTCAATTGAATTTAACAATAACATCATGTACCTAGTTCATAGTCAATGAAACCATTAGTTTATTAAAGATTTTTGTCCTTGATACATATAGGTATGTATATGTATGTACCTAGATACTTCTTTGAAACGTAGATCTTAAAAGATTTCTACACCCATATATAGATCTAGGTCGTTCTGTGACTGAAAAGCGGGATATATGTTCATTCATTTTCATTTGCAAAATATTTGTGCCGAACAAAAAAAACTAAAAAAATTCCCAACAGAAATTGGTCAGCCGCAAGAAAAACGTTGTTACTCCTCGCTTTCCCCCATTCAAAATGGTCACAATCAACCAAAATTGCATGTCTAAATAAGCCATCACGACTGTCATTGGGGCATCCTCGCATCCATCTACCTATCCTATCTATCATTAAAGTGGTAATTTTACTCCAAATGAATCAGTTCTATGACGTAATATGTCTGATAGGACGAACTGGAATTTTTCTTAGACTGATAATGATAGCCGAATGTCTTATCTAATTCATTCTTGAATCTTCCAGTTAGAGAGACCGAAGCTACTATGTTGCTTTTTCGAGTCTTCGGACACTATAATATAGGTATACAAATATTTAAAATTGTTTTTTTGTTTGTATCTTACTATTTAAATGAGCATTGTATACTTGCAAGGAAGGACTAATGTGTCTGTATAAGAAATAGTTATGTACATGTCCATATACTTGGAATACAGCTCAAAAATGTTTGCCTGTGATCAAGTTGAAGTTCTGTGTAGCATTATCCTAAGTGCACTTTGCTACGCGCTCGATAGGATAAAAATAAATGTTTCCCATACAAACTGAATCCCCTTTTCCCGTCGCTAATAATTCGGGCCCCAAGCAAAATTTCCAAAATCAGAGAAAACTTATTTCTTTAGTTCTTAAGGTGTCATTACACTAGCATATAAATATGGCAATTTTGACTGATAAAATATGGCAAAATTTGTGTATGTATGACAAGTGGTATTACACTATGTCATATAAATATGCCCAGGTTATATGTCAAAGGGCTTTGTCAGATATTTTTTGATCATATAGGTATATGACAAAGCGAAATTTGCCTTTCACACTAGTATGGCAAACTATGCCATACAAAATATGGCATATAAAAACAAGCGATTTTTTATATGTCTATATGACAAAAAACGTTCATATACATAATATATGATGACTGGTATATTCTGGTATTACACTATTCTATAATTATATGACACCAAAATCGTTGCCCAAAAATGTCTATCACACTTGTTTGCCATATTTATCTGACAAAATTGCCATATTTATAGAAATAGCGAAATATTGGGGATAGAACTATTCACAGTAATTTCTTGTGTTGCTATTTTATATATTTCGGAACTGTGATATGACTTTGGGGGATATTAGGCATAATATTTAAAAGTTGTTTGCACATGCTATCCATATCGGTCTCATTGCAAATGCAAGCAGCATCAAATGGAGTGGGATATGAATTGGGGCTTAGAATTTTTAATGTACCTCCCCCTTGTCCTTATTCTGACATTGGAAATGTAAAAAGGTTTATCGCAGAATTTAATTTTAAATTTCCCAATTTTTCCTATAAAGTATTGCTTGAATGATTTACCCAGATAATTTTTCTACCATCACTGGGTAAATTGAAAAAAAGATAGGGTGGATCCAAGGGCATAGGTACGTTACGTACTAAAACAATTTTTGTAAGACCATACCTATACACGAACTCACATTTTCTTTTAATATTTTCTAAACGTCTACGCTGCAAGATCAATTAATCCCATACCTACGCACATTATTCACTCCAGAAAACCCAATTTACTATTGAGAAACAAAACAACTCATCATCATCCAAATTCCATCACCAAACCACAAAACAAGTTCTTGACTTAAGGAATGTACATATATACCTACCTACATACTCATCCAACAGAAAGAAATATTTACAAAACCTACACCTGGACCTGACCTACCCCATCCACACTCGGAATGCATAAGCCTATAATCAATAATCATATCATAAAGGACAATCCAACCAAATGCGAAGTCGACTGGGGCTGTGCTGTGGCATCGATATTTTTTCAACCCTTAAAACTACGCGCCGAATCCAGCACAACCTCCACCAGCAAGACGCAGAATATGACTAAATAAAATAAAAATAATGACCATAAAACTCACTTTTTTCTGCATTTCGCTCAAAGTGTTAGCAAGAAGAATGATGGTGTTGTTCATCCCTTTCTTTCTTCTTTGGTTCTTTTGAGAAAAAAACTCAACTTAAAGAATGTACTCATCCACCAGGAGAACGTCGTCGATTGAAGCGACATCACCGGCTCATCGGCAAAAATGGAAAACTTCGATATCGCAATGATGATTCCTCTATGTATATAAACTCAATGGTTGAACTAAAAATTTAATATCTCAGCCCTCCCTCAACGGATTAATTTTATTTTGCATTTAACTGAAAGCCCTATATTTCTTATTAAAATAAAGTCCTGGTTGAGTTCTTTCCAATTATTATTAGAAAAGAAATTCTTACTTTTGTAACATTACCAAAGTCAAAACCGTGTTTTTTTTTAGTCTAAACCAGCGAGACTAATTTATTCACTACGTTCAAAGTGGGATCAATGGGGCTCCAATTCTTTCAAAAACAGTTAGCTGAATACTGTAGCTTTCTAATAAATGTAACCACTAGACGTAGCTTAGTGTAGCTAAAACTGTAGCTCAAGGGAAAGAACAGTAAAGTATTAATTTTAGGGCACTTGGTACTAACCCTTATATTATTATTATTTTTTTTTTTTTTTTTTTTGGAAGCTGAAGATAGATATTATTCATTAAAGAAATTAAGTTTTAGCAAACGGTTATAAAAATGCAACTTTTTTTGTCAAAGAGTTATTGCAAGAAAATACATGAAATCTAAAACTAAAAGAAAGGGCAACTTTGGTGCTATGTTATCTCCAAAATTCTTTGACATAAATTTCTCAAATTTTGGTAAAACATAGAACAGATATATATCTTTAAAAAAAAATCAAAAAAATCAATATTACGAATTTCATTTTTAGCATTTATTTCCGCATTTTCCCCACTGTGCGCCGCCCCACTCCGCTATGATCACGCGTCTTTTGTTTACATGGGCTTTAGTGATTCTACCTCCCACTTGGTCAGCACGCCACTGCCACACCACTTGCTCACAACTTTGATGCGTGCCTTGCTTTAGACTACATACCAGAACTCGTAATGATGTCATTAGTTTTCTAATTTACTGAGAATTTCAATTTGGCGCAGAATGTTGTTATAGGGTACATAAAGCAAACATTGTTGCCGCAGTACACAATGCCCATATAAGCGAACCCATGGCGCCACTTTAAACTTGTCCTACGCATACCTATACCTAACCAGACTAACGATAACAATACCTTCGCCCACCAGTTCCTAAATCAATCAATCATATTTTTGCCGAAACTTTATGACGGACCATAAATTTGTGTCCTTGCAAACTATTTACATAAAACCCGGTGTACCGTGTGGGAGGAACAACAATCCCCCGCTCGAAAATGTGTCAGAAGCAAACGATTTGAATCTATACATGTACCCACACAAAAATTTCCTTCATTGAATTTTTATATGTTTTTCTTTTTTTCTCTCTTTCATTTCAGGTAAGCGCTATACACACGCACATATGGTTTCGGGTTGCCTTGTCCTTGCTCGTATATACAATTCAAAGGCAATAACAGTCTTCTTCCACGTAAGTAAGTCGACTAAATAAAATTCACATAAAAATAGGATTTCCTTCAGTCAACCCATGCGGTCGTCAAAAGCATGAGCTGTAGCAGAACACCGTCATCATCATCATCATAATCATCTTCACTGCCGTCGTCGGCGGGGGCGGCGTCATATCCTTATCATACTATTTTGGGGCTGGGGCATACATTTTGCTATAAATCCGGAATCGCCATCAATGTCAGGCTAACCATTAACCCATTTAGACCCGAATTAATTTTGCCTTCCAATTTTAATGATTTTTTAGGTTTTTGATGGTATTCTGCTCTAAAATTAATAAGTCAAGTCGAAATATTTTTCCTATTAGTGAAAGTGGAGTTATGAGGTGTTGCGAAAACGCAACACTGGGTCTAAGTACATACGTACCTACACATATTTTTTTATTTTTATTTAATTCATTTTTAAGGAAAACTATACAAATATGAAGAAAAATAAAAGTTAGACTATTTTAGATTCGCATGAAAAATCGAAAAACATTTGTCGTGAAGTGCAACATCACAAGTTCCATACTTTCTCACCGTTTGACTTCCACAAGCTCGACATCGCAGCCTCTTGTTAGAATGCTCCATTATATGGTTACCTACAAGCTCGAAGAAACGTGGTCATTTTTGAAGGACGTCCACCACCCATTGGGGCAGAACCATACTTAGAATCGATTATTTTTTTCAGCTGCATACAAGTAATGGTAAAGCTTGTAATACTTCGGATAATGTTTTCATTGAAAAAGAGCTGGAAGAACTCGAATGGGTGGCTCTCAAGACTCAACGTTAGAGGAGGCAACAATGCTCCCTCCCACGGTTTGAATTTATAATAAAATAAGTTTACGTGTAAGCCATCCTCATCACCATCAGCCAGCTTTGCTCAATTTTACTAATATTCACCCACTCTTCCTCAATATCTACAGCTCTGTTTTTTGCACTTACTTCTACCTAGGTAAAAGCTGGTTGAAATTCATTCTATTGGGGTCAGCACAAACCTCTTCTCCAGACTCTTTGTCTGTAATTGCACCGTCTGTATGGTAGCAAGAAAATAGTTTCAGGGAATTAATTGTTATATTCTAGCTCGTCCAAAATATCTGACAGACTCAAAGGTTTCGTCCTAAAAAAAAAAATATGTGCTTATATGTAGCGTTGCGTTTTCGCAACAACAGAATTTGCGAAGTCAATAAACGTAAACCAATTGCATTTATTCGCATTGATTTCCTTTATTTTTATGTTTGGTATGTAAACTAACCGAACAACTAAACGATATTCTTATTCTTGCATCCACTTTTACTTACCAATGATTTTTATCCATAGAGGTTATGTTTTTTTCGCAAGAAAATATGCACTCCTAAAAAAGTCGAATAGAAAAACAACTCAAAGCAATAATAACAACAAATACAATCCGTTTGTGCAAAATTATTCACTCACAAGAGAATAGAACAAGAAAAAATTCACTGCAAGCAACAATGTAGTTTAAAAAAATCGTGTTGTGACATGCTGTTCACTGTTGCGAAAACGCAACGCTGGGTCTAAATGGGTTAATGTGTGTGTGGAGATTTCCTATATAGAAAATCCCAGACCCCCCAACACTATGCCCTGACCTGCCATCAACATGGTGGCCCTGGCCACCACCCTCTTAGTCCGTCTTTATATGATGAATTTATTGCAGAGAAACTATTCGGAAAGGTCCTAAACGCTAAATGTATCCGTAAGTTGAGTCTGGCCAAGAAATCTTACAAAAGAGATATGCGTACATCACAGAATGTGTGCTTTCTGCTCACGTATCCTTTCGCTTTCGTTCGTAACTATTCTTCTCGCTATAGTCGATGCTCCTTGGCCGAATGAAGTTATGAACCTAAGTAAACCCTTTTGTGTGACATAGATTGATGGGTGAGCAGCTTAACGATACCCAACCCAACATGGGTAGAGAGCAGAGTAGCTCTGGTGGTTGCGAACATTTCTTGATTGTTTGCTTGTTGGTTGGCTTTGGCTTATTGATGCCCTGAGGAATAGTGCTGGAAAATTTTCTTTCGTCCTTGTTTTTTTTCAGACTTCTTTCGTTTTATTGTTTTTTTTTTGTGTTTCTTCAGTTTTTTTTTTTGCATAGTTTCAGTCTAAAAGTGTGTGGGATCTAATTTTAGTTTGTTTCCTTTTTTTCGGTTTTAGGGACTTTGAATCTGTTGTCGGTTTTTTTTTTCTATTCGATATGGAGGGATAGGAGAAAGCTTTTGTGAAATTGAAAAACTTTTTCAATAATGAAAAAAAAGGAATACACAAAGAAACAGATAAAAAGAGAAGCAATGGCACACATAACAATAGACACCAAACCACCGACATATAGATATATGGGGGACTACTGGATACGAAATAAGAATTCACTTTTTGTGTGACAACAATAATTCGAACAAATCGTCCTGAATTTCATTTATATGTCCTTCGTTATTGAATATCGGTCTTCTCGGTTTTACAGAAAGTAAAAGTGAGGGGAACAGTGTACAAGCATCAGCATTCGAGCGAATAATGATTAATTGAATTGAGATTGGGGAAAATAAACAATATTGTTTTGATTGAACACAAGAGTGGAGTTTATGAACCGTCTAGATCAGTAATTCTCAACCTTTGTGCCGCGTGAGCGTGATATTTTTATTATTCTACTTAAATATGTTGACATTCACAATAGATAATTTTATATTGAAATTTTCGCGATTGTGACCTTGCTAGTCTTTTAGTTTGCCCAGAACAGAAAAATTGCTATGATTAAGGAATCGATATATTTTACCATTCAGCATTCATCGAAAATTAATTGGATTAATTTTGGCTTTCTGTCAAAAAGGTGTAGTACCTACCCAGCAATCTTCTTAAAAGCTTGTCAAATTATTTTACCCGTTGCATTTTCAATGTTCGATGAATTCTAATTCTCAGCATTGCAAAAAATCATGTCAAAAAAAAAGAAGGCAAGACTTTTAAATGTTGACGACGAAATTGGAACTTGCCTAGCAACCATGAAGTCTTATTTTTTGTTAATTTTTTCAAGAAAAGAGGCTATGCGGCCCTTTCTTCATTTACTTTTAGTGGGTCGTCATCGTCAAACAAAAAAAGGTTGAGAACCACTGGTCTAGATATATGCTAGAAATTCAAGCCTTGTGGCACATTAAGATCAATAACACCGGTCTGTCTATGGACATGGTGAACTATTTTCTTACAAACTAGCTTTGCCCGTGGAGACAAATTGTATTGCTTAGATCTTAGATAATAATGATCTTTCGTAAGATTTTCTGTAAATTTGAGCCCAATCGGTTCGGCGGTTTTCGAGATATACGATTTTGAATGTTTTTTTTTATGGGCGGTGCCACGCCCCTTTGTCCAATTTTGTCCAAATAAAGCCTATATGCTGCCCATTGTTAAGGCCTACCTTTTCCAAAAAGACCTTACCAATCGGCTTGGTAGTTCTTACGTGTTTGTGGAACTAAGAAAAAATCTAGAATTTTCTTATAGATTCATACATAAGAATAAACGTAAATACATATACATAGGTAATGAAAGAGATGATTAGGGATCGTTAAACAACTGAAGTTAAGTCATCGGTTGGGATGTCACCACAAAACACGTAGACTAACAACTCATTTCGACAATAATCGTTGAATGGGATCCGACAACAGCTAAAAACCAAACCCTGCCTAGCACTATTTCAAAGCACTCTACTCTCTCCCTCTCTCTACAAACTATTCAGCAATCCACATCCACATACACCACACTCGATACTATGAGCCAACAAGATTTGTCGTCATCCTTCCTACCACAAGGTATATAATTGTTGTAGGATATACCTATGTACATCATTCCAAAAATGGACTCTGGTGAGTAAATACTAATAACTCGTCCGTGGTGTTGCACGTGTTCCACAGCTCAAACTAGGAACCGTGCACCGTTTTAACATTGTGTAGTCAGACATGCTTCTCACTCATCGGCAATCATAAGTACCTACGTCCAACTAAATTTGCCATATTGACCAATTTTCGATAATCAATTTTACTCATAACCCGCTTCACACTACATACAGGACCATCTAAAATTGATTTCCGGTGGTACCAACAGCACTTCCCCCCGCAAACTGCCATTACTATCCGAATACCCACCCCATCTGAGCAAATATAGGAATCATATGCCTCTGCCTCTGCCTCTGCATCAAAAATTGCTCTCAATCCTTAATATACCGGAATAAACATGTTAATGCTTTAATATGTATTGATATATTTTGTTTACCAATTTTTTAGGGCGCACTCAAGTGTTGAGTAATCATCGCGTAACTCCCCTCATATGGGTACCTACCTACAGCGATGAGGTACAAGTACGTTCCACATTCACACATCACACTTCATGTTTGTGTATCATCTATCGTTATCCTTTTCTGTTCGTTTACTTCTCAATATTATTCTCACCTTATGGATACACTTAAAAAGAAACTCATCCTGGCAGCGATGACTGATGAAGGTTAGGTACTCTGCCGCCCGCACCGCCTCGCAGGCTAGCAATATTAAATATAGGAACGATATGAAGGAAGGTCGCGCTGTTACTCAAGGTATGGAAATGCCAAAGGAAACATATGCATATGCATGCTTTGTTTGTAGTTGTTGTTGTTGTGTAACGCAAAATTTTGGATAAATGTCAGAGAAATGTATTTCTGAAGAGGCATGCAAATAGGAAGGTCGTTGAAACTCTGTATTTGTCTTGAACGGTTATGGGGTGGCTGCATGGGCAAATATTCGCGAAGCTATACGACGGGTATAGGTATATCCTTTTTACATCAGGTAAAATGGATGGCATTTGAATTCCTTGAACGTTTGTCAATATGTCATGATAGAAGACGCGCGTGGAACGAGAGACCAATTTGCTGTTGTAAGCTTCGCCTACACCATAGGTACGAGTAGTATATGAATCGCAGAAGATGTGAGATGTTTATTAATCTCGTATGCTGTACTACATACAAGGGCGATACGATACTGGATACACTTTCCATTTGGCATTTGATTTTAATTAAAATTTTAAATTAGATTGAGCGAGGTTTGACGTCCTTGTCGTTGAATGTTTTCAACGAGCTGTATATAGGGCCGCGTAAAGTCGTGGCGCACGTACAACTATGTATTGAGGCTGTATTTGGAAATGTTATCTAAAGACCATAAAAGGTATATTTTGGAATCTTCTTTTAAGGCGGGATGGCTCAATCGGAAGGTATATCGTTTCCAATTAAAAGTGGTATGAGGCGACATGTTTGATTCTTCGTTGATGTGGGAGTATGTTACTCATTAATTTCGTTCAGAACGTGGTCATAGAGAAACCTTGGAAAAAGCTTTTGACAATTTTAGCTTAGATAGGTTAAATATAGATTTGGGATTTGTTGGGCTTATAAGAAATAAAATAAAGGACAGTATGTTTTTTTTAGAGTGGATTTGTCAAAAAAATATCGACATTTTTACTAAAGTTACCCAACCTTCTAGATTTAGGTTCATAATGCCGATGAATTACGAGACAAAAAAATTGACCTGAGGTTGTATAAAGAGACTTGGTAACATGTAAGTTTGAGACTTATTTAGACAAGCGTTTTACAAAGCCGAGTGTGGAGTTAGCCCTGTTAACGGTGGTGTCGAACGATCCCGAAGATAGCAGACTTCGGTTGTTAAGGGGATCCGCTCATCCGCTTCATAGAGTATAACTTGACTTTTTCTGACATTGAGCTCTACATATTTTAAGTCTTTGAAGCTTTTCGGATCTTTTGTAATTCAGAATTGCAGAGGTGATCCTAGCGGGTCCATCAATAGTTTTCTTTGTTCCGGTTGCATAACTTGAAGACGATAACAACTGTTTGCTTGGTATAGAGTAGGTACATACATAAAATCTGTCGTAAGGCATCCTTGATCTGGCTTCCAAAAATATTGGTTTGTATGAGGTTATTTTTATTATCTATTTTTTTGGGACGGATGGATTACAATTTTATGCCGAGTCGAAACGAATGAATTGAGATTGGGCGCAGTGAAATAATCCTTGTAATGTATTTTGTTATTTTTCAAGGAGACAAACTTGTGGCCACTCGCTCAGTAGACCGGCACCAGCACCCACCAACGTGTACATATCCAGCGTATAGTTAAAGTGGGATTCATAACACAATTAGGTACCTAAGCTGACTAATGCTCGTTATGAATTTAGATTATAGTCTATGGCAGGGGTTCCCTTTTTTTGAGGAATGAGTATGGGACGATGATATTTCAACGTCGACCCGTCCATATTGAAAAAGAATTTAGTGAATCTTCAGTAAGATTATCTTCTATTCACATATATAGGTATGTGCTTTTAGAAAGATATCGCAAAAATATTTCAACCTCTCTAGGGAGTCGCAGTATGGAAAAGATTGGGAACCCCTGGTCTATGGGATCGTTTCTGCTGGAAAACTTGGTAGATAAGACTGGTGATGTTGCTTACCGGACCATCGTCTTCCTCAAATACAAAATACTAACTCTATCAGACTGCGTTCCAGTAGCCTACACGATCGGTCCAATTTTTGAGCACATTATCGATTGTGTGCAGTTGTATTTCACCAATGGCTTCACGAATATTGTCCTTTAAAGCGTCAATTGTCTCTGGCATGTCGGCGTAACACTTATCTTTTACGGAACCCCACAAATAATAGTCCAACGGTGTCAAATCGCAGCTCCGCGGTGGCCAAACGACATCAGCTCTGCGGCTGATAATGCGATCTTCAAAAACAGGGCGCAAAACATCGAGTGTAGCTGTTGAAACCAAATGTTGCCAATATCCTCCTCTTCAATTTTTGTGAACAAAAATTCGTTGAACATGGCCCGATAACGATCGCCATTGACTGTAACGGCCACTCCTTGCTCATTTTCGAAGAAAAACGGCCCAATTATGCCTCTGGACCAAAATCCGCACCAAACAGTGACTCGTTTTGGGTATACGCAATGTTTTTGGCTTTTCACGCTTTGGTTTATCGATGAGGATGCCAGTTTCTTTCACTTTTTTCACAAGATAACGAACATACGGAGCTGACGGTGCTTCTCTTCTTCCAAAATCCGTACGTAATGTCGCAATATTTCCCAGCGTTGTTCAAGCGTATACACAACCATATTCGTTCAGCGGAAGGATAAAACTAATTATCTGTCAAATCAGACATGAGCTAAGTGTTACCATTCGCGAAATAAGCAATAGTTGAAAAAAAAAAACGTTAGATGGCGGACCCTATATAAAAAAAACAATCCTTCGACTACAAGTTTCAATTGAATTTTCTTCCCCTTCTTTATGAAACAAAAATTTCCTCTTTTAATTACAATTTATTTCCCTTCAACTTCCCACAAATAAAAAAAAAAAAACTCCATCTTTATGGCATTGAGTTGCTCTAAACTTTTTTTATTGCATTTCTTAAATTACAAAACATAATTGCTTTGCAGATATAAAATCAAAATACATTCAAGTACATTAGGGATTCCATCAAATTCAAACGATTCAAAGTCGAGCAACAACAACAACGAACAAAATCGCTCTTAAAACTAATTAGAAGTTATTTTTTTTAATTAAAAACATCCATTAAACTCAAATTATTAATCATAACCAGTAGCAAAACATGTTTTTAGTATAGAAAAATAAAACGGATATCAAGTGCTGTAAAAATACTTTTGAGTTTTGATAGAAATTCAACGAAAGAATTAACTCAAAACAATCTGGATACAGTTTCATATTTGTTCCTACCGCACAGCCCGGAAGAATATCCTTAAGGCGATTAAGTTTATGGTATTATTTTTTTTTTTGTTTTCCTCTCTCTCTCTCTCGCTATCTCAGTATGAACTTATTAATTTTGCTTTAGCTATTAAAATTCAAAATATTATGGAAAATGTTTTATAGAGACAACAGGAAAAAAAACGAGTAACTGGTCAGAGGATAAAGTTTTTTGGAAGTTCATGTTGTGTCCATCCTAGAAACAATGTAAATATACATACTAGATTTGTTTACGACTTTGTCTTGCAGCCAAAAGTTGAAGCATCGTGATGTTGTGATGTTCCTGGGTGGACTGCGGACAAGGTACCTACTATACGCTTCCATTATACGTGGGCGACTGGCTAAGTTAATTAAATATGCAAAGTGTTGTCAACGTAGAAGAAAGAGATAAAGAAGACACTTTTTTCCTTAAAGAAGAAAATATTTATGACATGAATATTCGATAAGATTCTTTTTAAAGAAAAGTTAGGACATTGCATTTTTACCTAAATGTTGCTTTTTTTAAGAATTTGTGATCGGATAAGTAGGTAACTTTCTGTGAAGTTAGTTATTCGAAAAAGGATTCTATTAAGTGTCTGTATGTGGTTCACCGATTTTACCTACTGAATAGACTTCGAAGAACATAAATGCTCGCTAAATTCGTTGTACAGGATATAGATGGGACACGCACCCATACACAGTCTGTCACCAAATTATTTTTACAAATTTCTTGACAAGCTCATTTTTGCGTATTTTTTATTATTTTCATAATGTAGTATTTTTTGTTACTGTTCGTTAGTAGATATATTAATAAAAATAAATTTTTATTTATTAAACTAGCGGACCCGGCAAACGTTGTTTTGGCTGCTCGTACATTTTCATTTCATATTTATTTAACCGATGTGTCCTGACTGATTCTGTACTCCGTGTGCTTCGACCGATATTTCCTCGGACGTGTTTGTATTTATGTACGAATTGTATTGCCTAGACAATTTTTTCCCATGACTGTTGAAGAATAACGTTTGAAATGTATTTTTTTGTTATGAGAGGTGTCACGTCACGCCGTTTTGTCCAGTCCCGCCAGGTTTTGTAAAATGTTTCAATCAGGCAATGTTCAAAAATATCGTGATTTAAATAACTTTTTTGTAAGGGTGGTGCCATGGACCGTTTTCCAATCCCACCCACTTTAGCTCCCATGGGTATCGAGAAATAGGATTTAAAATGTATATTTTTTTATACAGTAGGTGCCACGCCCCTTTGTCCAATTTTGACCAATCTTCACTGGAATACTCCTGGGCCGATACCTAAGATTGTTTGTAAATTTGAACTCAATCGATTCAGTGGTTTTCGAGATATACGATTTTGAATGTTATGGGAGGTGCCACGCCCCTTTGTCCAATTTCTCACCTTTTAAACCTTCCCTGGACTTCCACAAATAATCAAGGCCAAAATTAGCCAAATCGGTCCAGCCGTTCTCGAGTTTTAGTGAGACTAACGAACAGCAATTCATTTTTATATATATAGAAGATAGAAGATAGAAGATGAAGTAAAACATCAAAGAAGCTCTTTTGTTTTATAAAGAAACTGTCTTAATTACCAGTTGTTTTCCTTTGTAAAAACAATTCCTTGACAAACTGTATGTTATTGCCGCATGTATTTTGATTTTGTGTTATTACTTCACTTTTTCCTAATCACTTAATTAGTCAATTCAGAATTTGTTTTGTTTCGGAAATGTTAAAATTTAGCGCCGATTTAATGCACCAAACAATTCTTTCGCGAGCTAAATCAGTGGAGACATTTTCTTGGCCGAGTATAACAAAATTGTTCGTATACGTATAACACACAGTATTGTGTGTCCCGCATCTTATACATTCGCTCATTTACTAGAAGACTGTCATAACTCAAAAAACGCGATTTTTGAGTTAATGATGCAGAAATATTCGTTTTATGATGCTTCATTATTGTGTAAAAGTTTCGTATTAATATCCTGTATACCTTCCGCGTTAGAAGAGAATATGCCGTTATTTCATTTCATATATCCTAACATTTTTTACTCATAAGAGCGACATATCTCAGTTTGCTACAGTCGTCATCGTGTGTTAGTTGGTTTGCTTTTCTAAAAAACTGGCATATTTTGTGTTGTGACATTATTCGTTTAAATGTTATGATATTTGTAATGTAGATAAATTTCATATAAAGTGCATTATTTCGTGTTGTGACTGATTTGTTGAAATATTTAACTTGAATCAAACTCCATATACTGCAACATGTGACGTTCTTGATGAAAAAAATACTTTCGTCAACTGAAGTATTTCTTCTTATGACGTTATTTTTGTAAAAAAGACTGGCTGTTTAGAAGTCAGCCGTTTATATTATAAGACAATGTGTCGTTGTTGAAGATAATTTTGTCGATGGAAACTCTCAATAGATCTCAATAACTCAAAATGAGACGAAATTGTTGATAAAAATTATAAATTTTTAGAAATAATACACAATGGCCACCGCACACGGAATGATTTCTGCCGGCATAATAAATTGTATACAGGAACTCTTTTTCATTGGAGTGCATTTTTTTCTTCGAAATGTAAGAATAGAATAGGAACTATTAATTAAATATGAAATAAATGATAAATATTTTAATTCATACATTTTCTATGGCCCGCTTATCCATTAAGTGGGTCGCGGGTGTAGGTTGCTGAAGTGGACCCTCCATACCTTTGTCTATGGTTTCGTTATCTAATTTGTCTTCAGTTCGATCAATACCACCTTGAGTTTGAACAGAATACTTCTTTTTCGAATCACAGCGTGTCCGGCTTCGTTTTTTATCCAATGATATCTATAAGGCGATGTACGACATGTTCAAGTTGATCTTAGTCTTGCAATTTTTCGTACGTCCACGTTCACGTCTTATTCATGGAAGCAAACACTCGACCGTGCGTCGATCAATAGAATTTTTCAAGTTTATTCAAATGGGAATAAAACAGTATGATTACACGATAAAACAGGGTTTTTCTCATAAACACAGGAGTAATTTTTCTACAGGATTTTCATTGAAATTGGCATGGTTAGCCATACACAAAACAAAGGAGACTCTGTGCATTCCTTAATTGAGAGGGAACGGAACGAATGCTTAAAAGTGGTCCCATTTATACTCCCGAATTATTTTTTTCAATAATCCGATCGGCGAAAAAAACAGGAGATCCATTTATTGTAAAATAGCTTTGTTTTGAGAATTTTTTTGATTTAAAAATGCTGGCAAATGACATTGCTCCGTTAAATATGGTAGAGCTGAAACGTTCACAAGTAAAAATACTTAAAATTTAATGAGAATCACCAAATTCAGTTTTTTACAAATCTGCATACACTAAAGAGCAATTCAAGTAGGGTAGTGTACTCAAAAAAAGAAGTTACGCTGAAGATATTTTCTTGTTATTGAATTATTATTTTTATTAATTAAATACTAGAAGTAAAGGGTGTTTTTCTAGAGTTTTGGTTCTTAAATTGGCAACTCTGTTTCTACAGATTGTCAAATGGCAGTTGAAAGTTGATTTGTGGTAAGTACGTTTTGCCATTTTACGATGAATGAACTCCAGAACAACGAGTGCAAATTGTGCAAACTTATTTTGAAAACCATGGTTCGGTTCGCCCGAAATTTAAAAAGTAATGGCAAAAAATTATTAGCTATTAAATAAAGCTAATATCATAGACATTAATATTAGCTGGAAGTATTTTATTCCATATTGTATTTGTATACCTTTAAAAAAACTCCCTTTATATTAAGTTCAAAAAGTTCAAATTATAAGACTTTGAAAATGAAATGACTAAGTACAAAACTATTGTTTTTTTTCTCAATAATAACGACATATTCGAACTTATGACACTCCTATGAATATAATTTTTGCAACAATAACGTCACAATTCGAAGTAGGGAATATTTTCGTTCAGGTAAAAACCATAAAAGACTAGTTGTTGTCGATTTACCTTTATGGATATATTAAATTTATAAAAGTTTACTAGTTAATTTCGAAATTATAAGATTTCTTCAGATTTCTGCAAGGCGGTAGTCAATTGAAAACTTTAAACATGTTTTCTGCAAAATCGAGTTTTTTGAGTTATGACAGTCTTCAAGTAAATGAGCGATATATGAAATATGAAAATAAGAATTTAGCGTGCGGAACAGAATACTGCTTTGATAAACTGCCTCGCTAAATTTTATCTCTGTAGGCATTTTTGTATAGGAGATAAAATTTAGCGCGAGCAGGATCCTGGCCTTAAGGGTCAAAAATTGCAAAAAAATTCGTCTTAACCCAAAACAAGGGCCTTTCTAAAGTAGATATGAGTACCCTGGCGATTTCAAAAGTTAGTCGGTTATTATAATCATAATGCCAAAGGATGGCGCATCCAAAAAGTATGAAATACGTAGGTATACTCTCAAAATTCGCTGTAAAGTTCTCTTGAAACTTATCTCTTCCTTACTATGTATCTCCTTTCCAATACCCATAAAAGATACCACCACCGGACGATAACATATAAATTGCATCTGAACTCCACACCATCATCACTTATGTGCACAGCCACCGCATGCATGGACAAACTTTTCCTGCAATTCAACACCACCTGTCCTCCCATTTCGCAATTTCAATAAGCAATAATTATAATTCCCCAATAAATAAAATCCAGCAGCTTCCTTCCATGATTCCCATATGCTTGACCGAGATACATCCCATAAATGGGTGCTCAAAGGGCGATATCTCCCCTATCTATGAACGTTATATTCTATGCCCTCACCAAAAACCGTATATGAGAGTTGGTAATCTCATGGCCATTACGACGTTGCCACCCTGCAAAACTGAGAAATTTCTGCAGCTGAACACAGACGAAACTTAATCTTAAGCCGGTCCTCTCCCCCACAGATGCACCCCCGCCACCCAACTCTATTATCTGCTGCGGGTTCCATTCAATTTTAGTACCACTAAACACTGTAGTCCTGTGCTCCTGCTCCTGCACCAAACTACACAAATTTACATATTTCTTTGGAACAATTGCCCGGTATCTGCTGTACACTGCATAAATAAAATGAGTCAGCCTTTGTTAACAATACAAAATGGCTATAAAATGCTTTGACTGAAAATATCCATTTAGAAATGGTTCTCCTTGACTTACATGGAATTAAATCTTCTGGAATCCTTAAGTCAACCGACATTTTTTCGGGGGGTAGTTCGGTCTAGATAAGCACCCCCTTACAGATAAATGCGAATAGATATGTAATCGGCTATATTAGGGATTTTCCTTCCTTCTAGCGCTAAATTGGACTCGGCGAATTTAACCCGCCTACCACTGGAGCAACTAATTAAGGGATGCATGCGTCTGGGTGAGGGTGCGATAAATTATTATTTCGCAATTAGAAAATTGTGGGAAATCGGAAATGCCATAAAAATCTAAATAGACGACGGATAAGGGAAGATTGATTCAAATGGTTGAGCTTCTTATCTATACACAATATGTAGGTACCACTAGTACACCAACAGATGGCGGTGCTTCCTGTGCAATTTGTATTTGCAAACTTAATAAGGAAGTGTTGCCGGATGTGTGTACGCACCATGCGGGTGCGCCACGATACACATTGTTCTTCTTTCTAAATAACATCCGTTCATTCTTCCTCGAGCGGTTAAGCATAATATTATGTATATATATATTTCCCTAATCTACGAGTCAGTGAAATCTCGACGTACATTCATTATATCTACACGCACACACGACAAGATGGAGAAATTGCACTTTGAAGCACAGCTTTCATTCTAGAGATACATTTTATGTATATTTGCAGATGGTTCCATTATTGTTTTGCCGAGGAGCAGCTTGATTTTGTTTATGATTTTTTATGTGCCATGGCAAGCAACTTCCGTTTTAGCTTGGGGCGGGCGGTCCGTGTTTTCGTGGGGGGTGAAATGTAAATCTTAAAAAATCACAAGACGATGACTTATTATTTTCAATTTGCATTGAATTAGAATGCAGGTTGTTTGTCGGGATGATGAATGTATATACAACCTACGCTACGGGCTTGGAGGGTATAATTTATGCGTTAAACTGTGCGGCAGAGGACTCGTTCATATCCACACGCAGTCGGACTTATTGTTTCTAATAGAACGTTTTTATCTTTCTGTTCTGTTTACATCTACAAGTAGAAGTGATTTATTGACAAAAAGAAGAAGAATAAGAGTCGACGAGTGGTAAACTGCATGTGATATATGTTCGAAATAGTTAACTACTATACTAGGTTAAACTATGTGTGGAAAAGAAGTTGGAGGACGTCGAAAAATGGCGTAAAATTCGAAGGAAATTGGTATAAAGGTCATATTTCAGCTTTCTGTTATCGATCCTGGTGAATGGATTTTATTTAAACTTGGCATTTGAGTTATCTGATGGATTTGCAGGCTTGTAAATACTGCCGCTTGTCAAGGTATTGGAGGTGAACAAGAAAACGTATAACGCGAGAACGTGATGGACAAGTTGCACAACAACTAAGTTCGTGAGTCAAGTTAAGTCCATAAAAAGTTCAAGACGCAATACCTCAGGTTCTTTCGGCTGCGAAATGGGTAACTCGGGTTCAGTCATTTAAGAAAGCAGCGAACCGCCCAGATACACATACCAAGTTAGTTGAGAGAACAAGATCTGATTAGTTGGTGTTGCCGAGAACTTGAAACTCTAAAGAGGAATGTGAAAAATGCCATTAATTATGCCATAAAACTATACTAATGATCGACAAATGAATCAACACTTGAGAATGCAGGCAACCGTGGAACAATGCAGACTTTAAAGCCAATAAAGTGGTCGACCTGCTCCCCTCGAAGAAATATGGGCCTTATAGAGGATGATCCCTGTAAACTATGCCTGGAGGGAACTGATACAGAGGCACATATACTGTGTCCATCAGCACAAGCTAGCAAAGGAATAAAGGTCTTGAAACGTCAGTATGGATTGAAACTCAGTATATGACACAGATCTGGCATTGACACTAGGAATAGAAACCAGGGAAGAACTATGGAGATGACTCCGAGATCTTAACCGAAAACACTGACTACACTACCCTATCTCTAAATTTTGATAAGAACTTTCTAGTCACCATCCCCTCCAGAGCAATCTGGGATGAGGATACCTTCCCCGAAGATGAATCAGTTCACTTCTACACTGACGGCTCAAAAACCAAAGATGGAGTTGGTGGGGGTGTTTTCTCCGCAAGTCTTAATCTTAAGCTCGCCTTCCGTCTACCAGATTTCTGTAGCGTGTTCCAGGTGGAAATAATGAAGATTAAAGAGGTCTTATCTTGGCTCAAGAAAAACGTCATATCCGCCAAAGATATCTGCATATTTTCGGACAGCCATGCAGCCATCAAATCCTTGGATTCGATCTCTATAACTTCTCTAGTATAGCCCTCGACTGCCGATCGTCTCTTACGGAGATGGCCGAACAGTTCAACATTCACCTAATTTGGGTGCCGGGGCATAGAGATATACCAGGGAATTGTCGAAAAGCCGATGAACTTGCTGGAATAGGAACAACTCAACCCATTCTGCCGGATAAATGCACCCTGGGGATACCAATCGCTACATGCAAACAAAAATTGAAGCTGAATTCTATCGAGAGTACAAATCTTAGGTGGACAAGTGGCACCACTCTAAGAAACGCTCTAAGAAATTGATCTCTCTCAACAGACTGCATATCGGCACTACAATTGGTGTCATTACTGGACACTGTCTGATAGGTAAACATGCCGCAAGGCTAGACCTTTTCGCAAACGACTTTTGCAGAAGCTGCATGAATGAGGAAGATGAGGAAACTATCCCTCACCTTCTTTGTTCATGCCCAGCTCTCTCCCGTAGAAGGAAGTTTCACCTAGGAGACTTCCATTACAACGACTTGGCGATCTGACAAACACATACATCAGAAGCCTCTCACGCTTTATAAAGAGCTCAAAATGGTTTAACTACTAGGGAGATCTTATATGATCCTTTTTCGTGGTATCACAATGGACCTATGCTGGTCTAAGTGTGTTGGCGTTTCCAGCTGGGAGCCACTTTCTACCAACCAACCAACCAACCATACAAAAGACAGCAGGAGGACTCATAGGACATGAGTATTGCTTCTCTTCAGTCATGCTAATGAGAGTACAAAATAATGCCTTGCGTCTCAATCTAAGAAGTGCACAAATGCAGCCCTAGGCCCCTAGCATCAAATATCATGATTACACATGAGTCTATGCTAAGAGAAAGAAGACCACACCACTGTCGTGGTTCGGTACCACATTTAAGGATGCACTCTCAACCTCCACTCATTCGACCGACAAATTTGTCACAAACCCCCTTTAAGTCCATTTAGCCTGGCAACTGAATTCTATTTGTGGCTATATAAAATAGGTCACAAAAACTAAACAGCAAAACGGACACTCTGTCCAGCAGAGGCAAAAATGATTGTCTGCCTTCTTCGTTTGCCTTTCGAAAGGCATCAGCCAGCACTCTGTAAGTGCATGCTAAAAATGCACACAAACTAGTTACAACATCTCTCTCGACACTGGAGATATTTTCTTGCATCAGATATTCCGTAAGAGATATAGAGTAACGATGAAAAGAAATCCTTTCCCCTTGTGGTTTACATGCAATGACATCCTTTGTAAAACGTATGCCTTGCATATATACCAGGACCAAATGAGAAGACAACACAAAAACCAAAAAACAAGTTACGAGCAGTGATAAAAATTCGAAAGGACATTTTATCGCTATACTCATTCCATTCATGGTATCTGCAACTATCCAGAACACAAGATAGTGCTGTGCTGTAATCCACTCGTCCTCCATATAGTATACACTGGGGAAATGCAATACGAAAAACATGTACAGTACATCGCATGCTATTGGTTGGGTTTTGCAATGCTATTCATGGGAGGTCGTCGGTTAGGTCGAATAAACTCGATATTCAATGTTGTACACAGGATAGAATGACAACGATCGGCAAAGAGGTTTTGTTGTGTACTACAGCAGCTAGATGTGTTTACGTTTTGCTTAAAGTTTGAATTTGGAATTTGGGGGGTACATTGAGAGAAAGGTCATAAAGCAACGATGAGGGTGATATCATTTGCTCTGCTATTTGACAAGATAACGTTTTGCATATACAGTTTTTTGTTGTTGACTATGTTGCATATCTGGACTCATATTTTTGATATTTGTCAAGTTGCAATTTCATATCTGGTATGTAGGTAGGTATGCTTTTCATCTTTTTGTGGTACCCAAATAGACGAAATATTTATAAAAAAGAGGTGGGACATTATTAGTAGAGGTAAATGTACGACAATCTTTATTTGCGCATCAGAAGATGGAAGATACCTATGATCGCCATCGTCCAATCTAGAACTATAGCAGATTTAATAGGGATGTGCGTTTTTGGATAGCTGACGTTCAAACATGCACCGAGTCTGTAGCTTAAATGATTTAACTCGATATGGAACTTAAAATTCCTCAATCTACCGAAACATCAGGTACTCAAAATCCTGGTTCCTCCACAGCCGAAGAACACAACAACTGGAACAAATTTAATTTTGGTAATCTCCAAAGTTCTACTCTAGATTCTGTACAAATGAAACAGCCATCTATCCCGATGGTGGAATCATTGATGACGGATATAAAATGTTGACCACTATTGCAGCCGGAGCCGTAACCTTGGAGATATAAGCGGGTCTTGCATAGAGCCCTGCTGAGAAAAGTATCCTCTTATGCACTACCTACCACAACAACTCTTCGGATAGATGCAAAACTTTCTTCTAGACATTCTTGTGCTAAACGCAGAACTGCCTCAAGGTTCTATACTTTCACCAGATCTATTTCTTCTCCATGTCAGTGTAGTATGGGTCGAAAAAATCCTCAAAAATCAAACAGCTCAGCACTTTTACAAAGAAAATTGTTTCGACTGTACCACAGTTTAAAATGGACGACCAACACACTCATTCGAAGGAATTCATGCATTTTCATGGAGTCACATTCAACTCGATAATGCCATGCTATATCCAATGTCGCAAGCTCAGCGTTCTCAAAATTAAGTTACCCATATAGAGCAAAAAGTCCCGAAACAACTCCTGTCGGGTTAGACCATGCCTCGCTTTTTCTTGCATATATTGAGCTCGGCCTCAAAACATTCACTTAACAGCATACATAGACGAGCAATTACTACAATTGCTTTCGCACAGAAGATTAGTCGCTGATCTATGTCTGGTCTATAGGTATAGGTACCTCCATGGCAGCTGTTCCGAGTTAACGAAATTCCCTATTCCTCGAAATGGGATATAGAATCACTATGATGAGGACACAATTTTTGCAACCTATTTTCGTTTTGTGTAAATGTTGGACAATTTTTTACCCGAAAACATTTACTACTTTACTGAATAGGCCGTCAATGGTAATAGCTCCAAGTTATCTGACTGAACCGAGCCTCTGACAACCCTGCAAGTATGTGGTTGGGTGCATTGTCTTGTTGGAATATTCAAGGCAGAGGTCCAAAAATAATCTTCATCTTTGAAAATGCCCGTTCCAGCAAACATTTATAGCTGTAGGTAGGAGTTATCTGCAGAAATAAACCTGTGGTCTTGCCTCTAGGTTGATTTGACGCCGCAGGACTATTTGTGGTTGTGGAAGTCGTTTTTCTATGCAGACAAACCAACAACAATATGGGAACAGCCTTGAAAATCCAACATCGAGCGAGGATTTGGTCAGCCTGTGCCTACAGCTCAAAGAGCAATACAAATGTGCGGTTTTATAGCGTTTTTTTTTTTAATTCACTGTAGTGAACATTTCAACATTTAAAATCCTCTACTGTGACCTTCAAAAAATGCCCAGCAGTAGGCTCTATAATTATTCACCGATGTATATGGTCCTTTAAAATTAGATAATTTTTTCTTGAATAGTAAGGACATAGCAACGACTGTCTTTTTTGAGGCTCTTAATTACGAATTGCCTAAAAACCTCTTAAAAGCACACCAGCTAACAATAGGATGGTAGAAATTATAACCATTTTTCGCTAGGTTAGGTTAGGTTTGAGGGAAGTGCACAGCTTTAAAAGTGCTGTGCTACCACGGGGGCCTTTTGGTCCATTGTGATCCCTTGGTTTATTGGTCGTGGATAAAAATTTTCATTTTATTGGACAACACAAAAAACATGCATAAACACTTTACCTGGTTTCTTTGAGTTGTTCCTTGGCAGAGTTGGTCTACTAAGTAAACCATCCCGTACTTTTAACAAACCTGATTGTGTCCGTCAGTGGTACCTGCACTATGTCCTCTAGGTCTCCGAAAAGTCTGTCTCCCATGTATCGGAGTCGACTGGTTTGGAGGTTTGGGCATTCGCAGAGCAGGTGTTTGATGGTCTCCGTTTCTTCTATGTCTTGACAGCTCCTGCAGTAGTCTGGTGAGTTAATGCCCAGTCTTGTGGCCATGGTACCAATGGTACAGTGGCCTGTCAGTACACCTGTTAATATTCGAATATCTCGTTTATTAATTTTCAGAATACATCTTGTTCTTTTTTCGTCGATTCTTGGCCAAAGGATACGGGATATAACACAGTCGTGTCTGTTAGACCAGGTGGTGTTAATTTTTTCCCTTGATTTTTGGTCAATATTTCTTTTTGCTACACTAATTGGGATGTCTATTGATGCAATGATATTTGCTGCGTCAAGCTCCGACCCAGTTCTTGCTAGCTCGTCTGCTTTTTCATTTCATTTCTATATGAGCTGTGCTTCCAGGTTTTTGCCTCCTTTAGGCGGAGGGCTCCCTTGGCTGCCATGCTACAAATGTATTCACTAAGGGGTGGAAGATTTAGAATCATCTCCAGCCCGGCTTGAGGTGTTGATCTCATTGCTCCCGTTATTCCGATGCATGCCAATCTCTGTACCTTGGATAGGTTATTGAGATAGGTTACCTTTTCTATTGCCTTCCACCATACAATGGACCCATAGGTAAGTATGGGTCTTATAATTGCCGTATACATCCAATGGATTATATAAGGGCGCATACCCCAGCGTTTACCAAAGGTTTTCTTGCATGCGTAGAAAGCACATAGTGCTTTCTTTGCTCTTTCTTCTGTGTTGCGTTTCCAGGTAAGTTTAGAGTCCAGGATGATGCCCAGATACTTAGCTTCTGAGGAAAGTTTCAGACGGATTCCGTTCAACTTCGGCAGGTCGAATTTCTCGATTTTTCTTCTCCTAGTAAATAGGACAGTTTCGGTTTTGCTTGGATTTACTCCGAGGCCGTTTGGTCCTGCCCACGAGGATAATTCCTTTAGAGCCGATTCCATGAGTTCGCTAATAGTGGGTAGGTACCTTCCACTTATTAGGATTACAATGTCGTCTGCGTAAGCTACAATTTTTGTCCCTTTTATCTTTAGAGCTGTAAGGATCTTATTGACCACTAGGAGCCACAGGAGAGGAGATATGGCGCCCCCTTGTGGAGTACCCCTGGTCACTATTCTCCTTATGTTGCTCTCACCGATTTCTGAGTTATTTACTCTGCTGTTAGGCATATCGTAAATCCAGTTTGTAATCTCTTGTTTCACTCCCAGGTCTTCAAGCGCTGTTTTTATGGCCACTGTTTTAACATTATTAAATGCTCCTTCAATGTCCAAAAATGCTGCCAGAGTGAATTCCTTATGGTGTAAGCCATTTTCAATGATTGACACAACTTCGTGCAGGGCTGTTTCCACGGACTTACCTTTAAGGTAGGCGTGTTGAGTGCTTCATAGGTTATGTTCATTGAGTAGATCCCTTATGTATGAGTCGATTATTCTCTCCAGTGTTTTTAAGAGAAACGAGGAGAGGCTTATCGGCCTAAAATCTTTTGCGGTGCAGTGCATATGCTTTCCTGCTTTAGGAATAAATATCACCTTTACCTCTTTCCAGCTTTGTATACTAACGAGATCTCCATTGTCATATGGACTGAAATACAAAATACAAGATTTAGAGGGTAGATGAAGAACTAACATACTCATATACATGAGAGCCTCTCAGGTTTGGCTTAATAAAATAACCTTTTGCTCATCTCCTTCTATTGTCCTCATTCTATTTATAAATTGTGATCTCCTTCCTTGATCATAATTTTTCATATTTAATGTCACGTACCTCTATAGAGCCATACAACATTTTAAAATACACATTTTGGCACGTATTCGCATATGTGCATAGCACAAACCCAATTTAAACCGGAAATGACATCCATTACAAAACTTTGCGCCCACACATATAAGCTGTCGCTTTCTGCGTTGACATTGCATTCTCACTACAGCAACCACTTACAATTCAACCAGCATTCCCGGGTCAGGATTTTGGGATTTTTTCTTTTAATACAGACAAAAAAAAATCAGAAAACACCATCACAGTTTGGAAGCATTGCCTCCTCACAATTTTACCACACGATACCTCATCACGCACTCCTCTATTGCTTTGCTATCCCCTTCGCCGACAATTCTACCACACCCACTCAAACTTGTACATCAACAAAGAAATTGTGGAGGGAAAATCGTTTTAATTCCACAAATCCTAGCAATTACCAGAGAAGACATAACCGAAGGATGTTGCACAAACTATAGACGAGGCACTTGATTGTGGGCGACGGTGTTTGTGTATATCTAATGCTAAGAAGCCGAACATTCTTTTCAACTAAAAGTTATCATTTCTCCTTTTGTGTTACCTTTAGTTTAAGTTCTCGCTCCTGTTTGGCCTATAGCCCGACAAATGAAAGGACGAATCACGAAAGCAGAATGAAGAATAAGACCAAAGAAATGTTCATCATCATCATCATCATCGGCAGCGATTACAGAGACGTGGCATTTAGGACTTTTGCCTATAGGTTGTTGCGGCAACCGGAAATGATTTCCTTAGACGAAATCGAAAAAGGACTATAGAGGGCCACAGATTTTATTCACAAGACCTAGTTGTAGTTTGATTTTCTCTTTTTTTTTTTTTTTTTTTTTTTTCTTGTGAGCGTACAGAATCAAAACGGCCTTTGTGATTTACGTTCTCAAAAGAGGATAATAATCGAAACTTTGATTTCGATATATATATATACCAATGGCAGGCAGTTGCTGCGCGGGTCAAAAGCCAATTACTCGTCGAAAATCCTCGATCTCCAATCGCATTTGTGAGATAATTTATTTCCTTTTAATGAAGTCGAACCTTTTATACAAGCGATGAGTAGAAAAAAAAAAAAAAAAACGCACACGCCTTTCACATAAAATTAATTAAGAAGATTTGGTTGGAAAAGTTTTTCCTTTTTGTTTCGTTGTTTTGTAAAGCATTGAATCTCTTGATTAGACCGACCTTAAAGATGTTTCAATGCTCCCGGATACGATATCATGCATGCTTCGTCAACGCATTCTAAAAGTTTTATTTCTCTTTGAGTTTGAATACTTTTGAAGCTTTAATCTTAAACCGAAGGCACGTGTCGTGTATTGTTAGAATACTCATCCGTAAGAGCACAGTTTTTCTGTATGAAGGGCCATTGTCATTAATGAAATAAGTTTGCGGTCTTCTTGCTTGCATTGTCTTCTGTTGTAGTCAACGTTTTACCATAGAGCCCTACAGCAGCGCCTCGAAACTGTTGGCACTGGCACTGTAAGGGGACGTCCTTCTGCGCGGTGAATAATTATGAAGAAATTCTCAGTCTCAGTAAAGCGCTGTCGACCAAAAACAGATTGTACGCAACAACCAAAACCACTCAATTTTATATTGTTCTCAAGATCTTGATCACTAGAAGCGGTACCCGTACCGGGCCATGACAAGCGAGTTTGTTTGAACGGAAATTGATCATTAGGATATTGGGGACATTTGGTTTCCATATAGGCTGCCAAGATTGTGCGATTTGACGCGACTTTTTCCGTAGTCTTACTCGTGGATTTACAAGAACTTGTGCCCTTCGTAGTTTTAGATCCATCGGTAGCCAGAGTTAGTAAGTCTGAGCGCACTTATTCCAGCTGTTAAGATTAATCTGTAAGACAAGCGGCAGTAAGTTGAGAAAAGTGTCCATACTTTAGCCGCTGTGAGTGACTAAATCGTTCAGCACTTAATTTAATATGAACTATGGCATCAAGCTTCCTCATTCTGCTAGGAGCGGTTAAGGGACAAATCCGCTCATACTTCTTGCAGAAAGCCATCTTCAAATGGACTGCGTCATATCAAGGAAGATATAGTCTACCTACGATCAAATTAAACAAAGGACCTACTGAACAGAACCCGGCCCAGACATCGCCATAATCACGGCGATAATCGCGAGGCATTGGCCAATTGGATACAATGTGGGAGAACTAGGGTATTACATACAACCCACGCTGCCGCAGTTTCTGGAATGCAAATGAGACAGAAACTACTCTTTATCCTCTTAAAATGTCCGGCACTAGCCAGATTGAGTGCTCTGAACCAAGGAGGGACTTTTCGGGCAAAGGGATACCTACGTTTTCTCAACTCCAACTCCACAGATTGGATATACCAGGTACTGATGGTATCACATCTCCAACACCCACCACAAACCAGGTCACACGCCACACAACTGGTCCATTGTCACTGGGACTAAAACCCAGTATCATTAATTTTAGTGAAATTTCTTTGACTTTTTAAGAAAGCCACGAATGCACCAAGGTGACGAGGAGCTTACAGTGTCAGCACTTACCATGTCCAAGTGTAAAGCCATTACAATAACAAAGAAAATTATCTGAAGTATATAATTCACCCTCTCCACAAGCGTCGCAGTCAGTGGTATGTCATATGTCTAGCTTATGAAGGCGCTCAGCAAATGGAAAGTGTCCTGGAAGAATCCCAACATGTTTTCTAGTCTACTCTGCTGAGAGACAAAAAGAACGCCGCTGATTTCTTGTAGACGTTCGCGATCATACGTTTAGTCATTTTGAAAAGCCACACCACACAAAATTGCATTCGTAAGAAACCAATCGTAAATTTCTTAAATGGAGCATCCTGACCGAGGAATCGGGAAGACCCAACACTAGTGTAGCTTCTGAGAGCCCTCGCCCTTTAAAATAATTAAATAGGTGGCGCAACAGACAGGTGGACACCCTAGCCTAGCTTCTCGCAACCATTCGTTTGCGTGAGTTTCTATTTTTGGGACGAATGGAAGCCTTGCTCGTGCTTGCCTAAAATTGGTAGTGAAGTCTAGCGTTCTCGGGACTCCACCAGGACCCTAGCACCTTTGGAACCATAAGTAAAGACTAAAGACCTACCTACAGCCTCGGCCAGACTCTGGCCGAAGCCAGTCCTGAAATAATCGAAAGTCGGCACTAAATCGGCATCAGAACCAGCAGAACGTCATCGTAACAACACCCTTAGAAGGTATATTGCTTTGGAATAGTAGGCAGAGCCCATGATAAGGTACTAAGGGACAGGTAAATCAAGAAGACATCTGGAAGCTCTCGTACTTTTACTACCTATACGGGCTGTTTCTTGGATTTTAAGCCAGTTGTCAGTCAGACATTTGACATATTGACAATATGCACCATAGTAGTGGAAACAGAACGCCACCTTGTGGATAGCCTCTGTTACATGGTTGCCACTCGACTGGAAAGTCAGGGAATGTCAGGGAAAGACAGGGAAATTTAGGAAGCAGTCAGGGAAAATTTGTTACATTTATTTTTAATTTTACCAAAATGTTGTTTAAAAAATACAAGTAAAAAAAAAGTCATTTAAAATTTTGGTAAATTTTGTGTCTGTGTATCTACAAATAAAAGTGTTTTTCCGAACTTTCTATGGCTGGTATCAGAACGAGAGGCCGAAAGTGAGAAATTCGATTTTGTCTTTTATTTATTTCGAAAGTGATAAATGCTAATTCAAGTTCTATCCGAAAAGTACTTTTAAAATATTTGAATTTTAGAACGTAACTCTGAGGAAGGCCCCTAAACTCTGGAAACACTTTTTTGCGTTCAGGTGGCTCGTTAAACTCGTCGATTCCATCGGAAAAAATTAAAAAAAAAAAAAAAATACTGCGCACAGATTTGTTTTTTTTTTTTTTTAACTTTCAAGAATTGAGTTCTCTTCATAATTATTATGATATTTCACAAAAGTAAAACTTTCTTATAAATTTAATATCACAAGGCGTTGTTCAAACTGAAATTCTGCAAATTAGTTTATATTTGAAGTTGCAATCATGTGGCTTGAAACATTTCAACTAAATGTCAGCCGTGTACTTAGTGGATTAGTCCTTGACTAGAATTGTCGGTGACCCCTTTGTCTGCGTCAAAGTCAATAAAAACGATCAACGACTTCGACCTAATGTGGGGCGCAGTGTTTCATTAGTTAGTGCGCTGAACTATTGAGCAAGGGTCTTAGGTTCAACCCTCCGCAAAACACAATTTAAATAAGCAGATACACAGATAGTTGATGCAACACGTCCATCGTCCATAGGCACCCTAGGCCTAGCTTCTCACAAACGTTCGTTTGTGTGAGTTTTTATTTTTCGGGACCTATGGACACAAGTTCTAAACTTAAGGTATTTTCTGCTGCACTAAATTTTTCAAACGCCTTAAAAACACCTGAAAGAACAGCTATCCTGAGTCAGCTTCTCAATTCAGCTATCGAATTTGGCATAAAATTGTACTTTCTTTCTATTCTTCCCAAATGTGGCACATTCTCTATTTGGGTAGCTAATTCTCCTATCTCTCAAAATAGGCACTGCTCTGGCCATACAAAGTCTATATATTGTTATCCTACAAGTTTTTTTTGAAGGCTGAACAAAAAAAAAAATAGCCCATCTGTGAAAGAGATGGGCTTCAATATAAGCCCTATGAAATTAATCCACCTTTTAACGAACGGTGGACTGGTCGATTTGGCCCCAACACTTGGCCAACCAGATATCCTGACCCATGGATTTTCTCTTCTGAACTGTTAACTTTGCGATTTTGACGATACCAAAATATTCTATACCGTGAATAATTCCCCCCGGCGGATTTTACGATAGGGGTGAACTTTTGTTGATCATACGTAAAAAAGTTGCTTAACATTATTTTTAGGAAATTTCTCAAGGATACAAATTTCATAAAAAAAATTAAAAATTTATTAAATCAAAATTTTGAGAAAAAGGCATTTTAAGTAAAAAATTGTAACAAACAAATTCAAAATTTTGAGTTTAAGCCCATAACTTTTTTGTAGCTGCATAGATGTACCTGAAGTGCGCTTGTATGCGCTACTATATTGTCTTTTCAAAATGTACAAAACTATTTTTGTGCTATAAGCACAGCGTTTTAAGTGGTACTAATAGCTCCAAATTAGAGGTCACCTACTTTGAAGGGCTATAACGGGAAATACGATGAAAATAGACCCCCCTGCCACCAAATTTTTTGTTCGGCGAAGCTTCAGGAATCTCCCATTAAAGGATTATACGACCGCTTAACTGAAACACCCTGTATAGATTCTAATATACTTTTTCTTATAAAAAAGATATTACATTACTGACAATTTTTTTTTTTTTACAAATGTATAAATTTTGGTCAGAGAAAACTTGAAAATTGGTCAGGGAAAATCAGGGAAATTTATTTTGAAAAATAGTGGCAACTCTGTGTTAACACCTGCAATAACATGGCGTCCTGCATCTAGACCCAAATTTCTATTCATAAGAACTGCCGTGATACACAAGCCCAATGTCTCGTCTACCTCGTGATGTCTAGCAATCAAAGTTACGATGAAAATTCCCATGTCTTTTCTATTCACTTCGCATACCTCAGATTGTCTGAAAATGTCAGCTCTATCGCTTCAGTAGTTTTCGAGATATGTGTAAGAATTTGAATTTTTTTTTTGGGAGGTTCCCTTTGTCCAATTTTTACCAAACTCTACAAGAACACCTTTGGGCCAATAAAAAGGACTTCCTCAAAATTTCAGCTCAATCGGTTCGGTGGCTTTCGAGTTTTGCTAACACAAACATAGAAGTAGGAAGGCTGAATTTGTATACATACAAATGTTTCATCGATTTCATCAATTAGACACACCAACACACCACAAAACAAAGCTTGAATCAAAACAAATTCCATAGAGTGTAACTAACAGGGCTTCGTTACGTATCCCTGAACATTTATATCGTAACAAAAGGACGTCCTTGAAATGAGAGGCACTTTATGCACAATCCGCTTAATGTGTCAATATAATAGAACAAAAGGATGTTCGTATAGTCCATACCTCAACTGAACCAGTGTATACTGCTAACCGTATTATACCCTTCAATGGGTCTGTAATTTCATTAGATATTCGTTCCTCCCGTTATTCTATATATATGTGTCGCAAATGGAAGGTGGACCCACCTCACCCATATACACACCCCTATTTATTCAGCAAAAATGATGATCGATTATGGTAAGCGATTAAGTCCTTAATTATAAAATGCAAAAAGTTTCCTTCGCAAGGATTTTATTTATACTTTTAACCGTACAACCAACGCATTCTTCTCCTCTTCGTATGGACGGACGTTTTATACTTTCGAATGGTATTCAGTCTTAATCCTGTTGTGGTGTTTCGTAGAAGAGATTTTTTTTCCTGTTTGTGTTCTCTTTGTGAAATGTTTTAAAATGAGGGGGAGACTGATAAAGTTTTGTATTAATTACACTTCTACAACTTTGCACATAGCCAACGCAAGGATGCGAATGAAGAGACCTCCCCCAGCCATCTCTCCAACATCTGGTCTATTTTAAGGGTCATTGGGTGAGTTCAAAATATTATATATGTATACACCGATGAGAAGACGGTTTTCTCCGCAATATAAGGTCGTGCTATTTTGATTGAATTAATTTACACTTTGCGGGTAAGAGATATAAAGGGTTTACTCGCAACCGCAAATAGCGGACTGGCTTGAAAGGATTCTTGTTAGGAGATTTATTTACTTGAATTCAAATGGAGGGTATTAGAAAGTTTCTCAATTTCCTTAAAGAGTGTACGTATATCTATAACTTTGCTGTTAAGAAGATAGGTAGCTAAGCTATATGATAGCACAAGGATGCTATTGTCCTATTGTGATTTCTGAAGGATTATAGTTTCAATATTTCCCATTCTCAGTCGGGTAGTCCTTCCTCCTTTTGGGGAATTATCGACTGGGTTTGAAAGGGAGCCGAGTGTGTGTTATCCAATGCAAGATTCATGGATTTATTTCAGATTTATTCATAAGCATCAAGGATTCTTATTGATATTGACAGGGAGATGGCTGGTCTATGGACAGACGATAGCTATCTATCCGTGCCGTGAGGGGACGATTTTCATTTAGAATTCGTTGAGAAATCATGCATTTCTGATATTTTTGTTATGAGTGTTCGAGTGCTCTACACGGAAGTATATTGATATAGATAATGGAGCTTTACATAATAACCAACCACAGGTCCTTATTGTAGAAATTTTGTCGACAGAAATCTGACCAAGTTCAACCTGGCTGTTACAGCTGTTGGAGTATTATATTCACTTTGTCATTACATTTGTAACGCCAAGAAGGATTCACCGGAGACCCTATAAAGTATATATATTCTGAATCAGGATCACATTCTGAATCGATTTAGCCATGTCCGTCTGTCTGTCTGTCTGTCCGTCTGTCTGTCCGTCTGTCTGTTGAAAACACGATAGCGTCCAAACAAATCAACCTAGGTGAATGAAATTTTGTGAGAGGACTTCTTTTTACCGTCGTCAGGTTGGTATTGAAAATGGGCTATGTCGGTCATGTAGTTCTGGTACCTCCCATACAAAACCACTATTAGACCCATGTGTCTCTCTGTCTCTTGAAAGCACGATAGCGTCCAAACGAATCGATCTAGGCGAATGAAATTTTGTGAGAGGACTTCTTTTTATCGTCGTCAGGTTGGTATTGAAAATTGTCTATGTCGGTCAAGTAGTTCTGGTGCCTCCTATACCAAACCAATATGATGATAACACTTTTACTTGTTTTTATTTTTATTTTTGACCAATCTTCACAGGGGTACTCCTAGGCTAATAACTAAGATTGTATGTAAATTTGAACTCAATCGATTTGGTGGTTTTCGAGATATAAGACTTTGAATATATTTTTATATATTACATATCCGTTTTTCCAATTTTAGCTAATCTTCACAGGACAACTTCTGGGCCAATACCTAAGATTTCCTGTAAACTTGCAACTCAATTGATTGGGTTTTCGTAATATTATATGTTTAATTTTTTTTTGTATGGGCGGTGCCACGCCTCTTTGTCTAATTTTAATCAATCTTCACAGAAATCCTCCTGGACCAATACCTAAGATTATCTGAGCTCAATCGATTCGGAGGTTTTCGAGATATAAGATTTTGAATATATTTTTTGTATGTGAGGTGCCACGCCCCTATAACTCATGGCTTCATACCACTACACATCCAGTTGTCTCATCTCATCTGACTGGTCATCTGCACATTTCGTCCCTGTTGAATATATTAGCAGCAGAAAGCAAGCATCCACCATAAACCAGAACCATGATCAAATTAGGGTTATAATTTCGAAAATGTTTGTAGTGTCAAAAAAGGTGTCCGCAAGGTAAAAAAGTATCCCATTCAAATATTAAATAAAACTGAACGACATTAGATAAAAAAATTGTGACTGATTTTCGGAATAGTTTGAGGTACGTATACTTTTTGAGAATGATGCCACATTTTTGGCAGTTCTTATTATATCACAAACTAGATGCAAAGCAACACACTACAGAGAGCAACTCAGTGAAGTAATCAACAGTATTGCAGACCTTCGTAATGTGTTTGGACATAAAGAAAACTTGCACTGAATTCAAATGCAAAGATACAAATCATGCCAAAGGATATGATTACAGTAGAATTCGCGAATAGCGACCTCGGTTATAACGACATTTCGTTTATAACGACCATTTCTTGGTGGTTGTTTGTCATAAAGTTCGGATATAACGACCGAAAACAAAACAAAACGAAGGAATTTGCATTTACTTTGCTTTATTGTTGTGTTTAGTGTCTAGACCAGCGGTTCCCAATCTTTTTTGGTCGCGGAGCACTTTTCTGGAGAGAAATTCCTCGCGGAACACCTCGCATATTCCGTTTTTAGTAGTTATGGAAAACGCAATTTTTAACCCATTTTCGAGTTTGCCACAGAATAACAAAAACTTTAAAATTACAGTTTCCGAAACTTATAAAAATTGCCAATATTTCGTGGAATAGCCTTCATTTTTTTACAACGGCAGTCAATCTTTTCTGAAGTTTTTCCACTAAAATCCGGCATCTTACACATAAATAAATATTTGGCGCAACAGGTCCGTAAAGGCACGTCTAGCTTGTGAGAGCAAGCATTCGTTTTGTGGGTTTTTATTTTTGGGACGAATGGAATTATTGCCGAGTCCGAACGGCTGATTTGAGAAGCTTTTTCAGGACAGTTAGAGTCTCGGATGTTTGTACGACGTTTGCGAGAGATGGCGCAGTGGAAAAAAAGCTATGCCATTTTTGTTTTCTGGGGATTGAACCTTGGACCCCGAGCACAGTAGTCCAGCATACTGACCACTGAGCCACTGCGCCCATCCGGCAACCTAATATGGTGCTATATAGTTCCAGATCTCCTTAAACTTTTCGGAAAGCTCTTCAGCATTTCTTGATTTTTTGGCTTTTATTGTTCTTTCGATTTGGACCTACAAGTTTTGATTTGAGTTCAGCACGGGACTTTGAACGAGTCAATCCAAAACAATAATTTTGTTATCTGTAAGCTATTTCTTCACTCTTCGCGGAGTATGCTAAGGATCGTTGTGGTGTTAGAAATAAATTGTTTTTGGCATGTACCTATATGAAAAAAAGGGGTTTCTCTAATATCTATACATATAATAAAACTGTAGGACTTTTCTTTGTCAGCTAAAAACTCAAAAACTACTGGAAGTTTCCATGAAACTTTTTTTAAAATGTTCCTTAAGACTGTAAAACTGCTATAGGCTATGTCGTTTATAGCCACGTCCTTAGGAGCAGTTTTTAGCCAAAATGCATTTTCTGAAGTGAAAATGGATTTTTATACTTTTGCGATCGTCAAACAAAAACAATACGTATGGTCAGTTGTATATGTAGGAGGTATGTATATTATGATCGTATGTCCGATGCATGCAGGATGGGTATGGGGTGCGTCGTGCGTGCTGCAGTATTGCATGGGGTATATTAATAATCTTCATAAGAGAAGAGACGTGTAATACAAAACAGGTTTCATTTCAGAATTTCATTCGATATGTGGTATAGGTTGGGGTAGGTAGTTGTTTGGATTCCATGGGAAGAGGGAAACAAAGGAAAGGAAATACAGCATTACAGACAAGTAGCATGATCAAGGAGAGGAAGGGCGATGCAGATGGTGCAATTATATATCCAATACATTACATCCATTATCGATATCGTCACGCCAAAATTGGACAAAAGGGGGTGACGCCTCCCATACAAAAAACATCTTATATGATTTTCATGATTCTTTTTTTTTTCGTATTGCTGTATATTTCAGGTTTAGGCAGAAAGAAAATTCCAGAAAATAGATTTATTCTCATTTTTCGCATTTTACAAAAGAACATTATTATCTAAGACCTAAGCAATACAATTCCTGTGCACGGGCAAAGCTGGGCGGGTACAGCTAGTGGTTTTATAAGCGTGTTGATCAAGGGTCGACCCTTATACAACCAATGGACTAACACCGAAGCGAGAGAATGCACCGCAGACCATTACTTTTTTTCCTCCAAGTCTTTACTAGGAGGACGCCTTACATAAACTTTTCCATCGGATTCAAATAAATTAAACTTGGATTTGCAACTCCAACGAACTTTTTTACATAATTGCAATGGTTTTTGTAAGTGGAGTCTTTCGAAATTCCGGCTCTTCCTTAGGTTTTTGTTGACATAATGTGTTTTTTTGTGGAATATGCATCCACGACGATTTTGTTCTACGACACAGTGCCTAATAGCCCTGGACGTCAGTTCTTGAAGGAGTTTAGGTGCAACAATCTCCCTAATTTGTATGGACATCAAAAATGGATTGACTCTATTTGTCCGGCAAATCTTTGATTGGAGTAGTTTTGGGTCTAATAACCCTTCTTTAGCGGTTTTCAAATCTTCCGGTCTTCTTAGAAACGTATTTCCCCAAAAACAAGCTCCGGTAGAGCTACCAAATCTTTTCGCTATCAACACCATTCATTGATTAGTTTCCATTTTGATAGCTCTGAAGTTGTGGAGTATCTACACGATTTATTTTTACGCATTTTTGTATTGTGTAATCAATACACAAATTTCATTGTTGCGAACGAAACGACAAAGTTTCAGAAGCACAAAATTAGCTAGTCTGATGGAATTTTCATATTTTTTCCCATATTTCCGCGGAGCACTTGGATTTTCCTGGCGGAGAAGCAAGTGCTCCGCGGAGCACACTTTGGGAAACTCGGGTCTAGACAATAGACACTAGAAAGTTATTACGTTTGAATGCACCTGGAATTCATTTTCTAGGACTTTTGTGCCAGTAGTGCGAACAACCGTACAATATGTGTCTACTGTCAACAGACATCAGGACTCAGTTATGTATATGCATCTGGAGTTTATTTCCTTTGATTTTTGTAAACAAGAAAATATGAATATTTCATTTGATTTAAATTAATTTTCATTTAATCATTTTCTATGGCAGTAAGAATTTAATAAATAAAATAATTTTGTTTTATTTGATTTAAATGTACTAAACATACCATAAAGCATTAAATATGTATTAAGAAAAAAAACTTTGTATTCCTTTACTTAAATGAACCATAATATTAACATAAATGTACATAAATAAAAAAATCCTTGATTCGGATATAGCGACATCCGCTTATAACGACGGAAAATTTGTCTCCCGTGAGTGGTCGTTATAACCGAATTCTACTGTATTATTTATATAGAAATTTGAACAAGTAGTGTCAAAGGTTTCTAAATTCCTAAAAGGTGTCCAAAATATACTATTTTTAATAAGAGGTATCCTGATATATGAGTGTTCGAAAATGTGTCCCAAAAGTAACCTTCCAGCAACCCGTAAGTTTTTTTACTGAGTAGGTACAAAATACATTTTGTTCTAAAGGATGTGGCTATGCACGACATACATAGACTAAAACCATTTTACAATCTTAAGGAACATTTAAAAAAAGTTTCTTTGAAATCTGTGCAGTATAGTTTTCGCACTTAGAGGTAACAGAGAATATCTATATAGTTTTATATGTAAAACTAGCCCGGCCTTGTTCGTTCCCAGAAATCGTACATATTGCTGAAATGTTCCAATGTTTCAATGTTTCACATGTAAAAAGTGAGTCACCTATGTCCTTCTTTAGGCCCCAGACTATTTCTTTAAAGAAATACATTTCAATTGATTCAGAAGTTTTGTCGTGAGAAGGTGACAACACACAGCAAGACATACTTTCGCATTTATAATATTACTCGGTAGGCTTAAAAAATGTTAATAAAAGTCACCATCCTGTGGAGAGATTTGTAAAGCGTTTCGGTCCAGCTAGTGCGATATTAACGGATATTAGATTGGAATTCCATACTTGAGAGAAGATTCCGTAGCTTTTGAACCCGTTTCCGACATACTGGGGAGTTCCGCAATCGAGTTACGCAACGTTGCCGAATAGTTTAAGATGCCTGTTTCGAAACTTAGCTATATGTAACTCATGCCCATTATTTTTGACTTTTTGCTGTTCATTTTCATAGCAGCCAAGTATACTTTTTCTTATACTCCATTCAAGAGATTCAAAAATTGGAATCAACGTTTTTTATACGAGTAACGTCGTACGATATTAGACTTCGCTACTCGTTAGGCATAAGACAGTTTTTCAAGAGGTGATCTATGCTATCCTAAAATGGCTGACAACTATATTCTTAAGAATAGGTGACGGGGTATCGGAGTATCTGTGTCTGGATCAGATTCAATCTGCGCTTAAGGCGCTCAACCGTATAACCGCTTCGAAAATTGGTCGGGAATGCAAGTAGGTACTCTTTGAATTCCGTCGCAATTCTGAACTCTTTGAATTATCCATGGGTCTGAGATCACACTGGGATTGCGGTAGATGAGATCTCCAACTAGATTGGTAACCAACCACAGCATGGAGGATTATTTCGCAAAGCCTGAACCGGCTTTGGGCCTTCCTGCGTCCTTGTTCATTATTTCCATTGAGGATGGAGTTTCCTATTGTATGTGAATTTGCACTCCAGGATGCGAGCAGACTAAACCTATACTTACGAGGGTCTATTAGAAATCAGCGGAATTCTAGCTTTCAGGAAAAAAGACTGTAGACAATGTATTGGCGTGCAAGGCTTAAAAGACATCAATGGACCAGTTGCGTCTTAGTGCCCCTATAGAGTATTGCCTTACTCATCGACCTATTTTCAAGTTTGTTTGTATTGACCTTTTTTAGAGGAAGAGATCCAAAGACGAACTTGTACAGAGACATCGCGACCTAGTCAAAAAATTGCCCATCAGTCGTTTAAGATGTAGAACTTCAATTATATGGTGCGCACTAGTATGGCAACTCAACCAACTTGGAATGCGCTGCGCAATTGGAGGCATCATTCACCAGATGATCGCCATTCGAGTAAAAGTTTACCAGCTATCGATTCTGATAAGCCATGATTAACAAAAATTTGACTGGGTCCCTTAAATTGAGTCCGTCCCAAGTCATTGCCTTCGCTTCGGAGTTCAGTCCACTATACCTTCAGCAAAGCTTTTGGGCAGATTGCCACCGCGTTCTGGTTGTCGCAAGCAAACAGCTTGCCAAAGCTATTATGCCAGCCCGCTTCTTTGTATATGGACATCAGAGAGTCGTATCAGTGGAAGTTTATCAACATACCTTCTATATGAGCCTCCATTTACTATATTAGAGATCTTCCCTTCATTGTTGGACTAGTCCACAATCGCGGCGATGAAGTCTCCTGTGACTTCAGAGAAGGGTTTGGAGTTCATTGTACTCCTTGAGTTTTCTACTCCTCATCGAGATAACTACGCCTTTTCGAAGTGGATGCTGCCGCTATTAATCACAGTCACACAGCCTGCTTCGATGAACTAACCCAATTCTTTCGACATTGGCATTGCTTATCGAGGTCCCAATGTTAACTAATTTCCGATTTAAGAAACGTCCTTTTCGCCTAGCAATCCCTCTCTGAATGAATTCAGTCCATTTCAACTTATTTTCCTAGTCTCGAAGTCGATCGATTCTAGCGACTCAGTGAATTTTTCTTGGAATGAGATAGCAAAGAGAAAGCCGCTTTGTTGTATAGCTCATTTGTGGGATCGTCTGATAGCATTCAGTCGTTCGGATTGAGCATAAAATTTAAGGTCGTTGATCCCAGAAATATAGACAAATAATTGTAATGCCCCAGTGTTCTATATCGACCTGTTGCTCCAACTCTTGATTTGGTTTTGTAGTAGCAATTCCATCAGAAGCAGTGGCATATCAACTCATTTATTCCCTACTAGCTGACCATCTTTGTGATTATATTAAACTGATAGGAGAACTCTGGAACGTTTGTAAAGCTCCATTTTTCTAGACTGCAGTTGACAAGCAGATCAGACAGTATTCAGTATACCCAGTTTTGTAGAAATATCAAATCAAACTTACCAAATCAGTTCATTTGTAACATTAGTTACTTTAAAACGTTACAATTCTTGTAACGCTATAGCGACAGTTCATAAGCGATACCTCTAAATCATTGCCACTGCCATTGGAGCGGCATTGAGAAAGATCTAGAACCATCATCAATGTTTTGTTTCCATAATTACCATTACTGTTGACTTATTATGGTAATTAGTCGCCTTTGAACTAACATTCAAACAATGTTATTTAAAACAACAAGACCAAAACCAAAATCATTCATTACATTCCATTCATCAGTCAAAATCAAAAGAGTTAATGAACTGAAAAAAAAAGAGTATGATGACATAGTCCCCATACTTATTTTCAATTTTGTGTTATTTTTTTTTTTGTTGACGAAATAAAAAAATGTAACCCTAAAATAAGAATATATTTTTAAATTAACCCATTTGTCAGGAAATTGGCCGTACACCAACCACCCAGCGCCAGCACCCACCTCCATATAACGCACATTGAACCCGTTCGGTTGTACTTTCTGTACATGGAATCTTTCTCGTTCTCGTTTACGGGTAAAAATTACGTCCAATTGGCACTCATTTAAAAAACTGAAATGAAAATTAATGCGCCGGAAATTACAGCGAGGATTCAATTTGTTAATAGAATTACACAACTCGGTCACATGGAGGGTTGGAACAGGGTGCCATTCCCATTTTCATTTTTCCACCCTTGAGTTGTATTTTTTTTTTTATTTTTGTCCTTATTTGGTTGAGTGATTCCAATGGTTGCGATACAATTGTGTCATGGAAATGAACTGAAAAGTTACAGCATCAGAATAGTGAAACGAGTCCTCGATGCTATATGTTTTTTTCATCTCGTTACTTTTTCGATGATGAATGATGTTTTTGCTTCGCAATGAATGTGGACCGAAAGGGGTTGGCTGGTCTAACTTTCATAGAATTAAAATATTTCCGTATTTATAAAGTTATTTTGTTTTCTTTCTTTTTTTTTGTTGGAATGCCAATGGACTTTTGAAGTACCTACAAACATATGTATTTGATTAAAGTTTGTTTAAAGACATTCAAAAATCAACTTTAGTCCAGCAGCTAATGCACACTTTCCGAAAAAAGTATACAAATTGAGTTGCCAGAGTCAAATTTTAGTTGCAGATTTAAATGTTAATGTTGTAACAATAATTTTTATCCCTCGGATTATCTTAATAATATATGTACCTCCTTAACTCCATTTGGCCGGTCTATCATAATGATAGTGTCGAAAATAATGCTAGGAATATATTTAAATATCATGTTATTCACGATATGGCCTATAGCCTTCTCGGAGTCTTATAGTACGTTTACACCGCACTTAAATTCATCATTTCGGCTAAATTCTGCATTTCAGGCCAAATGTTCAACATTTCGCCATATATTTTATATATATTTCGAAATGTTGAATTTCAGCGAAATGTTGAATTTCATCGTTGCATTTGCTAGTATGTCAAATCGAACAAACCTCATTTTGATGACTTTTTGGCTCACTGACAAAAAAAAACCGCTGTAAAAAAATCCGATGAGGAATTTTTTGTTGTATTTTATATTATTTATTTAAGATTGTATTTAATATGTCTGAATTATCACTTATATTCGTGTTTAGATTAATATAATTAAAAAATGAATTCTTTAGGTACAAACCACTTCTGATTTCGAAACATAAACAACATCAGTGAGTAATCAATTGTTACTAGCTGTCATTTGAAATGTTGAAGTTTCAGTGGGAAAGCAAAATTGGATTTCGAAATTTTGTCTGCTGAAATGTTGAATTTAGGTGCGGTGTAAATGTACTATTAAGAAATATTTCAAACCCCGTTTCATCGAAAACTGTAGAGAAGTTTTCACGTCAATTGCGAAGAGATATAAAAATCTTTCTATTGGTTTCCTGTAACCTAGGGCGGTTTATAGGGAGGCAGCAATTTTCTACCATGATTCCCGGATTTCAGCTAGATACCCGTATTACGGTGGTGGCCACTTTTCCTCTGGGTCGCTGCATCTGCTAAGATTGTTGATTACCATGTTGTTCTTGGTAATTAATCGGCCGTGCTTCCTGAGGATTTCATTCGAAGCACTGCTTCGGGCCGCCTTATTTTGGCAATCGATACTTTTCAAGTTTCACAGGCAAGAATAGTGCGCGAAAGGAGATTCTACTGGATTTCCAAACTGGAGACAAGGCAGCAAGGGCAGCACGAGCATTACTTATTCGTATTATTTTATTATTTACTAGCTGACACGTGCTCGCCTTGCGCCGCTCGTCTTTAGCAAACAAACAAACTTTGGTCCATTTAAGATTACACTATGCTTGTGTGGTTTTGTTTTTGTTTGTCGTGTCGCACGATCGCAAAAGTATAAAAATCCATTTGTAGCAAGGCATATGGTATATATTTTCACTTAGAAAAATACATGTTTACATTTTTCCTAAGGACGTGGCTATAAACGACATAGCCTATAGCAGTCTCACAATCTTAATGAACATTTTAAAAAAAGTTTCATCGAAATCTGTCCATTAGTTTTCGAGTTTTTAACTGACAAAGAAAATTCCTACAGTTTTATTATATGTATAGATGTTTCAATTCCACCATGAGACGATATAAAATTTACTAATAAATAAAATGTTCTAACTCCTCAGCCTACTCTGCTTCACAATGATACTCAGATCTCTGCAGGTACATGTGGGCCGCTGATTCTTAATACGACCGACCTTCCACTCATCTGCAGTTATTGAAACATCTCATCAACCCCTCTGATGTTACTTGCCGGGAAACAGATATATCGACAAATGACGGAGCCTTTTAAAAGGTCTTCATTACCCATGCTCGCACACAACTATAAATACCACGTCAGTTACTGCAGATGTTAAGATTTCCTTTCTTGGGCTTCTTAAAAAATTCTCCGTCCTTCCAGTCCCCCTGGGTTAAGTTTCAATTGACCATGACCAAATGTGGTGTATTAACGGAAATAGAATACTGACCGTTGTGGCGAGATCTGCTTTCAGGAACTTAATCAGGTTCAAATGAGCTGAACCTTTTGGATTTCTTTAACTTTTTGCGAGATCCGGTGTTAATAACTCTCTAAGATTTTAAAATTAAGTTTACCACTCACTGATCATCAACGCCCACCCCAAACCCTTTGCTCTAAAATGCTGAAATTTTGCACAGAGAATCCCTTTATGATGTAAACAAGCACTAAGGAAGGATTTTTCGAAATTCAATCCCTAAAGGGATAAAAGGGGAATCAACGTTTGTATGGGAACATTTTTATTTATTATTAAATTCAACCCTTAAAGGAGTAAAAAGGGGGGTCAAAGTTTGTATGGGAACATTTTTATTTTTCAACCGATTGAGTTCAAACTCGGTTTGTGTACTCTATTATAAGATATAGAGATAATTAATTTGTCCGATTTTGGAAATTTTCCTTGGGACCCGGGTTATTGGCGATAGCCCCTTTTAAGAGGGCCCTTTTCTTAACTCACGAACCGTTCGTCGTATCAATTTGGAACCTTGTAATGCATATGCTGAATGAATGAATATGCTTATCCCTTCATCCAACTCCAGCGTACATACCCCAAAGATACTCAAGCGGAATTCTGTAAGAATGAAGTCATACTGCTAGAAAGTGGTTCACATCCTCATGATCTTTTTGGTTGCATATGTTGCAGAGTGTAGGAAGATCTGGGCAGTGTGGAATATAATTAAGGATTTGCCAACTAAGAAATATGTTGTCTCCGGTAGATAGTGGCTCAGTCTGCTATAGTATGGTATGTGCTGAGAATGAGATCCCAGCGCTTCATCAACAAATATTGATCATATAATTTTTGAACTGTTTTTTTCCAATAGGGCGTTAGACATATATTTCAGAGATACTAATTGCTTCTTAAGTACTGTTTTAGGTAGGTTTCCTGCACGATATATAAATATAAAAAAGGCAACTAACTGACTGTGAAGGAATCTCTGTGTCCAAGTACTGGGGACTGCGCGAGCGAAGCCGCGGGCAAAAGCTAGTATCGTATAATCTTCTGATGAGTGTTGAAATTTTCAGTGTTGACTTTTAGATCTCAGCTTTCGCAGTACTGCTTTGGTTTATTAATCGGTAGTTTCGGAGAATGGAAATTATCTGTAAAAGTAACGAGGTCATCAGCAAGACATATAGCATATAGCAAGACTTTGAAATGCATCGATAACAACACCATTAGGCAAGCATTTATGCACATTGTAAAAAAACACGAAAAAAGATAGGTCTGGAAATGCAACCTTGTGGAACACAAAATGTGTTCGACTTCACATTTCCCTTCCAACCAGGCGCATGTACCTAATAAAAATCATTATTTTCTTGATTTAAATTTGTTGGCTATAATACCAGCCCTAGAGGTCAAAGATTTGGTCAACCAAGGTACCTTGATTGATACTTTCCATCCATCTTATTAAACGTTGATATATAGAACCTGAATGATCATTTTTCTCCAGCTACAAAGTATGCCTATAGGTAACGATATATCCCTATAACTTCGAGCTATGGCGCTATGTATCACCTTTTTAGCAATTTATAAGATTAAAGATTAAAGAAAAAGTTAGGCAACGTCTTAAATTTTAAGGTTCCGTTTCCATAGGGAGGAACCTTATTGTTTTCGCTACGATGCCTGTCCGAATCCACTAAGCCAATTTTGTTCCTAGGTCTATCTCAAGAACTAATTGACGTAGAAGTCTGAAATTTGCACACAACATCAGGTATAACATCGAGTTAAACGAAAAAAACCAATTGTAACAATAAATCGGCTGGTTTTGCAGTGATTCTTAATTTGGTGAAAAAAATATTTTCCTTCATACAAAAAACTGTCTAAACTGTCTACCTAGGGCCAAGTACAAAACCTTCCGTGCTCGAGTGTACTCGCACTTGGCCGGTTTTTATAAATAATAATTTATTAAACAATTTCCAAAATGATGTCCAGAATATTTTCAGTACCATATTTGTAGAATATGTTCAACTGGAGTCCTATCTAGTCTAGAAGTCATATTCATATTTCGTAGAGGGGTTTCTAACTCAGCCAAATCAATAGATGTATCTATCTAGTTTGGTTAACAGTGACACCCGGGGCTGATTACTGGAGTTTTAATGGATTGGATAACGGACATAAAATTTGTCTAAACCTGAAGCTAGTGATGGACTAACTGACTAACTCTAAACCAGAACGTTTTTGAGTCTTAGCAATAGCAAGGGCTAAGCTCCGAAGCAGCCATTTTGAAATTTAAAAGTTAAATACATCCGTCTATCCGTCCCTATTTTCCTTGGGCTACATATCCGTTCCTTAGAACAGAAATGTTGAAACTGCGAATGCTGATAGTTATAAGTATATATAGTGCCAGATAGACATATGATAAGTAGCTGAACCTTAACGTTGCAGGGAAATCATGGGCCTATAACACAATATCGCACAAGCACCTACATGTACATTTTAAGAGGCCTTGATGTCCAGGGAACAACCGAAACAAGTTTAAACCATTGATTACTACCATTTATTAATAAATTCAACAAGCACTTGTTAGACTTCCTCTTATTTTGGAGCTATAAGTCCCCAAGAAACCAATAAGCTTCTCACTCCAAGTGTGCATCACTTCAGGATTAACAGCTTGGTTCATAAAAAAAATCAACCGGAGCGTGGCAGTGTTAAAGAGTTTTTCCCGTTTTAATGATATTTTAATAAGTTTAGTCTCCAATGATTTTTATGGTTAAATGTGGCGATGGCGAGGAGTAACGACATTACTAACTACATAGGACTACTGAGCACACCTACTTCGAATTTTAAGGAGTTTTCTGAAGAATGAGTGGAACTTCTCGTAAGTATAGCAAAAGAAAGTCTTATGATAATTTGGTGGGCTTGTTCCCAATAATTATAGTTTGAACCAAAGTCTAGATACCTAAGCCTAGATGAAGGTAACCAAAATCAATTTGGCGGACACTTAGCGACTTGTAACTGAAAATTGAATCATTGGGAGTGTCTGGGGTTTAATTTTATTGGTCGGGAGATCATAAAGTGATAAAAAAAATGTTCAAAACCCAGATTATTTTATTTAGCTATAGCTTCATTAGAAAATGAAGGTCTTCCGAAGGCCCATAAAATTCATAGGGCATTCAATTTAAGACACACAAGTCCAATTTATGAACACGTGAATGCATATTATAATGATGAAAAAATCCTTGCTGGAAAATGCTACAACAAAAACATTGCCTGAGTGTTGAATCTGAGCCCATATACGATAGTTAAGGCACCTATCAACATGTGCATCCGCAAACATTTATGTGTATAGCTATAGTCGATAAATCCCTAAATGAGAACAGCGCCTCAGGTTTGTGCGTACGACCCGAATATTTTGCTCGAACAGTTTTACCTTCCGGCAGGGCTTTACCTTGAACTATACTATAGCTATGTATTTCCTTCTAAGCCATTTCCGAGGAAGGTATACCTCCTCAAACTCTCTCCGAGAACTTCCATTTTCAAGTGCAACCATGCGTGCGGTTTGCAGTAGGTATTCTTTTTTTTTTTTTTCTACCTCATCCCGTAACCAGTGCAATTCAAACTTGACTCCAAATTAAAAATCCAATTAGACAACATTTCATTTGAACAAATATTTTCCTTTCATTTTCATTAGAATCCACATTTCATGTCATAATCCATCCCTACACTCGTTAGTCCCTCTGCAGATACACCACTCTCTGCATCATCATTATAACGCAGTCGGTATGTACCATCAGTAAAACCACATCAAATGAATTTCTCTGGTTATACAATTGCACACACACATGCCCATACAATATCGACATACACACACATACACGAGTCCTTAGTCCACCTTGCATTTCACCTAGCATGGAAGCAGCATTAACGATGACGTCCATTCGAGGATTATATACCAAGGCCAAGGCAAACACACCATCCTGTGATGATGGTGCTACTCTTCTGCCTAAACCATTTTTAACCTTGATGTAGCTCCCTGCAGATACCCAGGCAACCTGTACCAATCTGATTTTAAGCCGTTGCAATTGAGATGGACATCATAAAGTCTCACGCAAGCAAGGCACACACAAAAAAGGAACTACTCATCCTTCCTTCAGATCATGTTAATTCCACCCCCCCTTAACTAGGATAATATTATGCACACACCTAATAGATATAGAATACACTCATATATAGGTACATATATATACCTAATTTGCATAATCCACACTCATCCTGGCGATGTGCCTCTCCTGATGACGATGTGCTGCTGCTGGTCCCTATGGCGTTCGAATGATGGTGGGAATTTGACGTGGTCGCTCTATTGTGATCGCCGTTGCATTTGAGAGTCCTTAGGGGTGTGGATAGTTATTCCTAGTGTTTGCTTTTGTTTATGCAATTTTAAAACTTTATCATACAAATGCGATATCATTACACACACACACACAGAAACACTACATCACGTTTATAACTTTGAGAAACACTTGCACCAATTATTGGATTGTACTGCTCTAATTGCACATTCAACTGGTTCTTATCTAGCTGCAGAGGAAAAAAATTGCTGACCTTTAAGAATCACTTTTATTTGTGTGTTATCCTTGCGAAAGGAACCGAATTTAGTTGGCTCTTTAACAAAGCTCTCCAGTTTCCGTGGCTGGGTAAGGAAAAAAAAGCTTCCTTTAGAGACGAATCCTTTTTGCGGCAGTTCTCTTTCGGTTATTTTTTTTTTGTCCCGAATTTTTTCTCTTTCAATAGGAAAAGGATGTGTTTTTGTTTCTTTGAAAAATCTGATTTTTCCCCCAATAGATTCTGAAGATATCACTAGCACTTTGAGTGCTTTTTTTTTCTCGTCTATTACGCGCACATCAAAGCAAATCAAAAGGACCACATAAATCCTTTTACTATCACCGTTATTTTTGCTACCCACCAGAATTTAGTAGAGGGTGTAAAACTCACAACACACTCTTGCACAACACCGAACCGTTAAGTTTTTATTATTTTTTATAACCTGCTAGAGAGAAAAAAAATTGTATGATAACAGCGGACACAGCGATGCCTCGAGAAAGGACTTTCAGACGGGCGTAGGTTCAATCGAAGACTAAAGGATACACTCATCAATGGCGTTCTTAAATATCCACACCAGCACCAGCCGGGAGAGTGAACCGAAAGGAAAGCTTTTTCTTTTCCCTATAAACCGGCCAAATGGTAAACGGTATCCTAGTTGGTTGGAATTCATTTTTCATGCTCTGTATGTAACCGGGGAGCGGGATAACTGAAATTCACTGGCATGCGCACTGTGCAAGTCCTTGAGCTTATCACTTACGATATTGGGAGGATATACCGTAGACTTGCTGATGTGTATCATCATCTCTGAGAGAGAGAGAGGCGAACAGCACAGCACAGCAGCTAAAGAACTTGAAGTATAGCGTTTTGTTTCCTTTTTGGATAAAGTCATCTCTTTTGGCCAATTCACCTGTTAACTCTAACGATGTATAGTGTTTGGTGGTGGTGAAGGACATTGTAGGTAAACGGGTGGAAATGGAGAAAACAAAGCACGACTGATATACTGGAATGGTGCACCGAGGGTGGAGGGATAGCTGTGATATTTTATCGCGAGGGTTTTCAAGGATATCTTTGCAACCACTAGTATAGGTGTCGATTTTTACTTTTTGAGTTTTTTTTTTTTTTTTTTTTGTTCTTGTGTGAAAATTCTTTGAATTGGTTTGTTGGACGTCTTGATCTGCTGCAAGTTGATACTTTAAGTGTTGAAGTTGCTTTGATTTTTTTTTTCTTTTGACACTTAAGGCGTTCATGTGTTTTCTTTTGTTTAGCTGTTTTAAAGGAAAAGTAGCTGCTGTCAACTTAATGTGGAGATGAGGTTTTCATTTGCTTGTTTGATAGTTGACGTTAAGAATGCTTAGTAAGTGACGGAATGAAACATTCATTAACTTTGAAGTGGGTATTTTAGACTGTTAACAAATTGGAGCAGTTTTCTGTCCCATTTTTTCGACGTCTTCTGAAAGAAAATTCAACATTACGAAAGCCATTGTGAATTTTCATTTATGTATAAGTTGTAAGTTGTAAATAATGCTGAAGGTGTAAATATAGCATTTTTTAGAGCTACCCACTCTTTAGTGTTATACATACCTTACCTGCAATAGGTCATGTGATTAACATGGAGTTTCCACAAATAAGGACTGTACGAGAAAAAATCCGGAAACATTCGCGCGGTCTGACAATACTGAAATAATATAACATCGCATAGTACCGTTAAATTTCGATCACATGATCTTAAATCTTATACATTACGTACAGTTTGTAATCGAACTCCTCCTAAACGGCTGGACCGATTTTAATGAAATTTTGTGTGTGTATTTGAATGGGCCTAAGGATGGTTTAGATTTACAATTGGACCCGGTAGGTGGCGCTGCGAACCGATTCCACAAAATTTCAAATAATAAACACTCAACAAAACAAAAATTAAAAAGCAAGAAGCTGATAAATAAAATTTCAAATAAAGAGCAATTCAACTAACGGCTTCGAGCTAATGCATTAAAAAAAAGTTTGATGCACACTCTACGAAATGCAGCCAGGACAACCTCTGCCGAGTTATCTTTATATATATATAATTCTTTTCTACGTGTGTTGTAATTGAACCTCTCCTAAACGGGTGGACCGGTTTTGATGTCACATTTTTGTGTGTGTTTGAATGGGTCCATGGATGGTTTAGATTCCCATTTGGTAAAAATTGGACAAAAAGGCGTGGCACCTCCCATACGAAAAAAAAAACCAAAAAAATCGTATATCCAGAAAACTACTGATTGGACAAAGGAATACCTCCCATTTAAAAAAAACTACATTTTAAATGCTATTTCTCGACACCCATGTTAGCTAAAGTTGTAAAATTGTGGACATTGATGTGCATTGTCCAAACAAACAACCGCGCGATTTGTGGGTTTGATTGGAACAAACAAAGTTATTTAAATCACTATATCTGAGCTTTGCCTCATTGAAGCATTTTACAAAACCTGGCGAGATTGGACAAAAGGGCGTGACAGCTCTCATAACAAAAAGAAATACATTTCAAACGTTATTCTTCGACAGTCATGGGAAAAAATAAGTGTACACAAAAATTATTTCTGTTTTTGTTTATTTCGATTTCAATTATTTCGCCATCATTTGTTTCGTTTTTTTTTTTTTCGGATGTAAAGAGTCCAAGGGCATTCAAATTTGCGCGTAAACAGTAAGATACGTATGCAACCCCCCTGCTGCACGAAAAATCATAAAATTATATTTCTAAGGTCGACTTAAGATGTTTTACCTTACTAATTTTTTGCAGAATCAATTTTTTTTGTTTAGGTAAAAATTCTTAAGTCAGTTAAGTTGTTTTACCGCAGATGATTTCAGAGAAAAACTGTTTTTATGTTTACTTAAGATGTTTTACCGCATGCATATCCGTTATTTGTAGCGGCTTAAGTTACCGAAAGTGAAGGAGTATACAGTTGGATTCCGGAGTCAGTAGGTTAGGTTAGGTTAGTGTGGCAGGCCGCAGCGCAGTTTGCGCAGCCTCACTTAGGCCAGAGGAGACCCATTGTGATACCACAGGATCGAATGATCTCACAACTACCCGTTGAACCAGCAAGAGCTGAGAGTGAAGCTTTGGAGGCAACTCATGCTTGCAGTAGCGAGTTCGCCGATTTTGTCGAAGGAGTATTTTCCGAGATATATTTTTCTACCAGCTGCGAGGGCTGGGCACGTGCATAGGAGGTGACGAATTGTGTCTTCCTTCTCCTCGTCCATGCAGCTTCTACAGAAATCGTTGGAGATGAGGCCCAGCTTGAGATCCTGTCTCCCAACAATGCAGTGTCCCGTGATGACACTGACTAATGTGCTTATATTGGATCTTTTTAGTGTTATAAGACTTATGGAGCGCTTGAGATCCAGCGTAGGCCAGATCTGTTTCGTGATGAAGCACATGGTGCAGTTTGTCCACCTTCCATTAGTGGAGCTTATCGCATTTTGTTTAATTAAAAGTCTGCACGTAGCGAGAGGCATATGGAGATTCTCCTTTTCCGGTAGAATCGACAAATTTGTGCCATGCCTAGCGTTTTCGTTGGCCTTGCAATTCCCTAGAATGTCCCTGTCATGTCAGATGGATTTCCTGTGAGACACTACATCACTCTCTCAGTCAGTCCTGGAGGGTATGCAGGTCAGTGTTGTTATAAAGATTTTTTCTAGATCTTACAACTTTCGATTTCATATCTTATTTAATCTTAAATGACAGTTATACCTATATCTAAAGAAATTTTGAATAATGTATCATATTTCCTAGTCAAAAACTAGGTGTGCCTGTGCAGCGTTTTTGAAGGTATTTTAGATATGCTCTGTTTTTGAATCTACCAGTTTTGAAAACTCAGTTGGAACCGTATATTTAATATTTATATGCAAAATTTCATAAAAATCATAAAACCGTTTTTGAGACATGGATAGGTAATCCTATTTTGAATGCAGACCGATTTTTATCAACATCTTTCCCCGATTTCGATATCTGAAAAAAAAAATCTGATGGGAATATAGTTATTATGTAAAGCAGCCATTAAGTCAATTAGACCGATAAGTCGAAGTAATAATATTTTAAGTTCAGGAGAGCTGTAATCCCATTAAAGAGTGAACTTAAAAAATCTTAAGAAAAGTACTTTCGCACATGTATATTTTGTTTATCGCGACATTTGAAAGAAACCACTTTTAGAAGCCAATCTGAGATTCCAAATTGCTTTCAATTATTTCTCACTGCTCTATAACACGAGGCTGTGCAAAGCTCGCTAACTATTTACTTTGCAAGTTCTACTGTACTGAGTAAAATGGTCAAGCCTTAGTCGTTGGCAGCTTTATTGCAACTGCTTAAATCATATTGAAACCGAATTGTGAAATGTACTCCACAAATATTCAACTTCACACTACACCATAAAAGGGACTCTGCAGAATTAAAAATAAATACAATTATTTAAAACGTTCAGAATAGCCGATTTCAACAGATTATCGGTGTAATTTGAAAACTAAAATTACAATCAATGCCATTAATGTTTGGCAACCAATTTTGAGCGCTAAGACTATGCTAAATTGAATTGGACGCGTAATGAGCAATCTGATATGGAGAATAGAATATGAAGAATATATTCGAAGTGAGTTTTTTTAATTAAATTTTTATTTTAAAGCTGATATCTTAACAAATCTTATTAAAATTCTACAAATCTTAAAAAATGCATTAAAATTGAGTGAATATCTTCTCATCTGGAGACTACCTCAATATCTTAAAAAATAAGATAATTAAGATCATATAACAACGCTGATGCAGGTTTCAAAATTCTTACTGAATTGAAACTGGGGGAGGGTGTAATCAGTATCTTTTGGGATGCATTCTATTTTATCTAGAATAAACGAGTGACCAGTTTGTCGACTAGTCCACAGACGGATTGCTTTCATGCGGATGGCTGCATTCGCTGCCACTTGTTTGCAATAGAGGTCTAGCGGTACATATGTCCATCGCCGCTGTTGGAGTGGTCCTAAGGGCACCACTGATGCACATGCACACACATGCCGTTCTTTGAACACGACTAAGTTGCTTACAGTGAATAGCCTTTTCAAGCGCAGTCCACCAGACGACGTACGACGCCATACGTGAGTAGATATAGGTCTAATGACGGATACATAAAGCCAATATGTGATTCGAGGCTGGAGTCCCCATTTGCTACCAATAGCTTTTTTGCAGCAGTATAATGCCGTGGTGGCTTTCTGAACCCTCTGCAATATATTGGGTTTCCAGCTCAGTTTGCTGTCTAGAGTGAGGCCTAGGTACTTAGCCGTATTGAAGAGCACTTAAGCTCCTTGTCGCATAATATGTATGCCAAGGTAACGAATGGATTGCATGAGATATATAGGTTGGCCGTAGATAAGGTTAATTCGGGGAGGAGACTTGTTGCTCTTACGTGAGAAGGTGATAGATTGACATTTGGAGACATTAAGTTCTAAACAGTGATGGAAAAATTATTTAGATCTTTTCGAAAAACTAATATAATGTTGTGTGGAAATGGGTTTGAAAAATTTGGTATCGTGTTGAATAACCCTTTCAAGATCGTTAATTGTTAGGATAAAGAGAAGGGGGCCTACGCCTAGCTAACTACCTTGAGGAACGCCTGAGCTGGCCAAGACAGGGGCCCAGAGAACGGACCTGAAACGAATCCTATGAGATATGAAAGGTGGAGGGAAAGATTAGAGGAACATTTTTTAAGAAATATTACAGGAAGGCCGTTGCGCCGGTATTCAATATTCATCATTAAATTTACTTTCTATTACTGTATGATCAAAATGTGGAGATACTCGTATAGAAGGACGAATGCAGAAGTTCAGAAGATATTCCAAATATGAGGGATCCTGTTTAAATACCTACTGTTTAAAAAAAAAGCAAAAAAGGAAGATGATATGTATATGTTTTCATATGAAAGGGATGGAGGGAAAACTTCGGAAAAATGTACTTGAGTCGTTTATAAACTAGGTTTATGCACTATTAAGATAATGCTGATTGCTGGTATTGAGAATTATAAAGTCATTTGAATAGAAGGTAGATATATGCACCGAGTCAGTTGGCATAGCCTGAAAAAGAATTGGTCGGAAAGGAAAACTTCCCAAAATTTCTCTTGTAACGTAAAGAGGTATAAGTCTACAATTGCACCAAAGGTGCTTGTATAAGGGGAGAGCATAATTAAGAAATAAATTAATGAACTCTTACTTACTAAGATATTCGTTTATTTTGCGAAAATTCGCTTTATGAAAGTTTTGTGGAATGGGCTGGATAGGGGAGACGAAGAAATGAGTACAAGAACAAGTATTGATTGAAGTTTATCAGTGGTCGATATAGGGCTAGGGGATACAGCGAAATAGATGAGTTTATACGGTCAGTAGCGAAAATCTATATATATAAAAGAAAGTGTCCGAAATCCGATGTAATCCCATAACTCGAGATTGGCCGAACCGATTTTGATGATTTATACTTTGTTGGAAAGGTATTTTCTCAGTACGGGTTATAGAAAAAAGAAAAATTGGACAAAGGGGCGTGGTACCTCCCATACAAAAAAAATCTTATATCTTGAAAACAACTGAATCGATTGAGTTTAAATTTACAAACGATCTTAGGTATCGGCCCAGCAGTATTCCTGTGAAGATTGGTCAAAATTGGACAAAGGGGCGTGGCACCTCCCATACAAAAAAAATCTTATAGGTATCTCGAAAACAACTGAATCGATAAGAGTTTAAATTTACATACGATCTTAGGTATCGGCCCAGCAGTATTCCTATGAAGATTGGTCAAAATTGGACAAAGGGGCGTGGCACCGCCGATACAAAAAAGATCTTCTATGGGGTGAAAATCGATGACGTTGTAACTCGATAACCGCTGGGGCGATTCTTATGATTCGTTTTTTTGTTTTTTTCGTATTGCTGTAGGTATTTCAGGTTTACGCAGAAATAAAATTCCAGAAAATCGATTTATTCTCATTTTTCGCATTTTACGATAGAACATTATTATCTAAGACCTAAGCAATACAACTTATGTGCACGTGCTAAACCGGGCGGGTACAGTTATATTACATTACCTATATAAAAACGTTGTGGGCGCAGTAGCGCAGTGGTTAGTGTGCTGGACTACTGTGCGAGGGATCCCAGGTTCGATCCCCGGAAAAACACAAATTACATCTTAAGGTTTTTTCTACTGCGCCACCTCTCGCGAACGTCTGACAAACATCCGAGAGTATGACTGTCCTGAAAAAGCTTCTCAATTCAGCCGTTCGGACTCGGCATAAAATTGTAGGTCCCTTCCATTCGTTCCAAAAAATTAAAACTCACACAAAACGAATGGTTGCGAGAAGCTAGGCCTTGGGTGTCTACCGCCTGTTGCGCCGCCTATTTATTTTTTATTTTTTTTTATATAAAAAAGTTGGTGCGTATGTAAGTCCGATAATGGCTGAACTACTGAAGCTATCCGCCTTCATTCCTATTAAAAGAAATAATTGAACAAAAATATCAAAATAAATCTTGAAATATTTAAAATAACTATTTTAGGCAGAACAACGTTTGCCGGGACAGCTAGTTTGACAACCCTTCTATCCTAAAAATAAATGATTCAAATATCTACATAATATCTTAATTCATAACAACAACAATAATTTTGTAATATTTTTTATGTCCTGGCTATAAAAATAAAAGAATCTAACAAATACAGATTTTGAGTTTTTATTTAAAATTCAAACCTTGGTAGCGACCTCTAAATGTCACTCAAATTACGTGGTGCCCCGCGATATTAAAGAAAAAAAATTTGTTTCTTAGGAATAAGGACCACCCTAATGTACATACTTGGAGATCCCACTATCTTGAGATAGTGGTAAGTAAGTCGACAATTCATAAAAACATAAAGACCGAAGTATGCATCCTTCATGTGCCACCCCTCTGCTTGGGGTTACTGTCCGACTGTCGGATTCGGATTTCGAATATAACGATAATAGGAACGTCTTTTTTTATTGCGCCCCAGCCCCATATAAGGCGAGGTCTTCCTCTACATGATCAACCCGTCACGACATATTAAATCTTAAATGACTTGCACTTTTCTGACCGGGTCAGTATTTCTTCACAACTCGTACAGTGCGGTGTTGTATCTCATTCCCCAAATCCTATATCATCATCCCCTTTGCGTGATCGAAAATAACTCGAAGAATTTTTGCTTTTAAAACGACCAAAGATATCTTCATCCGCCTTTACTATTGTCTTTGCTTCTGTGCAATATATAGCAGAACTAGAATGTTGAGGGTCTTATAGAGAGTCCTTAGTGTGTTTTGAAAAGGCTTTGTTACTCAATTGACAAGTGTAATTTTCCACTTGATTTCTGCGACGATGTCATTTTCAGAGTTTATAGCGGAGCCGAGGTAGATCAAGTCCCAAATGAGCTTAAGGTTACAGCTGTTTATCATGACGTTCCGACCGATTCGTCGAGGGTGGATGATCAAAACGTACTCCTTACTGTCGGAGTACCTTACTAACGCAAGATATCTGCCATTTGGGTTATTTACGACTGCAAGAAAAATTCTTTGGACGGACACGTTTTTGCTCCAGCTCCAATCAAGACGGAAGTTAGAGGTTACTGCGGTGATCTAAAGTCTCCTAGGTTTTGAATGCATTCACCGAAGACTTGGAAATTTGACGAATATAATCAATATTATTACGCAAGAGCATTTTTTTTTTTGGCTAAGTATCGTCCTTAAGGTAAATTGAATGCAACATACTCTTTTGGAAATTATTTCATGCTCCATTATCACTACATCCATATTCACATTACCAACGGAGACAACTGTCTGTAAATCATTAAAAATATTTTGCGGTACCAATCATTCTGACAGCAGAAATTATACAAAATATCTGTATACCCAACCCACCTATACCTATAGTGAACATGACATAAGTACAATATTCATAACCCAGTCAGTCACATGTGGCGCAGGATATTTGTATTCAAGAACAATCCGTGCGGACAGCATTCTCCTGAGTAAAACAAACCCTCTCAATATAGTATAGGTAGGTATACAGTGTGCTCGGCAAAAATTCGTTTTTATAGTGCAAAGTTGATGCCGTCACATGGTGAGAATATGAAACTGAATTTCAACCAAACCGATGTGATGTGTGTGTAAGCTACATACATATACCCTCAGTACAAAACACGTCCGTCAGAAGGATTACGATTCAGCGCTAAATGTAAATTTTCCGCCAGCCATGACCATGCCTACGCCACAGATGTGCCATTGCCGTCCAGGGAGCACCCGAAAAGGTCAAAGCCAACTATACCACCCACCAGCACTGCGGATGCCATATACAAGCAAGCATATAGCTAAGGGAATTGTATATTCGGGTGGAGGCCGAGACGCACACACGTAACTCGAACAATTTATCTTAGTGACTCTTCGAATGTCAGGTGTAAGTTTGGTTGGCATACCGAACAAAAGTTCGCAAACATTTGCATAGTGAAGGTGGAGCGCACATATATGGTAACAACACTGCTGGGCTATAAGCATACAGTTTTGGTAATGATGCTGCAGCTACCACAGGGATAGCGCCATGGACATTGTCATTTGCAGTTTCGCCAATAGATCCGGGAATGGACCGTAAGCCAATGGTCGGTTACAGGACACACACTTTTGTTGTGCAATTTGTGCGATTCGGTTTCACATGAAGTGTTTGCGAAATTGGACTATGGACTGGTGTTTAAAAATGGTTTCGTGGCTGTAGGTGTTTTAAAGTCTTTAAATTTGGGGATCCCTGTGAGATACTGGCATATTTTTCTTGGAGTATAATGGCGAATAATTGTGTCGCAGACTAACATAGATATGCATGTATCTAAAGCCTTTAAGTCGATGAGCAGGACCTTATAGACAGTTGTAGTTCGTAGCTAATATGCCTTCAGTTATCAAGTTGGTTGAGGTCGTTCTCCAATTGTGAGAATCACCACCTCAGGTGAGGTCTTCCTATGCTGAGTTATTTTTTAGGGGTAGAATGAAAATCTCATCAATCCACATTCCCCCAAGACAGTTTAGGTGTTCTATACCTTAAGCTTAAGTCTCTTGTCAGAGGTCAACCGTCAACGTCTCTACATAGTCCGTAGAGTTTGTCATTATATCAGTTTCAATTAGTCTGTTCCGGCATAAGGTATAGTAGGAGCCTGATGACAACCGCTAGTGGTTGGGGTCAAGCGTAGAAGCTGAAGTTTATGGCTCGCATCGGCCTGACGGGTCACAAACTCAATTTCACTTCCACTTATAAGAATTTATCATCAACCATGCGCAAGACACTAGCGATTGGAGTCAGTCTCCTACTCATCTGTGCCAGAATATAACACTTGGAATTACTGTGATCGAATCTCTCCTCCTCTTAGTTCTATGGGATGCTGTTTTTGCTTCTTACGTGCCTTCTTAACCCAATGAAACAGCAATTAGCATGACTGATTTTTCTCCAATGTTGAGATTATAAACCGTGAATAACATCCTAAGTTCGCGACCTCTTGAATCTCAACAACGAAGTGAACGATTTTGCGTCATATGAGTGATGATATACCTTACCTAGTCACTACACACTCTTTCCTCTCTCTCTGTAGGCTGGCGATACCAAACTTTTCAAAACCATGTCTTCACCTCAAGACTCCTGCCTCCTTCAACAAGACCTTGACAGTTTTTCGATGTGGTGCCTCAAAAATTTCTTAGACATCAATATCACAGTCATGTCAATCCATTATGACGCAAGCGCAACTGGTCCCCTCCACGGTCAACCAATCTCTCTCTTTCAATCTTTTCGTCATCTCGGCATATTGTATACGATGAGGAAGGAGGTACATTTTTGTTCGCATATTGACAAAATAATTTGTAAGGCCAACTCATCATTCGACTTTGTTAAACGTTGGTCTAAAGAACAGACACCCTCAATCTTATTAATTTGAATACTCTTGAGGAACGCAGGGACGCTGCAGATATCCAGCTTACTTATCTTTTTCTATCAGGCTCCGTCGATTATGCATCTCTTTACAACTCTATTTTCCTAAACACTAACCCCCGTAATTTGCCCTCGACTCTTTTACCCACCGACGCGACGCGACGTCACTTAAAATTAAAAACTACCTTAAAATTTTTCAACTATCAACCGATATTATTGTAGTGTTATTGCTGACTTTGTGTGAGCTATCGTTACCCTTTAGTCGATGGTTGAAACAAAATCAGGCTTAGGACATTAATAAATAAATAATAAATAAATAATAATAAAATAATAAATAAATAAATAACCCTGGTTGGCCGGGTTATAAAATCTCTTAGTGGATAGAACAAATTTGTCTCCTTTGCCTTTCCCTTTTGTGCACTTGCGTTTATTTGAGTTTGGTCCTCTCTGTTCAACGCCCGCTTTCTTATGTAAAAAAATAACCCGAAGAAAAGTGTGTTATTTAATGGGTTTTGTGTGTATCTTTTACAGCTGCGCTGTCGCTGTGGTGTAATTGAGTATTTCTGGAAAATAACACGTTTTTCTCCGTCATATTTGGTGAATTTGAATTGTGTGTGTATCTCCTATCCTATTGACACTCGGTCATACCGCGTCTAGCCGATTTCGGCGGAACCCTAATCACAGGATAAGTCGCTAAATTAACTGTCAAATCGTATGAAAATTTATGTTTCGAAAAATAAAAAAATTAAATTTAATAAGTAGAGACTGTTATTTACCAAGTTTATTAGTGAATTTAATTTATTAGTGAAGAAATATTAAAAAGTAAATCTATGCCAAAAACAGCTATAAAAACAAGCTAATATGTAAATAGATTTTGATTCTTTTAAATGTGTTGCGGTCAAATAAATGTAATTGTACCTGTCACTCGTGAAAAAAATTTGTGAAAAGTAAGTGATAATTCAAATTAAATATGTTGAAGTTAATATTTTCATATATATTGAATAAATTTTGTGGTTAAGTGCAAGAATGATGGCAGAAGAAACTATACAGTGCAGTCTAATAGTGACTGCAAAGATTTTTTTTTAAAAATCTCTTCCCTAATATTTTTTTATGATTTTTTGAAAATTGCTAAAAATGACTATTTTAGCCACTTTTTCCTCTTTTTCATACAAAATTTTTCTGAGATTATCCCATTCAAAAAATCATAAAAAATATTAGCGAAGAGATTTTTGAAAAAAAAAAAAAAAAAAATTTGTTTGAAGAAACTTTTTGCATCAAAACATTTTTTTTTTTTTTACCGAGGAAAAAATTCAAAAAAGTCGACTTTTACAAAAGTTCTAAATTTTCAATGGGTACTTAATGGGTTAAGGAAAGTTTTGTATCATTCAAACGGAATTTAAATGAACTTTCCATTGATGCCAACATTTACATGAAGTACCTATGTTCAAATTTATGAGTAGAATTAACTTTACTTTTGTGCAAATAATTTTGCCACTGATTGTATATTAAAAACTGGGGTGGTGTTAAATATTGCACATCGTACAGGAATCCAAATATCTATGTATGTATTGTATATCTATGCACCGAATTCCCAAAAAAGTTAATAATAATCGGAACAATCTATAGAATTTTCTTATTTGTAGCCGCCACTTGAAAACAATTTTTAACTCCTTTTTCACAAGGATATCTTCTTATATTATCTTATTTTGGAATCACCATTCCCAACTAAAAACCTGCCGCAATCCTGTATTGCGTGTGGAGAAAATTAAATCCCAATATGAGATATATTATTTGTAAATCCTAAAGGGCAACAGATAACACAATAAAAAAAATTGTTCTATAATTGGTAACTTCGAGTGCTTTGTTTACAATTGGTTAAGGCATGATTTTATTCACATCTTTTAGTTTTTCACAAATATTTTACTTGTTTTATATACTTTGACATTTTTTAGAGGCATTCTGATATCAAATTTGTTAATGTCTATACAATAAATTTAAAATAGAATGTTTTGCGTGCACTTCCAATTTATAATTTCAGTAGGAACTTCTGTGATGAAATCAACTGTCACAAAACTTATCCTGTGATTCGGGTACGTAAAAATCTTGGTAGGTGGCGTGGAAATCAATTTACCGAGTCACAATCGCTGCGCTGTGATGTAGTCATAGGCTCATAGCCAGTTCCCTTTTTTACCTAATGATTTTCTGATTTTTTCTGAGGGGAGTATCCTCTGTTCATAGGCCGATTTCTTATGCAATAAAATAACACGCTTTTCTCCGAGTTATTTGGTGAATTTTGTAAGTATCTTTTAAAAAATAAACAAACTGATGTGTGTATAAAGTTTATAAACAAGAGTCTCTAAGTGAGAAATCAAGTGTTTTGAGTCTTGGCTATGATCTTCGTACCTAAATACGTTTGAAGAAATATTTCAAAGAGTAAGTAGATGATTTTGCTGAATCTCCACGAAAACCCCAAATGCTCTATTTAAACACACATTTCAAGTATCTTTATGTAGAAATAAAGGACAATATTATAATACATGATATAAATCACATTTACACGAAATATGAAAGTTTTGCACTCAAGATGGAAAAATATATTCATTAAATTAATTTCTTCCTGGAGTTTTCGATTGTATGGTTTTAACAAATTAACTGAATATTTTGTATACATAGATAGGTACTACATCTTCCCTTCGACATTTTGATATTTTTCGACTACGACTTACTATTTAAAATTATTCACGCCACGTCACTGGTAGCTGGTTAGATTATCTCTTTTCCTGTGAATGGTGCACAAGATTCTGTGCTTGACAAATCCTTGATGTACTGAGACAAATCCTTGAAAATCCTGGAGATCGAGACTTATCTACCTAATAAGTGGTAGATAAGTCTAAGGCGTATATGACGACAATATTCATCATCTGGAGCTCTATACGGCGATATGGCAGAATTTGGGATCCCGATAAAACTGATCCAGCCTTCACGGCGATCGAAAAACAGGCGAAATTTGTGGGCCTTGATGGAAAGAAGGACAAGACTAAGTATGTGCTATCAACAAAGAATCCAGCAACACAGTCTAGGACAAAACGTCAGAATTGATAGCAATAATTTCGTGGTAGTTAAGGAGTTCACCTACCTCGGAGCAAATGTGATATCCACCAATATCCTATACTATATCCGCTACTACTTACTACGGTTTGTCAAAACAATTGCGCTAACTCCTAACACGAAGAAAGAACTACAAAGTGCATGGTCTACAAAAACCTTATCCCGCCGAATTTTTCTGCATGGCGCTGTGTGTTGGACAATAGAGCAGTAAGGGAGAGCTGAAACTGGACTCAATCGAAAGAAAAATTGAACTTGAACTTGAACTCTATCAAGATGTGGATGTAGTTCAAAAAGCCCAAATACGTCGTTATTGGCTCGGGCTTATCAAGCGAAAGGGCAGCAAGGCTCCAGCTAAGAGGATCTTCGATTCCCAGCTCCCAGGTTCGCGACGACTAAAAAGACAGAACCTTTGTTTTTAAGATACTCCATCGCGTTTGCCAGAGCGCTTGGTTTGTATAACCGGTAAGCGGCAGTGTCTCAGGTAGAGACTATCTTCTGGCAATACATACACACTTAGCTTAACCTTAGGAGGCTTGTAAAAAAAAACATTAATCGACAACCTAATTTCCAAAGCTTCCGTTTCAAACCCAGCTTTTAAGTATGAGCCGGCCACTTAACTCTTTGGATATTTAAGATCCTAGGTTCTATGTTGAAGTTACAAACACTGTACTTGAATCGTCCAATCGCTCTACTTGCAAATCGTCCTTTTCATTCTGAGGTCAGTTTGTATATTGTTTACTTATTGCGTATTTAAAATCCGTCTTCCCAGCAAATTCACCGAGTTTCGCGACGCCCAAGTTTCAAGCTCACCATCCTTGTTTAAGCCGAATCCTTAGGAAACATTTTTCGACAAATCTCACCTCATCCTCTCACCGACGCGACACTTGAAAAATGTTAATTAACTTATTTCCATTGAATAGACCATATCAATAGGTCTTATGCTGCATTCAGGACCACAAATGCTTGACACAAATTGTGCACAACGTGGCAGACACATTCATCAAATCCACAACTCAACATGTGATGAATTCCACGCACAGATCTCATCACCGCACAAGTGAAAGAAGCACCATTATCAACAATAAATCACCAGCCGCAGGCGTCCGTTCGGGAAGTGTCCTCTCCAAAATGATGTATTTGTTGAGCACGCATCCTGCGAGTGCGAGGCGAGTGCGTCTACATGAATCGTATAATTTACCGTCACGAAAATTATCAACCAACAGTGACGACTACGACGACGATGGACCAAATTAAAATGGCATAATATCGAACAATGTACTGACCATCAGGACCACTTCGTGTCTGCCTCTGCATATCTGTTCGCATGAATACATATATGATACGACTTCAGTTCCATCTGCTATAGTGTCCGCTCAATGGCAGGCAAATGTCCAAAATATCCACTGGAATCCATTAATCCGCTGTACATATTCGATTTCCACTGTAATGCGAAATAATAACACGTACAAGTGATAGAAGATTGACTTTTTATTGGCATGCCAAGCTTCATAGAGGGGTCGATGAACTGAACGAAGGACGAGAGGATGTGGGTCGGATTATGGGACCAGGATTTGGTTAGAGCATATGTGCTATATAGATGGGCCTTTTGGCAGCTGACACATTTGTTTGTGGTGTTTTGGTAGGGCGGGGTGGGGGTAGGGGGCTGCTATATAGATTTTGTTGTCTGCGGAAACACAAGCCCACAGTGAAGCAGAGAAAGCGGCACAGGAAGAGAATGAGTTCAATTTCGAATGCCAACAGAAGTTATATAAACTAATGGCCGACATATACAACAGTTTGAATGTGAAACTAAAAGCCAATTGCAACATAATGTCGACTGTTGGATCCGGCTGAGTGCGCAATTGAGTTGTTTCTCATGGATAGTGAGGCGAAACCATCCGGGAGTCTGGATTGCGAATGGGGGTGGACGTGGATGACACGCGATATAATCACTTTCGAATGAATGGGGAGGCAACTTTTTTTTATTAAAAAAACAAAACGGATTTGAAAGCGTTTATTAAAGCTTTTAAACAGCGGCTGCTAAAATCCTGAGAGATATTGTTTTAATAGTTCTTATAGGTTTTGTGTGAATGGGGTAGACTCCGATTGGCATCAAACTAGCGGTGGCCAGTTGTCCTTTTTCCTACACAGCAATTGTACTTATTCTTACCTCGCCACCGACCGGTTACTGGTTTTGTACATCCGTTCCGTACTCGATTTACTAATCCTATAAGAGTTTTGAACACAAGGGAAATAGCATCTATCGGAATGACTGGCTGAATTCATATCAGAAGTCTAACATTAGCCCATCTGAAGGAGGACGTACTGCGGATGAATTCACTAGATTGTTTAGGAATAGTCAGGGTATTGAAGACGAGCTCCTTATTCTCTTCGAACCCTGAAAAGGCCTAAACGGCCTGTGAGTCTCTTCATATATATCTATTTGTAAACGAACTTAAAAACAATCGAATTGAATTTTCATCTTTTTGATTTCTTAACCCAGCTAGTGTTCCTGCTTGGCAAATTTGGACAGATCCGATATTTTTCGTTTAGCTAGTTCCGACAATTTTTGGAGGAATTTTGAACCAAATATCTGAGTCGTCGCTTCTGAACGGCGAGACAGCGTTGTTCTTTGATTCTTCCAAGACCGCCAAGCGCCAACTTCCGTGCACCTACCCGATTCTCCCCGGAATTAATTTCCCTGTCTTTGAATACTTGTGAAATGTCAAAATCAATGGTGCGGCTATGATTATTCCGTGATATACCATGGACCTAGGATTGTTCAAGTATGCGTGCGTTAATGGCGCTCCTTTTGTACAGCACCATAATACATGAAATATCCTAGGCCCGCAGGCAGCTTGTAGGCAAAGTCCGTTCTGTGGGAGGAGTCGACGGTCTTTTCTGTGTGGTTTGTGCTTTCAAGCTTCTGTAGGTATAGATTGTTGGTTTCTAGATTCCATTTACAGATCATGGTTCACAGAGACGGGTTGGGCTGGTGATAAAAACTCCTTTTCCAAAATCCCTTTTTCAAAATCCCCTTTCCAAAATCCCCTATTTTTATATTTGGTGTTATTAATTCTATCGCGGCGTCAGCTCTTTTCTAGAGCTATACGACTTTTTGTTCTTTTCTCATTCAGCTCTGGCCACGGTGCTCGAGCAGAGTTGCAGTCTATTTTTGAGGACCAGTTGATGTTGTTTGCCATTACATTTGTAATGCCAAGAAGGAATCACCTGAGACCCCATAAAGTATATATTTTCTGAATCTTTTCCGTCTGTCTGTTGAAAGCTCGATAGCGGCCAAACGAACCGACCAAGGCGAATAGAATTTTGTGAGGGGACTTATTTTTACCGTGTCGTCAGGTTGGTATTGAAAATGGGCTATGTCGGTAAAGTAGTTCTGGTACCTCCCATATTAGACACATGCGAGTTACATATGAGACCACCCCCGAAGAAGAGACGGACCGTTCAACACATGGCACGAACCCAATATTCATAAATAGGTTGCCTGCATGTTGAATCAGAAAGACCACCCAAGGACACACATGGTCAGCAGATAAGGGAAAGGACACACCCAGAGACAAGTAGATAGTATAAAGACAAGAGACCAAGTGTGCAAGAGGGCATTCATTAGTGCATAGTCGATAGTAGTGAATAGTATCTATGTCAATAAATTGTATTTGAAAGAAAAAAGTAAAACATTAATTTTATTTTAAAATTTGCGTGTACCTGTGCAGTTACATATTTCTACTAACTCGAATGGCAAACATTTTGCATGACTTTTATGCAGTGGAGGGTATTATAGAATCGGCCAAGCCGATGATAACACGTTTACTTGTATTTAGTACAGTTTAACAATCGGTGGATATCTGGCAACATAGACGAGAACCACTATCTTCCAGTATCCCAGATTAAGTTTGGTTAGATTATGAAGCTGTTTGTGATGGAGAAAATGTCTGCACGTCTATTCGGAGTCCTAAAAGAAAAGTTGGAACAACTCAAAACTCATCAAATTACTAGCCGGAATTGGAGCAATTTTGTGGTCTTAATTAAGTGTAGATCTGATGATATATGAAATCCTTCTAGGTAACTCTGCAGCACAATGCGAGGAACTCGAACCGTACCCTAGGACAAGCGTCTTTCTTGCAGAAGAGGATAGTGGCAATTTTTGGGCCAACAAAAGCAGACTATCCTTTGTGGCGTGCCTCTTTCCATTCGCTAACTAGGTTGGTGATCCTGGCAATTAAGAATGCTTTCGAACCACTTTAATATATAGACCAGCTTACTGTCAAATCTTTCTTAACTTTAATATTTGAGTGTGTTTTTACGTTATTGAAAACGCCCTCAAAGTCGTAGTGTGTGTATTCTTTCGCATGCAAATAATGCTCAATTTCCCTAGCCTGAACCTGGAGTGAGTTTTTTTTTTGTATGTATTTGAAAACTTTCTTAATTTTTGGTTTAAGCTGTCGAAGCTATGTAGTCTAATAGACGGCGTTGGTTTTCTATCGAGGTACTGACTTATATGTCACGAACTATTAATTATTGACTCTTGCAGACTATTTACCAAGTTGTCTACCGACTTCTGAATATTAGTCGCGCTTAAGGTGGTTGTGGCTAACTTCGAGGCTAGCTTCGTTGTTCTGTATTCCAGAACGCTCGGATTAAGGAACATCAGTTCATCCGGGGGACAATTCAATACCTATATCAGGAGAACTCTATTTATCTATTTTCGCCGAAATGTTAATTGGCACTCCTATGCTTTTCAACCTTCGTCTTTCTCTGGGAATTAAATCTTTTAGTGACTTATATATTTAACTAACATATAAAATCTAGTAAATGAATAATAAATCTCGGAATTGATATTGAGTTCTGTCTTTATTTAGAAGTTTATAGGTTTAGCTGAATAGGCAACACATTTTTTGGGAGTTTTTAACGGGTTTCCGCATATCTTTTCTTAAGTTAAAGGTGCGAAGAACAGACAGTAGAGATTAACCATTCCACAATAAGATTGGTATTAGTATTGGTACTAATGCGGATACGTAGAAATCTGTAAAGGGATTGATCATCGACTACAATCACAATAAACGCCAGAACCTTTGCGTATCCCTCTCTCGAAACGCCACGCCGCAACTGATTTGATGGGCGAAAGCCTTCATCTGATAAGAAATATTGAAGTAAGAGGAAATATGGGTTTCGTTGTGAATGCGGAGTCATTAGGTGTGCACTTCAACGTCAAAAATCTGTAGAAATGGTCCCTACTAGGTTTAGGGCTTCCAATTGCCCATCATATTTATAGACAATACCAGTCAAGTATATAGAATTGTCGGCTTGTATTTAAGAATAACACACAAGTCGTCATCCTTCTAAATTGTTAATGGACATCTATATATGGAGCTATGGTCTTAAAAGACTTGAATTTTTGTATCCCATATCTATCTTAGATTTCAGAAACAATTAACCCCCTACAGCTATAAAACGTAGTCAGTCATTGTATCCAAATCCAAATCATACCTAACCCAACCATTTCTTGCTCTCTATACCCTCGTCCTTTCAACAATTAATCATAAACAGATTTCTTTAACCGACTTGGGTATAGTTGCAAAGTGTTTTGGGCAAAGATTTGCCCCCACCTTTCTCACATCCTTGAAGTTATGACAAACGAACAAGAACCTAATTCATTTTTAATTTCAACAACATTCCCGAAATGCCGCATTCCCAAGAGAGTCCGCAACAAACACCCTCGCAAAACGCTTAATCACTTTCAAAACCGTTCGTGTTCGCCTTTAACACAATGGAATAAAGAATCCTCAGCCAGCTAATTCCATTGTTCAGCACCCGCCACACCCTCGCAAGTAGCAATACAGAGAATAAAACCAAACGAAAACCCTTTGAATACGTAACGACTCGTCCTTAGAGACGATAATGACACTCCGTCTAACAAAATGAGAAATTGTGATGCACAGAAACATCTCTTCAGCGAGAACAATCATAATTCCTAATATTTTCATTCATATCCTGGCATCAGGACCGCCTCCCTTGCCTTTGCTGTTGCTGCTTATTATTATTATTTTTTTTTTGTGCCAAAAAAGGGCGAAAGAATCCTGTTGTGTGTTTAGAGAGAAACATGTTGGCAGTAATTCAAACAATGCCAACAGCAGATCCACATAATGTGGATTTAATGACCTCGTCGCTATTATGTGTATGTGTGCGCCACACAGCAAGGATCCTCTGTCAGTATAGCTGAGCCGATGAAAAAGCGCTGCCGCTGTTGAATTGTCCTCATTAGCGATAGCACAAAATGAGTGACAGTGGTGTAGTGGCGGCGCGTCAAAACCATTGTTTAGAAGTTGATGATGATGAAAATCATAAAATCCTCAAATGCGTATACTTAACGTTCTTGCGCCGCCGAGTGTGTCTACTCCCAGGCTCCTATACTTCAGTCGGAACAAAAGTACACGCAATGTCTCTTTCGCTCCCCCTCTCTCTCTCTTGCATGATGAGTTAATAATAGAAATGGGAAATACAGGAGAATTGAAATCTACCCCAACCTATAGTAAACCCCCCTAGAGGCACCCGCACCCACAAAAAAAAATACGGGGAGGCAAGTGGGATTCAAGTCGAGTTGTCGAAACCATTGCGCCCCTTGGCGGTTTCCATTTGTCTGTTGTATCAGATGTCATAAATTAATCCATTCGTAACCGAGGTAACAAAGGATTGCGTTAAAATTATTTGGTGCGTATCATTCTGCGTGTTAAACTGAAGAGGGCTGATGATTTCGAATTGGGTCTGGGAAAAGGTTTCAAGATTTCGAGGCAGGCAGGTTCTTTTTCTTTTCGCCTTTTGTCTTCTTTGATTCACGAACACAAAGTTGAAGTTTCTTTTCCGTTTTGTGTCTCTTTGTGTATATGTATATTGTTTATGAGATTAAGTACTTTGGGCATAAAGGATTTTTCTCTTTTTTACGTGGGAATGTATGCCAAAAGGCCGGAACGAGTATTTGGGCGTTTTTTCTTTTATTCAACCATTAAAGGATCCGTAGATATAAATTGCATTTGTGGCATAATTTGCTGTTGACACGAAACTGTTGGATGTTGTCATTTCCAGGTGTATACTCGTATCACTCGTATTATTGCGTGAGGGAAACACTTTGTCTTCGTACGAAAAGGGGACACGCTTTGCATGAACTTTCAAAAAGAGGAAGGTATGCAAAGCATCCGGGTGATGATGTAACATTAAGATAGTGCAAGGCATATGAACAATTTGGAAATTGTCGAAATGGCGGTCCTTTGTAGAGCCATTATTTTATATCGATTTGTGTCGGAAAACTAACGTAGCGTAAGCGCATCGTCTTGCGTCCATAATATAAACCGAGGACTATCGCTGTATACATGTGACCCGCTGATGTTGGGCTTTAATGTGGGTACGGTTCATAGTACAGAGCCCAGGACTAATCATAAAGCGTCTTAACCTTGGCCATTGGTACTGTTGAGTCGAAAGAAAAACCAGATTCCTAATAGCTAATTCTACGAGCTCTTCGACAAGACACACGATCAGTGCCCTAAAATTCTCCTAGGTGGCTTTAATGCAAAGACAGGAAGAGAGGGCATCTTTGGTAGTTCTGTCGGAAAGTACAGCCTACACGACACCACCTCCGATAACGGATTTAAGCTAATCGACATCGCGGCGGGGCGAAACGGTGTCATAGCAAGTACGCAGTTCCTCTCGATATTCATAAAGGCACATGGATATCTCCCGATCAATCAACCGTCAACCAGATTGACCACATTGCGATCGACGCAAGGCACTCCTCCAGTATTATGGATGTCCGATAGTTCCGAGGGGCCAACATCGACTCGGACCACGACCTTGTTGTAGCCAAGGTACGCCTTCGGATATCCCGAACACCGCCAAGACAAGTAAATACTGTGAGGCAGTTTGACGTCAGACGGCTAAAATCGCAAGAGATCACCAGATCTTTCTCCGATCGAGTCTCTCTCAATCTTTCAAGAGGTTCTATGCAGCCAGCATCAAGCATTGAAGACCAGTGGCAACATTGCCAAAAAGCCATCAGAGACGCCGCCTCTGATGTGCTTGAACCTCAGCATTGTCTGCCCGATCCTCAAAAAAGGAGACCCTCTGAACCGCGCCAACTACAGAGGTATTAGTCTTCTTAACATCGCCTACAAGATCTTATCTGGCGTATTCTCTGAACGCCTGAATCCTTTCGTCAACAACCTGATTGGTCCCTATCAGTGTTGCTTCAGGCCAGGGCCAGGAAAGTCTACCATCGACCAAATACTCACACTGCGGCAGATCTTAAAGAAAACCCAGGAAGTCCAAATCGATACCCACCGCCTTTACATCGATTTTAAGGCCGTCAATGATAGCATTTATAGAGACGAGCTATACAGAGCAATGCCTAGTTTTGGCATCCCTCCCAAACTCGTCCGTTTGTGCAGGATGAAAATGGAGAATGCACGCTCCTCCATTAAGGTCGGTAAAGTACTCAACGAGATCTTCGATGTCAAAAAAGGATTTAGACAAGGCGATGCGCTGTCATGTGACTTCTTCAACATCGTTCTTAAAAGATTAGTGCAAAACTCAAACGCTAACACCAGAGGCACTATCTTTCAAAAGTCCGTCCACCTACTCGCCTACGCCGACGACATCGACATAATCGGCAGAACGCAGCGTGATGTCACTGACGCGTTCGTGAGCATTGAGACGGAAGCGGCGAAGATGGGTTTGGCGGTCAATGAGGGCAAGACAAAGTGTATGCTGTCATCAAGAAATGACGTCTCGGACAGAATGTCACTATAGACGGATATAACTTTGAGGTAAGGACTTTGTCTACCTAGGCTCCGCTATGAACTGAGGCAATTACACCAGCGCTGAGATTAGACGAAGAATAACTCTTGCCAATCGCTGTTTCTTTGGGCTAAGAAAGCAATTGAGTAGCAAAGCCCTCTCTCGAACAACTAAAGTGACGCTTTATAAGACTCTAATCATCCTAGTCCTACTTTATGGTGCAGAGGCATGGACTCTATCAAAAGCGGATGAGCGGACTCTTGATTGCTTCGAGTGGCAAATTCTTGGAGTAATTTTTGGTCCCGTTTGCATAGAATGGAGGAGGAGATATATACAACGACGAACTGTACGGTACGGGTTGTACACCGACATCGACCTAGCTAAAAGAGTGAAGGTCCAACTACTGCGGTGGCTTGGTCATGCAGAGCGAATTGAAGTGAAAGCTCTGGCCCGGAAGATATTCGAATCCACACCCGAGGGACGGCGCAGTAGAGGAAGACCGCGACTCAGGTGGCGCACGCAAGTAAGGGGACCTTAACCAACTTAGCGTGCGAAACTGGAGACAGCTGGCCAAAGATCGTGCTGGCTGGACACACTTGTTGATTGAGGCCCAGGACCACCCCGGACTGTAGCGCCAACTTTAGCACGAGTTCGTCTCTCTCTGATAGAACTACAGTCCTTAGACAAGACACACACCGAAGTAGTGTGGCAGTGGCGTGTTGCCCAAGTGGGGGGTGGCATCGGTAAAGCCTATGTAAACAAATGTAAACAAACAAGCTTAATTTTCGAGTGCCAAGCGAGTGGTGACGACGTTGAATTGTAGAGGCAAATCATATTGTCGAATGGAGAGGCTGGCGACGACGTGGATTTGGACATTACAGCGGAGTATTTTTGTTTACCCAAAAACTAAAAACATGCGAGACGACAAAGAATTCAATATAGGCCGACATTTTATGTTTGGCATTTCTGACTATATCCATTATCCATTTATTCATCCTCCACAAAAAATCTGTTTATCCTTCCAGGATTCACTCCTTACGCCTACCGCTTTCCGAAAGCGGTCACAGTAGTACAGCACCGTGCAGTGTACAGCACAAATTTTTTTTTCAGTGTCATGGGTCCATATAGAGGTCTTGGTGACGAATGCTATTCACGTTTCTTTGAAAACGCTTTTCATCGATTGTTGGTGTGTTTCTACTTGAAATTTCTTTATCCTTTCCCAGGATTTACCTCAGTTTAACTTTGGTCTATGGTCGATCTGCAAAGCCGAAATAGGTATAGGTATAACCAATTTTATTGATTGTGACCTGTCACAAATCACCTTAACCGATTCCACCCTATTTCATAAATACTGAGAGGTTACAATTCAACAAATTTATCGCACTTGTCTGACAAATTTTGATTTTGATAAATATGACCGTCTCTATTCGTTACTCGAAACAGACTCGTCGCTTACTTCTTGGTTTGTTTGGAACTTCAGGGTCATCTCGCCCAGTCAGCATGTCGCCGTTACTGGGTCGTGCCAGACGGCAATAGCAATAATTGTCTACAATGCTGAGTTATCGTTTGTCGTTTGTTTGTGACAGAGAGCATTGGCCTATGGCTTGCACAGCCGACGACACTATTGTCATGATAATTGTGTCATTGAAATATTTTAACTTGTCGTATGCCTTACTTAAAATCAAGAGAGTGATTCCTTCTTGTTGGATGCTGTTTAGATTTAAAAGTCCACGAATATTTTAACAAAATTGGATTCAGCTGATTTTTTCCCGACAGAAAATATTTCCTTAAATTGGATGTCATCACTCAATGCAATAAAATCATCAATTATTGTTTCTTTAAAGTGCGAAGTACGTACTACTTCCTACTACTATGAGATCCTTCATCACTTTCACTTGACGAAATAATTTCTAGCATTTTATATCGTATACTTGTGACTTTACTATCAATACTTGCCCGAAATTCAAACGCGCCTGTCGGAATTGTTGATTTCATACCGACAAAATTGGCCGCATTCAAGAATCTATGCAGTCATCCTAAGTCGACTTGAATTGTCTGAATTCAAATTTACCTGAACGCGAAAACTAACTTGAATTGTCGGTGTGTCACTTATTGACAATTCTATGTATTTTTGATTCTCCTGGGTTCTGCGTTTCTGTTTGGTGCTCTTCACATGAAGGCAATCGAAATGTCAAACTGTCCTCTCCCATGCTCTCCGTTAACCCAATAGAAATGTCAAAATCCGAGTTGTCCTGACACATGTTAACACAAATAGACGTCAACTTAGTACTAAGCCGAGAAAATCTTGACTTGATGTGTCGGTGTTGCGGACATACACGTCAACTGAGAAAACTGTTCACGTGACCAGTCGCCCAATGAAAACTCAGCAACATGAAGATATGGTAGAGCTGTCAGATTTACTGAACTAGATTCTTGGACACCCTCATTGTAAATTGTTTTTTTTTTTGTCACATAGTTAAAATGTCAATACAAATTTGTCAGAAAAATCATGACAATGAAAAGTTTTTTTTTATGCAACCTAAACTTTTGTATTTTCCGACAATTCTACAAAATTGTTTTATAGAATAGAAATTTGACAATTTTTCAGTTATTAGTTTACAAATTGTCACCTGTGCGCCAGAGACATTTCTTTGATTCATCGCGTGGCGGTACCTGGCTAAATAAATAAATAAAAAACAAGTAAAAGTGTTATCATCGACCTGGCCGAATCCTTGTATACCCTCCACTGCATAAAAGTCATGCAAAATGTTTGCCATTCGAGTTAGTATAAATATGTAACTGCACAGGTACACGCATGTGTCTAATATGGGAGGTACCAGAACTACTTTACCGACATAGACAATTTTCAATACCAACCTGACGATGATAAAAAGAAGGCCTCTCACAAAATTTCATTCACCTAGGTTGATTCGTTTGGACGAAATCGTGTTTTCAACAGACAGAAGGACAGACAGACAGACAGACGGACATGCCTAAATCGATTCAGAATCCTTCTTGGCGTTACAAATGTAATGACAAAGTGAATATACCTTCCTATGTGGAGGGTATAAAAATAGGTGGCGCAACAAGCGGGTGGCACCCTAGGCCTAGCTTCTCGCAACTATTCGTTGTGTGAGTTTCTATTTTTGGGACGAATGGAAGGCACCTACAATTTTATGCCGAGTCCGAACGATTGAATTGAGAAGCTTTTTCAGGACAGTCATACTCTCGGATGTTTGTCACACGTTCGCGGGAGGTGGCGCAGTAGAAAATGGAATTTATGTTTTTCCGGGGATCGAACCTGGGATCCCTCGCACAGTAGTCCAGCATACTAACCACTGAGTTACTACGCCCACTGGCGGCCCTTCGCTATAGTAACTAATAAATTTTACTCGAGCTTATAGAGTATTGAAAATGCCCTATTACTTCTGGCATAAAATAATCATTATCGGTAATTAAATTAACATAAACATCACACCACAGCAGTCTCCCTTAAAGTCATTTATGTCAGGACAAATAAAAAGATCCTTCAAACCTTCCCTGTGACACTTAATGGAATAAAATAGTACTTCCGCGCTTCTATAGGGATCAGACCGACACTACAACTAAATCTGAACGTTTTTTTTGCTGCTGTTAATTAGCCTCGCCATAGTTGTCTCTCAATTCTCCAATTACGCCACTAAATAACGCCATTTGCTCCCTTGAACGGCCGTAATATAATCTGTGGCAGTCGACCGTTTATACGCATTTGACTTCAGCCCTCTCTACACTTCGCCTCGAAGCGGAAATCCTCCCCATTAGGCTAATTGTTCGAACAATCTTAGGGTGTTGGGGACCCCTTCCGCTCATTGCTAAAAGCAATTTCATCTTTGACTCCCATTCATTAGGCCACGCATGGATGGAAACGTCCCGAACAAGAAGCCGCAACACATATTCGAGGGGAATCCTTTATTCAGTCCAATATATATAGGTACCCACCCATCTACTGCAGATATTTCGAGCTTAAAATATTTGCGATACTCGGCAAGTTTACCCAAATTAACGTACCCCAGGAGCAGACCCTTGTTCGCATAACAAATGCTTAGACAATTGACATGTGTGTATCAGCATCAGTGTGGGTTTTGGGGCACTTTGCAGGTTAAGTCCATATTATGGTTATGTTGTGATTTCTCGTAACAAAAATGCCCCAAATGATTATATCTGAGTGGTGTGTATGCGAATCGTATATTTACCTTTTTCAGGCGACACACTTGGGAGCGGGGACTTCTACCGTTTGTCGCTTAAATTGAGAAGGGAATCGCTATACACCCACACAGCCACATCATCCGCACTAATTCTTACCCAAGTTTCCGTGCTAACCAAAGTTTGCTTATGCCATTTTCAGCAGAACCGTATTTGCTATCGCTGCGAGCGAATGGATATTGAACTGGCTTTTGTTTTGTTTGGGCGTTTTTGGTTTCGAGTATTATAGCCGGGATAATGTTTATAATGCTGGTCTAATGGGGTTAATCTGAGATGACACAAGTACTCCAAGGGAGTAGGACACGCTGCCACCGCTCACTTTGAATTGTCTTAGTGCCGCCAAGGGTGGGTGGGTCTTGTTTCCTTTTGATTGCGTATGGATTTTGGCGAATTTTTGTGTCATAGGGAAATAAGCCAACTGCTCTCAGCAGATGATGTTCATTTTTGTTTGTCGACTTTGACTGGGTAATGACGATATTCGAAGTTGGTTTTATGTTGGCGAGAATTTGAATGGCACATTAAGCTGGCAATAAGTCGAATCCGCTTTCTCTGTATAACATGCTATATGATGGGTGAAATTAAATTTGGGCTTTGTATATAAGTTGTTTGGATGGATATGAGTTTGTTGTCATAAAGTTATAAAGAGTTCTCGCAGTCATGTTGCCGAGAAAATACTTTCGACGGAAAGAGCATTTGTAAGGACTAGAATGGGTTTGAACTACACTGTCAACTCCAACTTGCTAGTTATATAGTTTGTTAGCTGTAGAATAGTAGATAATAGTTCTCTGCTTACTAAGTTCTTTCGTTTTCAGGGTTTCGATTCTGTAAAAAAAACGAAACGAAAACCGCTTTCACTTTTCGAAAAACGAACATTCGAAAGCGAAAATTTTCTTCATTTAATTTCTTTGGTTTTTCTTTTTCTTCTTCTTTGCATACTCCGACGGAGTATGCGTTGCGGAGAATTCTCTGTTCCGACGGATACCTCGCTAGGGCCGAATGTTCAAATGTGCCTCACGTTCGAATGTGCCCCAGTCTCCCCTATTGGGTAGATACTACCAACTAATTTAAAAATGCGACTTTCTTCTTAAATTTTAAATCATGAGCTCCCATTTTTTATACATAAAAGAGTCCATCATGACTCTCTACAGTTCACGATCTATGGAGGAAAATCGCTTGGTAAAACTGTTCGCGCGGCAAGACCATACCAACTCCTTTTTGATCGCGGGCGTTCGTGTCCACTGTTTTCTATATGAGTGTGTATGTTCATGGCTTGTATGGCATTAGCCTAACTGGGGTATGTTTGTCGAAGCTTTGCTGCCAAAAATACATAGGTACTCCAAAGTTTACTAAGCTGTTCTGGCAGTGCAAAGGAGCTTTTTGTAAGACATGGAGCTTATCTCCGAAAAGAGTCCTTTGCATCTATACGGCAATGGTAAGACCACTTCTCTAATATGCATCGGTTGTGTGGTGGAACAGGCTTTCGCGGAAACGTGTTACAGCCTCTTTCGCCAAACTCCAAAGAACGGTTTGCCTTGGCTGCACAGGTGCCTTTCTGCTCTAGATGATATGATGAACTCCCCCCCCCCCTTGATATTTTTATTTCAGTGTACAGAAAACCATCTCCCGGTTAAAGAGAGGTGGCTTTTGGTACCACGCGCATTGGAATTTTGAAGAACTTGTGCGAGAATTATCCTTTGACCCCTGTCTTATGGATATGCCGTCTGATGCAATGACACCAGAAATCCTACTGCGACAAAACTACCACGTCAACTTTCCTCAGGCAACGGAATGGCTTTGGCCAGACTCTGAGCCAGGGAAAGAATGCCATCGTGTATTCACGGATGGCTCTAAAACCGGACAGGTGTCTGGTTCTGGAGTCTTCGTAGAAAGCGAGAGCATTAGACTACACTACCCTTTAGGTAACCACGCGACTGTCTTCCAGGCGGAGATTTTCGCCGTCCTTATGGCTATGCGCTATATTGGCTGCACTAAAAGCGCTGATCAACCCTCTCACCTCGTTCAAGCTAGTGCTCGAACTCAAGCTTGCTTTGAACTTGGTCGGTAGGCTAAACACGGTCAAACTTGTTTGGGTCCCAGGTCACACTGGTATCCAGGGAAATGAGATCGCCGATGGGCTTGCCAGGCTGGGTTCAGAAGAAGCTCTTTCAGGACCTGAACCTGCGTTGGGTCTGCCTGCATCTTAGGTCATCCATTGGTATTTGGGTTTCTCATAAACACGAGTGACGGTAGCGTGACTGTGCTGGGTGTAGACAGACCAGCGACTGCGACTGCGTCCGGACATCTCCAAAAGGTCCGCATCCTTTCTTCTGTCTCTCAGGAGAATCGACTGCAGACTGCTTGTGGGCGTCCTTTCGGGCTACCAAGCTTTTGCCAAACACATAAATGTATTGGGCTTGAGCGACACCACCATCTGTCCTGCTTGCGGAGAGGACGACGATACAGCGGAACACTTCCTCTGTAGTTGTCCTGCCTTTCCTCGCATCAGGTGGCGGATCTTTCGGGCTGACGTGGTGAGTGCCGAACATCTAAGCTCTTCATCACTGAAGCTCCTTCTCATCTTTCTTCGAAAGACGGGAAAACTAAGTACAGCAATGTAAGGTGTCTGTTTGGCAGTACAATGGACCAGTAGTTGTATCTGAGTGCTCCATCGGATAGTAACAACCTCCGACAAAAAAAAAAAAACAAAACAAAAAAAGCTGTTCGGGGACTCCTCCTTCTAAGTCGACCGCTCAAAGCGCAACCTCCTATTTTTTGACGCTGCTCTCTATGCATATTTTGATGCAGGGGCCATTATGGTAAATGCTTTTCAACGGCGGCGGCGCCCTTTTGAACAAATTGAAGATTTTGAAAAAGTCGCTCTGGAACGATTCTCCAAATAAGCAAAATTAACGACAAGAATTGTGTACCTAGAAGCCTGTTACTGTAGGAAAAACATCTAAATGGTCTTTTTAAATCATAGGCTATTTTTAACACTGACATTTGTTTCCCGGTCGAAATCTTGACAGAAAGTCGGTATCATACCTCGGTGGAACTTAATGAATCGCTTTACGCTCGAACAACGTTGGGAAATATTAAAAACTTATTTCCAAAGTGTAAGCTGTATAGCCTCTAAACAGTGCGTTTTTTGAAAAGAAGTTTTGGCCGAAATGAAGCACCCACCGCTCCTGCTGTACCTACGCCAGTTTGTGCAAAAAGTTAGTGAGACTGGTATGCAGTGGACAACACTCATGGTCCCCGTCGTCATACAATGCCCACAGACACAGAATGTGGCTGCTGTAGCCGAGAGTGTGAGACTCAATTCATGAACATCAACTCGCCATCGATCTCAACAGCTCAACATTTCCCGCACTAGCCTGAGGATAATTCTGCACAAAGATCTCGGATTATTCGCTTACAAGGTCCAATTGACTCAGCACTTGAAAGCGCATGACCATCCGCTTCATTATCGCTTCGCAGTTTGGGCCTTAGAGCAGCTTGAATTGGACGATTTTGGACTAAAAATTATCCTTTCTGACGATGTGCATTTTCAACTCGGCGGCTACGTTAACAAACAAAATTTCCGCATCTGGGGCTCCGAATACCCGTACGTTATTGCCGAGAAGCCAATGCATCCGCAGAGAGTGACAGTTTGGTGCGGATTGTGGAGTGATGGCATCATTGGACCATTTTTCTTATAAAATTAGGCTGGGAACAATGTTTCGGTCAACGGTCCTTCGCATGGAAATCTTTTTTTTGTATCCTTCATAGGTATATTCACTTTCCCATTACATTTTGAAGGAGTCATCGGAGTCCCCATAAAGTATACATATATTCAGAAATAGAAATTCTGAATCAATTTAGCCAAGTCCGACTGTCTGTATGTCTGTTAAAAACATGGTAGCATCCAAACGAATCGACCTATACGAATACAATTTTGTGAAAGGACTTCTTAATACGGTCGTCAGGTTGATATTGAAAATGGGCTATGTCAGGTCGGTCAAGTAGTTCTGTTTCCTCCCATACAAAACCAATATTAGACACATGGACATGCGTGTACTGTACAGTACATCCTAACTCGCATGGCAAACATTTTGCATGACTTTTATGCAGTGAATGGTATCAAAGCATCGGCCATGCATTTGCCGTTTTACACAAGTCCTTTAGTCTGCAATCTTTTAAACCGATTTAAAAGATCTGATAATAAGATGGTTTTCTCCTTTTATATGCTTCATGTTTGCACTAATGCTTTAAGGAGGGAGTGAGTAATGAATTTTTAAAATTATAAACGCTATATTCGTCAAAACTGTTAGCCACATACATATCTACATCCTTCCAACATGGGACTTCTTAAGAGAGATATTTTTATACAGAAACAAGTCACAAGTCCTGGGGTTTTGGTGTAAGTTGATCACATTACAAAACTCATACTTTCGCCACTGATTATAAAACAACCAACCAAAAGCCCACCCACGCTTCGCAGACTTCTTTAATGAAGAAGCTTCCCTCCACCCATTTAGTATATATACAATATTTTTTGTTAAATATCCCTTTAAGACACAACGAAGTAACTGACACGAACGCATTAAGTAAAACCCCACAAGAGAAATTCAAGTAAAAGCTTCTTCACCATAATATTCCTCCATTTGCCAAGTAATGCTGATTACTGTAAACAGTTTTCACCGAATTTTAAGGACACCAAAGAGCACGTGTGCAAAATTAATTTCACTTCCACAGGATAATGTTAAAATAAAAAAAAGAATAAGAAAAAGTCAAGCATCGAAAACTTTTGCCATAAAAGGTCATAAATTATAAAATGACAGAAAAGTTAAGCGTGCCCATGTCCTTATAAAAAGACAAATTCTCATTCACATTCACACAAATACCTAATGCGATCAATTTGTCAGAAAAATATCTAGAAACTCGATTATTGCCAAGAGTTACCGTTTTTAAAGGGATCACACCCCACATTTTGTAAAAAAAAAAATAAACAGATTTTTTAATTCCATTAATAGTTCATGGAGCAAGGATTAAAACCATACACCCAAACTCATAAGTGAGTTTTGTGTCTACATGCACAGTAAATCCAGCAAGTCCAACACTTGGACGTGGCTACACCATTCTGACAAATTGAATTTTACAACTTTATTGCGGCACTGCCGGTGTGCCCAATCCCTTCAGCAATAAATGCAAAGAGACAAAGGACGCGATTTCTATTATTTATAGTCGACAATTTGTGAAATTCACTTTTCACTTACTCAACAATCGCACCACTAGCGGTAGAATAATAGTCAACACAGGGTGGCAATTAAAGAAGGATTGTCCTTTATGTCGGAGCATAGCATATACATAAATTGAATTTATACTGTTGCTAATTATTTTTTAAACTATTTATTTTATTGGGAAATACATAACTCTCAATTTTGCGGGCCTGAGCTAAATTAAGTCAATTGTTTTTCATTTAGTATTTTCTACATTTGCAGATCCTTTTGTGCTTGTATAAGCCGCCGGAGAATCTGCTTGTCTGTTAGGCGAATTCTTTTGGCATATTTCCTCAGAAGACTGGTCCCGGATAAGATTCTTATTAGTTTAAGAATTTTCTTAAGAATTTTGTTGTCAATACAGTTCGAAAGTGGCTTAGACACCCATGCCCGAGGAAGTTTGACAATCTTCTGATCACAAAACTATTGTTCTTAATTGTGGTCCTACGGGTGGTGGGCTCGAATCAAAAGCATCACATGATTCACTTTAACAAACACCGTGTGTCGTTTTCTCTTTTGAAGTGGGACGCGTGTTAAAGTGTGCGTGGGCACGTGAATGTAAGTAATCAACAGCGATAATGACTTTCTCAAGAAATTTGCAGACGGAAATGTGCAGACGGCTGATGAGACGGGTTTCTGTTTTCAAAATACTGTATGAACAAAATTCTGTATTTAAAAAAAAAATGGTTTTGATAATGTAAAAAAGAATTCTTGTATACCTAATAGAATTTTTTTTTATTCTACTGTCTCCCTGAATATCACCATAGATTTGTGAAAACAAAGTGCGTCGAATACCTATAAAATTTTGCAGTTGGGGTTGCCTTAAAAAAAAAAACCGAATTTTACTAAAGGGTCCGCCATCTAACTTTTTTTTTTCAACTAGTGCTTATTTCGCGAATGGTAACACTTAGCTCATGACTGATTTGACAGATAATTAGTTTTATCCTTCCGCTGAATGAATATGGTTGTGTATACGCTTGAACAACGCCGGGAAATATTGCGACATTACTTTGAAAATCATGGTAATGTTGCAGAATGTGTGCGAAAATTGCGTACGAATTTTGGAAGAAGAGAAGCACCGTCAGCTCCGTATGTTCGTTATCTTGTGAAAAAAATGGAAGAAACTAGCATCCTCATCGATAAACCAAAGCGTGAAAAGCCAAAAACAGTGCGTACACCCGAGAAAATTGCTGCTGTGGCAGAAAGTGTGCGTGAAGCGCCATCAACATCAATTCACCGTCGTTCTCAACAATTGAACATTTCGGAGACATCATTGAGACGAATTTTGCATAAAGACGTCATACCAAGACGCCATACAAAGTCCAATTGGTTCAGGAGTTGAAGCCGACTGACCATCCAATGCGTTTTCGCTTCGCTAAGTGGGCCTGCGATCGACTTAGAGAAGATGCCGATTTTGCCAAAAAAAATCATCTTTTCAGATGAAGCTCATTTTGATCTTGGCGGGTATGTAAACAAGCAAAATTGTCGCATTTGGGGCACAGAAAACCCGCAAGCATACATTGAAAAGCCGATATACCCAAAACGAGTCACTGTTTCGTGCGGATTTTGGTCCAGAGGCATAATTGGGCCATTTTTCTTCGAAAATGAGCAAGGAGTGGCCGTTACAGTCAATGGCGATCGTTATCGGGCCATGTTGAACGAATTTTTGTTCACAAAAATTGAAGAGGAGAATATTGGCAACATTTGGTTTCAACAGGACGGCGCTACGTGCCACACAGCCGAAGCTACACTCGATGTTTTGCGCCCTGTTTTTGAAATTGGTGAAATACAGCTGCACACAATCGATAATGTGCTTAAAAATTGGACCGATCGTGTAGGCTACTGCAAGGCCAGCCGAGGCAGCCATTTGAATGAAATTATTTTCCATTATTAACCGGAAGGATTGTACTTTCAAATAAAAAAAGAAATTTGAGAAAATATTCAGTAGTTTTTTTTATAGCATTTTAAAAAAAAAAAAGTTATTTGGCGGACCCTTTATTTAGCGCTGCTAATTTATTAACTCGAGTGGAGTTCCTTTGAGCTTTGGGGGAGTGACAACGGGTAGCTTAACCTTCCTTGTAAATAAGACTAACTCCGTTTTCGTCGGGTTGACGTTAAGACCGCAACTATCGGTCCAGGAGACTAGTTTACTTAAAGCGAGTTGCAGTATGTCGGAAAGTGTTTGAGGATACTTTCGAACCGAGTAAGGCGACGTCGATCGTTCGCGTAGGCCACAACTTTGGACCCGGAGCTCTCCATCGGGATCAGAAGTTCGTTAAGAACTAGATATATTCCATAACAATGGAGATAGCACTCCGCCTCAATGCACAAGTTTTTCGACAGCGCTGCTGCCAAAGGTAGCCCTCACCATCCTCTTTGTTAGAATGTGGGTGATTACGCGGCAGATTGGTTTACCGATATTTAGCTTGTCTAATATTATAATATTGGATATTATGGACTTGATGTTAGTTTTTGGGATAAACTCGTGTATACTTTAACCCGGATTAAAGTGAGTTAATAATATGACCATCATTTTTACTCCAATTATCTACTATATCCTTTTATCGACTGCAACAGCTGCAAACGTAAGCAACAGCACTTTCCTCATTTTGTGGTAGATCGTTCGTGTAGAGCAGGAAGGTCCTATCGCACTACCTTGCGGTACTTCAACGTTTATAATACTTCACTGGGGAGTACTATTTTTTTTCTTAATTCAAAATTATAATTCTGTTTCGTTGTTTTAATTGTGCAGTTCATAGAAAGTGACAAAATGTTTAAATCAGTTATAAAAAATCGTGTTTCAAATTATTCCCTGTCACCCTGTATTTACCTCATAACTGCTTTCTTTGCGTATACCTAAACGATAGGTACAAAGTACAATTGCGTAAATTGCAATGTCCTTCATGTAACTCTAGGCCTTCTGTATTATTGTCCGTGTCTCCCTAGGCGTACCCTCTTATATTTCGAGGCAAACATCAATGATAAGCGTCCCCTTTGCTTCAATTCATTGCCACGGCTTCTTAAAAAAAAATAAAGAAAGAAAAGATGCCAAACAAAACAGAGAACAAAAAAAAAACACCGCCCATATAACGAGACTTGAATTATAAATTAGAACATCATACATTATCAATAAATTTACAGCCAACATTATATCCTAGTGAAACAGAACAGGGAATCCACCCTCTTTCGACGCCTCAAAATCGGTGGCATTAACTCCTCGCCCACACGATTCCCAGCTTTATGGCATCGTTCCATATCGTCTTTAGCACCCTCAAGAGCAGACGCTGATGCCTAGCAAAGAATGTCGAAGTCTGATTGCCGATGGATGCCTTGCCTATGGTAGGGATACAGATACGCGGAGTCGTCTTTGGTCGTCGGTGGTGTCACTGAGGGAATAAAGGAAGCGCGGGTATAGCCCACAACAACAACAATTCCGTTGGCTGATGTCGTGCAATAAAACATGAAATTTTATTGTGTAACTGACTTTGTTGATTTTTATTTATTTTGCTTTTTACTTTGTTTCCTCTGCTTTCGCATACTTTGCCATATTTTCAAATTTGGTCTTTGCATTGTTGCCTTTGGGTGGCATTGTTCTTATGGTAAACATGTGGAGTGTTTCTTTTGTCGATTTGTCCTTTGGGAGGCTTCGATGGTGGAATTTCCTTTTCCACTTTTGTTACTCCTATTCTAATCCATTAACAAGTTGAGAGAAAGTTATTACTCACTATAAGTCTGTTGCTTTTAGGAGAACTGATGGGGGGCTTTGAAGGTTGATGACCAAATTTGTTTTTCTTCTTTTAACAAGAAAAGTAAGTCCGATAGATATATTTTTTTTATTTTTTTAATGTTAAAATGGCAGATGGCTGATATGTGATAAGATAAGCTGTGCAATAATTACTCCTTATTTTGAAAAATGTTTGTAACTTCGCATTCTATCTAGTAAGTCCGTGTCGATTCGGATATGGGATTATGCCGGAGATAAAGTTATTGTCGAAAGATATGGTACGACACATGAGTACCAGTTTTGCCGTGATCCCATCTAGCTCTATAAAACTCTATAGATTGAATCCATATGCGGCTTTGAAGCCGATGTAAAGGTAGACGCGTCGCTGAACTTGAAATTCGGAGCAATTTTGGCTAATCCAGTCTTAGTATGAACAATTTGGTCTCAGGTCAATCTGGTCGAACGAAAGCCTCAGTTATATACTGAAGAACATTAATTTCGGACATTCATACTGTAGGTATACGTTCGACAGTATCTTTATAGTTCTTCATAGGACCGCTTCATGGGCCCGGAAAAAGAAGGATGAAAAACTGTGACATCTACTACGGTGATTGCTACAGAGAACAGAAGCAGCGCCTATTCGGATGCGGATTCGCTGTAAGCGGCAGACTTAGGCAAGAAGCCTAAGCTTTGAGCTCTCGACACGTTAGTGAACGCCTTACAACTATCCGCATCAAGGCTAAATTCGCCAACATCAGCCTGATATGCGCTCACGCCCCCACAGAAGATAAAGACGATGCTACCAAAGAATGTTTCTATGAGCTCCTCGACAAAACATATGAGCAATGTCCTAAGTACGACGTTAAAATCGTCTTAGGTTATTTTAACGCCAAAATAGGAAAGGAGGACATCTTTGGTAGCACAATCGGAAAGCACAGCCTACACGACACCACGTCTGGAAACGGACTTAGGCTAATTGACTTTGCTGCGGGACGTAATGTTAGTATAGCTAGCACACGGTTTCCTCACCTCAACATTCACAAAGGGACATGGCGGTCACCAGATCAACAAACCGTCAATCAAATTGACCATGTTGTGCAAGGCACACCTCCAGTATTCTAGATGTTCGAACTTTCCGAGCGGCCAACATAGACTCGGATCACCTTGTTGTAGCCAAGGTACGTATGCGGATATCCCAGACACCACAACAACGAGGAAATACTGTGAGGAGATTCAACGTTGAACGGCTACAAACGCAACAAACCGCCAGAACTTTTGCCGATCCCGTCTCCCTCAACCTCTCGAGAAGTCCTGTGCAGCCTTCATCAAGTGCTGAAGACCAGTGGCATCGATGCCAAGAAGCCGTCAGAAAAGCCGCAACTGATGTGCTAGGTTTCACCCGACCACCACAGCGAAACCCTTGGTTTGATGAAGAGTGCTGGCAAGCACATGCAGCGAAGCAACTGGCCTACAAAGCGGCGCTGCAGAGAAGGACGAGAGCAGCTCGTGAGCTCTACGAGCAAAAAAGGAGGGAAGAGCACCGGCTTCTCCGGAGGAAAAAGAAAGAGCATGAGAAGCGCGCGATCGAGGAAATAGAGAGGTGTTACTCCAGGAACAATGTTCGGAAGTTTTACCGTAACGTGTCACGGGAACAAGACCCGAACAAAGACCTGTAGAGACGAACCAGGAAACCTTGTAGTGGAGTCACAGTCGGTGCTGAGGACATGGAAAAACCATTTCTGCAGACTGTTAAACGGCGAAGACGACACTTCCGTCCACCTGACCAAAATGAGGTAAGGATAGCAATATCCAAACTGAAGTCAAACAAAGCTGCAGGACCGGACGGTTTATCGGCCGAGCTTATTAAAGCAGCGGGAGATGACTTGGTAGGGAGCAGAACCAACTCGTTTCTAAAATTTCGTCAGAGGAAAGTATGCCTGATGAATGGAGCCTCAGCATTGTTTGCCCGATCCATAAGAAAGGAGACCCTCTAAACTGCGCCAACTATAGAGGCATCAGTCTTCTTAACATCGCTTACAAGATCCTGTCTGCCGTACTGTGTGAACGCCTGAAACCATTTGTCAACGAACTGATTGGATCCTATCAGTGCAGTTTTAGTCCCGGTAAGTCCACAACCGACCAAATATTCACACTACGACAGATCCTGGAGAAAACCCAAGAAGTCCAAATCGACACTCACCATCTATTTATCGATTTTAAAGCCGCATATGACAGCATTTATAAAGACGAGCTATACAGAGCCATGTCGAGTTTTGGCTTTCCTGCCAATTGTCAGATTGTGCAGAATGACGATGGAGAACGCTCGCTGCTCCGTAAAGGTCGCAAACAATCTCACCGAGACCTTTGATGTCAAAAAAGGATTTAGACAAGGTGATGCGCTGTCATGTGACTTTTTCAACGTCATACTTGAGAAAATTGTGCAAGCCAACACCAGGGGCACAATTTTCCAAAAGTCTGTGCAACTACTCTTGCATACGCTGACGACATCGACATCATTGGCAGAACACAGCGAGCTGTCACTGGTGCGTTTGCAAGTATCAGCGCAGAAGCGGCAAAAATGGGTTTGGTGGTGAATGAGGGCAAAACAAAATATATGCTGTCAACAAGAAGGGACACACAACATCGACGAATCGGACAGAACGTCACGATAGACAGCTATAACTTTGAGGTAGTTCGGGACTTTGTCTACCTCGGCTCCGCTATTAACTCTGAAAATGACATCACATCAGAAAAGCGAAGAATTACACTTGCCAACCGCTGTTATTTTGGCCTAAGAAGGCAATTGATTAGTAAGGCCTTGTCGAGAAACACCAAGGAGACTCTATATAAGACCCTCATCATCGCAGTCCTGCTTTATGGCGCAGAATCATGGACGTTATCAAAGGCGGATGAAGATCTCCTTGGTCGCTTCGAACGCAAAATTCTTCAAGTGATTTTCGGTCCCGTTTGCGTTGACGGGCTTTGGAGGAGGAGATTTAACAGCGAACTCTACGAGCTGTACAGCGACATCGACCTGGTCAGAAAAGTACGTATCAGTCGACTAAGATGGCTAGGACATGTAGAGCGAATGGACACCAACGCTCCGGCCCGAAGAGTCTTCGATTCCAACCCGGAGGGTCAACGCAGTAGAGGAAGACCTCGCCTTAGGTGGCGCGCACAAGTGGAAGGGGACCTCAACCAACTTGGAGTGCGCAACTGGAGGCGGTTAGCCAAAGATCGTGCTAACTGGAGAGGCGTGTTGGTTCAGGCCCAGGTCCACCCCGGACTGTAGCGCCATCTAAGTAAGTAAGTAAGTAAGTAAGCATAGGACCGCCATTTTGTATATAGGACAACATTTGAAGCTACTGGCCCGCTCCTCGGCCAGCGTCCTTCCATCCATACTTTGCTGATGATTTGGGGTATTCGCATCATCTCTCTCTGTATTACCAGCACATCATTTGAGCCGCCAAACTTGTTGTTCCTAAAGTGTTTTTATTTTTTAACTTTTTATGGCTCGTTGCGCAGTAGATCCGATGAAACGAAAATACGACAAGAAATGGGAGGAACTTGTTCAAAAAAGTGCGAATCAGTCTTATTAATTGGTCATAACATGTAGAGCGAATAGACACCAGCGTCCGAACCGAAGAGTCTTGGACTCCAATGCAGAGGGACATCGCCAGTAGAGTAAAATCACGCCTTAAATGCTGCGCCAAGTAAAATGTCCTCAAACAACTTGATGGAGTGTGCAACTAAAGGCAGTTAGCCAGAAAGCACTGGGGAGAAAGCTTATTGGTTGAAGAACAAATCCCCGCTAGACTGTAGCACCTTATTAGGCATCATTTTCGTATGTGAATCTTCTGTCATTATTTTCCGGTTTGAATGCGCACTAGAATGTTTCTCAATCCAGGCACTAACTTTTAACTGTTGCAAAAGAGTGATGTTTTTGCACTTAAATTCTTGTAAGTTATTGTCCTTTGAAAATATGACTCCAGAAATCGAGTTATTGCCACCATGAAAGACCCGTCGCACAACTTTGATCCGTACAGAATCCGAAGGCTCGGTCAGAGAAGTAATAAAGTCTTTAGGGGATTTGATCTTGTCAGTGGGATAGGCAGACTGTATAGAAGTATAAAGCCTCTGTTTTGGAAATAGCGTTAATTGGCATAACTTATCGTCTCAAAGTCAATAATTTTGGGGGGACATGGGGCCTCTTGTAATACACTATATTCACCATAATTGACCCATCGCGATACTGTGGGGTCCCATCAGACGCATCCAAATACGTGTGATCTTTTATGGTAATTACCTATCTCCCGATGGAATTAGCTGTAATATCTGCCTCGTATACCCCATGAGAACAGACTAAGATTGTTTAGTAGAACGTGGCACAGGGAGTGTCAGTACATTCAATACATACTGTCATGCTATAGTCCGTTGATGTTCCAGGTCTTGTTCCGAAGCTCTTCCAGTCCCCTTCATGACTACATTTTTTTTCTACTAAATTTCCGAATGGAGCGATCAGCGGACCACGCTTCGTTGGTTGGAACACATTAAACGCATGTCCTCAAATTGATTTCCAAGATGACAGATGTAGGTGCTCTATGGTTAGATGAAACCGGACATCTCTCCTCCAGCCACATAGGGCCTATCACTATTCTTGACGATCTAGAGCCGGTATCGGAAGATGCTGAAAAAAGTCAGTTTGTACAACTCATCCATAACCCATACAAAACAGCTGAACTTCACGCCAACTCATATTTGAGACATTCGGCCCTAGCGAGGTATCCGTCGGAACGGAAAATTCTCCGCAACGCATACTCCGTCGGAGACTCAAATTACATTCGAGGTATTCGCTTTCGGAAAGAATAATTAAAATGCGACAACGCATTGATTTGATATGATGTTGTTTCGTGGTAGGTTAGGTTAGGTTAGGTTTGTGGGCTGGCGAGGATTTCTCCGTGCCACACTCAGGTCAATACTAACCCATTGTGATGCCCGTGGGGGAAAGAGGTCGTCCCTTACCCATTATAACCCTACATTCAAATTACTTACTGTGCTGCTACATATACAAACCATCTTGTAGATTTGACGAAGTTCATTATCTGGTCTATTGATGTGCTGGAAAGCTCGTCTAGGTCGGTGAAGAAGTGACTCCCTAGGATGTTTCGTGGGAAGTACATCGGGATTTTCCTATTTAGTGCTTGTTTTTTTCGTTTTTTTCTTTTGCCCTGGAAACACACATTTAAGCAACAAATACAACCAATTACTTTGCTAAAATGTTTTTTCTTTATTGCTTTCATTTATCAACACTTCACTGCAAATCGTAAACAAGTTCCGCAACCAATTCCTGTCGGAGCATATCGGAAGAAAATTCGTATGAGCTGTCAAAAATATCAGTAAAAACGCACTTCATCGCACTGAAGCGCAAAACGCCAATGTGCGTTACATATTTGTCGGAGCGAAGTTCCGAAAAGCTGTTCCGACGTATACCTCGCTGCAAAAACCCTCCGATTCGTACAAAATTGGAGAATTTTCCGTTCCGACGGATACCTCGCTAGGGCCGATTTTATCCGTGGTTCGCTTCACTTTCGAACATCATGTTAGGGTTATACAACCGTTTAAATGTAGATGAAATATCCACGCAAGAGATAGGCTTGTCGGGTGCTTCGTAGATGAGCTACGTGATTTAGCTGCGTAGCTGGATGAGTTGCTATATGGCCTCAAAGTGTGTATAGCTCTTTTTTTTTTTGTATTTTTAAAAATTTTGAAGCCATTTTTCTTGAAGGTACGTGGAAATATTGTATTTAACATTTTTCCGAAAGGATCGTATTATCGACAAATGTTTTCAAAAGCCATCAGTTCAAATTGCCACGTCATAGATACTTTCAGTTTGATTGTCTCTCAGCCTGCTTACACAAATTTATGTTAACGCAATATTTTTCTTTTTCTTTTCAGGTGAGTGTTCAAAAATACATACTATTCTAAAATACAATCGGTAAGTACCTGTAGTCATGATTATTTTCTAAAGAAAACTACCCATAACGGACTCGAATACCTACTAAAGTAATACGCATCCCAAAAATCAATTTTAATAACTTTTTGTTATCATTCACACGCAACGCACTCTATGGTCAGGTAGTAGAACTCCTTCCTATTTCTTAAACTAGAGTTAAACAAAAAAAAAATTTTAAAATCTTCACGCAATACCTATAGCAATAGAAGCTTGTATACCTAAAGAGTTAAAAAAAAAATTGAATTGGTTTTTCCTTCAAGACAATGTTCTCGTATCCTTCCTTCCTATATCCTGATATTCAGACCCACCTGGCGAAATAAAAGAGGCACTATTCCACTTTCTCCTCAATAATAGTCTTCCACCCATTAAACCGTTCCATCAACCCATCCCTCCCATGCATCACCATAGCCATACAAGAATCGTCTACCGTCTGGCAGGTCGTTTATTTTTCCTCTCGCTTCACTTAAACTTTTATGCAAACAGCTCTCTTTAAAAACTGCAATCCTTTCTTTGAGTTTTGCCACCGCACCCCGTACCGCACCCAAAACAACACCGCCAACGAGAGAATTTTCTTTCAACTACAAGACGATGGAGTTTCCAAAGTACAATGCATAGTTTGCACTTAACTTTAGCACTCAGATAAAGCGGCGGGCCCAAACAATGACATCCTACGACGAGGCTTAAAATTTGCATTTGTATGAGTATGCAAGGTTTTTGAAAATCTATGCTGTGTACAGTGTACCAGCACTTGGTTGCCTTGTGTGTTTCACTTTGGAAGGCTATTATGCCATAGATACATAGATACTGTTCAGGGTATTGGTTGACTATATACATGGACTATGAATCGAAAGTGTTTATTACTGCTTCTGGTGGTTGCATTAGATGGTTGCTCGTTTTTGCTTAGCAAGCCCTATTCATCCCGTAAAATATTATGTCTTTCATGGGGCTTTTGTTGCACGCTGTTGTTATTTTACAGTTTTAGACTGAGGCATTGTTTAGGAAGACCGCACCTACTTTGAAAATGGGTTAATTTGCACTAAAGTATGAGCCTGTGCAATGGTATAAGTCAGAGTTAATGTTTTGCCAAGAATGGTGTTGCTGACATCGGCCAGAGGGAATTCTTTTTAACGTGTGTTACCTTTTGTATCAGGAAATAGTATACGATATCGCCATTTGTTTAAAACTTTTTTTTGTTTTTTAATCTGATATTTAAACTCTTTAATAATGGGAATTTCGAAAGGTCTTCGCTGTCAAAATGGGGTCGTAATTCCTGTTGACAAAAATCATATGACCTATAGTGATCTGATGATAATGTTGATTTTGATAGATACATTTAAACCCAGAAATTAGCTGATACCACAATATCTCCAAATGTGTGGCCATTAAGGAGATGTATAGCCCGTCCCAACTTATGTAAAAATTTCTTGCGCAGGTCTCTTCACATCAGGGATTCTATTCTCTTACCTACAACAAAACTACTTTTCCAACCAGAACTACAGCTAAAAAAAATATGTGCGCATTTCAAACAACAAGCATACCCCTGCTTGCGAAGACATCTCACTCGATCGACAAGCGAGCCATGACCAACGTTGCCATATTCACAGTTTTAACTGTAAATTACAGTTTTTTAGACAAGCTTACAGTTTTTAAAATGAGCTCCTAGTACAAATTACAGTTTTTTTTTTAAGTTCAGATTTGAAAGAATAAATTAAAATGTGCTTTAAATCGTAGTGCTTCGTATTTAAGCATGTTATTTTATTTAAAATGAATTGTTTTGTGTTATTTTTTTGTTTAATAAAACTAAAAAAACCCGTAATTTCAAAAAAATCGTTTGGTTTTTGAAGGTTACAGTTTTTTGGTTGAAAATACAGTTTTTTTTTTTTTGGGAATTTACAGTTTTTTGAAAAAAAAAAAAAAAAAAAAAAATCTGGCAACTTTGGCCATGACTGATTGTCCACACAGCAGCAGCACAGCACGAGCACCGTCGTTTGCCTATGCCAAAGATACACTACACATTTACCCACCCCAAAGGAGAGGGAAATTTGCTGGGTGTTGCACTTCTCAAATAGCTATGTGTTGAGTAATGAAAGCCAGAGTTCTGAGTAACTTTACTATAACAGCGTGGAACCCACTATGTGTTAAAAAGGGTTGAAATGAAATTTTCCGTATACATTGTGATAAAGTAGAGAAAAGCACCATTTCGTGCGATCAAAAATCCTTAAGAGAAAAAAATGTACCTTAAATAAAGTGCTACTGCGCATGTTGGGATAGTTCTTTTGCTTTGGGACGGGCTATACCTATAGCAAAATCTGTGTCTATTTGTGAGTTTGTCATATTTGTTAGCCTTAGAAAAAGTGATCTTAAAATGTCTCCATGTAAATGCACCATCTTATAACAATTCGCATCAAGGCTAATTCCAGCATGTCCCATAAAAGAGAAAGGACGAGACGCGGTGAAAGACAGTCTCATCGAGCAGTTTTAACGTGACATACCAATAAAGTCCTAAATATGATCTAAACATTGTATTGATAATTGACAAGCACAGCTAATGGTCTTGGGTTAATATTGACTTTACTGTGGGGCGAAATACCACTAAAGCTTTGGTACCACAAAATTTCTTCATTTTAATACTCAACGATCTACACTGCAGAATTTTATAGGTCCGAACCTTCTGATCTGTTGGTAGTTGGCGCCTACAATCGGGTTCTATGAGAGAGGGCTTTACTTCTTTGAATCCTTCTTAGCCCGAAGACACAGCGATTGGAGTGATTATGCGATTGATCTCTGCGCTGATTTCATTTTGCGAAGTGATAGTGGAGCCCGGGTATGTTGTTGGCGAAAGGTTTTAGACGTTCACACAAAACAACCGAAAAGATTATATGCGACTTTCGGGGGACTTATTCCTCTGTAGTTGGCGCAGTTCAGAGCATCTCCTTGCATGTGGATGGGGTACACGATGCTGAGGTTCCATTCATCGGGCATGCTTTCGTCCGACCAAATTTTACATATAAGTTGGTCCATGTTCGTTACCAACTCATCTCCCGCTGCTTTGAAAAGCTCATTCTGCCTAACAGCGGTTTGTTGATCATCTCCGCCGTTTAGCAGTCCGACTTTCCCGTATAAGAAGGTAGACCGTGGGATACCTACACAAGTGCAAAATCCCAAAATCCCACCTTTTGAGAAATACCCGAATTGACTATACAAACACAAAATCCCCAATTTCAAAATCCACCAAATAAAAAATCCCCAAAATGTTATTTAAAAATATTTAAAGAAATTTTCGTATACCTAACCTTGCGCCTACTCCAAATCCAATAGTGACCCAAAGCAGGGGGGCAGCATGGCCCCATACCTATTTTACTGTTAATGCTTTGTGAATACACTCGAAATCTATTTGGGTATTTTGGTTTTGGAGATTTTGGATTTAGGGATTTTGGGTTTGGGGTTATTGAGTTGGGGATTTCAGTTTGGGCATTTTAATTTTTGAGTTTTCGTACCCAAACCGGTAAACCGTATTTTGGTTGCTTCACGTTCACGTTCGCTAAGTTTCGTTATTAGGAATTTTGTTTTTGGCTTGGCGTGTTTTTGTTAACTTTTCATGTCTTAAGTTGAGTAGTTTTTTTTTTTCACATATTTTAAATTGGTTACATATTAAATTGTGCGCATAAATAATTATTTTTATTATGGATAATAAAAATAATAGTAATAATCAAGGTATGAGAAAATATATGGCGTCTAAAAAAATAGTGTCTATTTCGTGTTTGTTTGTAATGCGAGGCTAGTTCGACTTAGAAAGAAATAGTGAATTTTAGATTTGAGTAAACTTTTCTCAAATACACCGAAAATCATTCTCGAATTTTTTTTTTTCTTATTTTAACACAACATTATCATCATATTAATTACGAAAGAAACTTTGGGCAAGTTTGCGCCGTTTTTTAATAATTTACATTACATTACATTTTTGTAGGTTCAACTCTATATTAATTAAAAATGGTGACCTCTTGCAGACATGAATTCAAAGTGAGGCCGGTCAATGAAATTGATTAACGTTGCTGCAAAAATTCATGAATTGTTAGATTTAGAAGAGTTTTGAACTTAAAATAAGAAACGTTTCCAAGTTCTTTTGTCTAAAAGTAAAGCCAAAATGGAACCAGAGTCAAAGAAAACGGATGAGGTTCATGCAGGCTAATGAACGATGGCTAAACCTTAATTTAGCTAAGACCTTAGTCTACTGCATTGTCGCTTTGGATTGGAGTCGAAGAGCCAAGAGCCTTTGGGCCAGAGAGCTAGTGTCCATTCGCTCTACATGTAGACATCGTTGACGACTCATGTAGTTCTAGATACTATTTTTGGAACAAGGACGATGTCTCTGTCGCTGTAGAGCTCAAATACAATTTGTCGTTGAATCTCTTGCTCGAAAGACTTGCAGAAAATCCTACCATGGTGGCAACAAAATGGTGATCCGTGTCGATGTTAACAGCTTTAAAAGCTCGGACATCTAAAATACTATTAGCCTGCCCTACGTCGTCGATCGCAATATTATGAATTTCGTAGACCATTTGATGATCAGGAGACCGCCATTGAGATGAGTAAAGCGTTTGCGTATATTCACTTTCGTCCAGAAGTGAAGTCAATAAGCCTTAGTCCGTTTCCGGAAGAGGTGAAGGCTGTATACTTATCTATCGCCCTACCAAAGATGTGCTCCCTTCCCATCTTGCCGTTAAATTAAGCTCGTATTTAGGACAGTACTCGTAAATTTTGTCGAGGCCCTCAGAGGAACATTCTTCGTGGCGTGTCGTCATTGTCTTTGGCGCATATAGCGAATTTAGCCTTAATGCACGGTCTTATAGCCGGACCCATTACATCGTCTGCTTGTCTAGGGCCTCTGCTAATTCGCCGGCTGCACACCGTTTTTTAAATGACCGAATATTCAACGTAGAGATAGGTATCGGAACCCCAAACTAGGAGGACGAGTTTAGTTTTTTGCACCCACCTGCGACGAGGGGCAAGATTTTCCATAGTAGATACCGTTGACTCACTAAGTGTTCATTCTCCACCAACTCATTTTCAATATTCTGGTTCAGTATTTGGAGATACCTATAGACCTGTCATCAAAAATGAAATTTTAATTATATTCCAATTCCTTCGACGTTAGACTTCTTAACTAAGTGGCTTGCTAAAATCACACCAAACTGCAGAGCTTGCTAAGAAATGCGTCCTTCCTAATTTCGACATCACAAACTCAACAGCAAACCATTTTACTTCACCAAACATTCAGCTGTTTGGTCCACGTATTTATGTACTTGTCTAAAACAATTTGCCAGTGATTGAGGACACCCGTCGTGCTGTGGCGAAACCCTTCCCAGAATTATATAGTTCCCCTTGCAAGTACAATCCAAATCCAAAATAAATCTGACAAATTTTACATACATTTCTGCATAATGATAGAAAATAAAAATCCCGCACCCCATCTCATAATTGATTGCAGCATATTGCCCATTAAATAAGATGCCTTCCTACTTTGTCGGCAGCCAAGAAGAAAACATCTTTCGAACCATGAGATGCGTTAAAATTTACTATACGCATATTGGTAACAATTTGGAGCGAAAAGGACCGATAACGGCGGTTCCGGTTGCCGAAAATGTGAGTATTCAATTTTTATTTCGGTTTCATGTTGGATCTGGCATTTTTACGCATCATTTGGCAGCGCATTCATCTGTAGCGCGCCTTCTCTCGTTGAAGTACCCAAAACCTAGAGAAATTACAAAGCATCCTGGATCCTGCCAGCAGACGTTAGCTTCTCGAAATGGCTGGTATATTTGCTGTTGCGTGGCGTTCATTTCCTTCCGCTGAGGAACTCCTTAACCAAATTGAATGTATAGGTACATTTATTCTGTGTATATTCAAACGTTTGGGTTCCTTTTTTTTTTTTTGTTATCCAACTGAGCAATCGATTTAAATGACATGAAAATGAGTTCGGAAGAGAATTTGGTACTTCATTTCTTGCGGCCGCGAAATTTGATGGAATGAAATTGATTTTTAGTCCTTGACTGGCGGCGGCGGCAGTGCCGTGTGAAGCTACACATGACATTCAGTATAGGTGTTTGTGTACCTACGTGTAATGTGTTTATGCTGGAAGGAAGTTTATTTTTATCACATGACGTTTGATTGCATAACAAAACGACTTTTTTACGAGACTCTAAAAGTTGCTTGAGTGCGCGAATATGAAAAATTCATATAACGACACTTATGAGCCTGTTTTGTTACCGCCTCGAGTTATGGCGAGTTTGCCATTTACTATAAGCGAAGCCAATTTAGTTGAAGAAAATCTTAGGAAAATATTTTCTCTATATTATAGAATGTGTAGAGAATGTCATTAAAAAATCGTAAAAAGCTGGTAAAAACAGTTGAATGAATTTTACATCCTATAGTTTCGGTAAACTGTTACAGGAGGCGTTGATTCGATCACTGATTTCAGTCGCCTTCTTTTGGAATTCCATGCAGATAAAGTGTGACTTGCGGCGAGCAGCGCCTAATTCAGAGTCGCTCTATTGGAAAGCTGAGCTCCTTGATTTGCCCATCATTTATTTCCCATTCAGTTACGTTTTCTCATTCTGGGCCACTTTCGTTTGGCGTCGCTTCCTAAGGTGTTCCTTTCCAATTTCTGTTCCTTTTTTTGCCGCGCAAGGAGATCAATAGGAGGCACTCACCCGACTATATGAGGATGTCTGGTTCTGGCACTGTTCAGTGCAAACTTGCTACTCGGAATGGTTCTCGCATCTGGAAAAGCTCTTAACTCATATGTCATAAAATCCTTGCGCAGATCGTGACTTTCTTTATCCGGGAATCATCTGCGGTGTCATACATTCAACAGCTTGTTGTCTCTCGTGGGGTATACCGTATACTTCTTGTCTGGGCGATCGTCCTATCTGCTGGTATTGCATCGGTCCCAGGAGTCTTTTCAGTTTTTCATTACTTTTCGCCCAGAATCAGATCGGAGTTTCATGTATGTGGGCCGAGAATATGTAGGACCTGACAGGGTCTGACCATATTCTCTTTGGCGCTAGCATCTCCCAGCTGTCCTCGTTGTAGACCACAAAGGATCTCGGCTATGACCCAGCGGAAGTTTTTCCACTACTCCCTCTTGCTTGTATTCATGTCCCTATTGAGTCTTTCTGAACTTCGCTAAGCTATGTTCCGTAGGCTCAACTTATCTTCGTCTTCCCCTTCTTATCGTAGCGATCCTATTCATTGTCCACCAGTATAGTGGATTTCTTCGTCTAATCGAGTTGCTCAGTCGGGGCATTGAGGCGTCGCATACATAATGTATTAACCGGTGCCCGTCATCTTCAAAATCGCGACTTTCCGTTCCTCTATTACTTCTTCGGTCTGCTTGTTACAACTTTCATTGGTAGTGGCTAAAACCATCTCCTTTACGAAAACACCGAATATTTGTCCGGCGGGGAATAACCGTAACCTCAAGACAGATTATATAGATACACGAATTCTAGATACCATGCAAAAGATTGTATAATTACAAGAACTAATATAAAATATTGATTGAAGCGGATTTGCCGTGGAAAATCGAACAACAATAAAGCAGATAAGTGGTCAGCTGCCCATCCTGTGATCCGCATTAAACATAAGCCTCTTACTGTCGAAGTCAAACCCCCTGCAGCTGAGAATACAAGTCGAAGGAAAAGCCTCTTATAAAATCTGCGTGCAGAACACAAATTTTCCTAAAGAAAAAGGCGGAAGTGTACGCAGTCCATAAAAAGATGCTGAAGTGGGGTTTGAAAATGGTCCCAAGTGTAGGAAAAGCATGTTAGGGCTATGCAATGTCTGACTAAGCCACTCATGTTGGGACCACAGCCCCCAAGCAATAAGACTAAAGGCTGCCTACCTTCAGTTACTCTACAGCCTACACCAAGTTGGTTGAAGTAGCTTCCCAATTCTGCGCACCATCTTAGGGGTTCTTCGTTTGCTTCGTAGTCGCCCAGGGGTTGATTCAAAGACTTATCGGACTGGTGCGTTCTTATCAATACCCTTACCGTGATAATAAACTTCTCCACCATCAGGTCAAAGTCGCTGTATAGGCCGTAAATTTCGTTGACTCTCCTCCTCCACACTCCATCGAAACAAACATAACCGAATATCAGAGGAAGAATCTATCTGTCAAGGCGTCCCAAGAGGTTTTCATCAGCCTTTGACCAAACCCATGCTTGTGCAGAGCCAGAGTGATTGAGGTCTTGTATTAAATCTTATTGGATCTCTGAGAGAGGGCCTTACTTCTTAGATGACTTCTTACTTACTTTACTTTTGGTGGCGCTTACAGTCCGGGGTGGACCACGGCCTCAACCAACAAGCCCCTCCAGCTAGCTCGGTCCCTCGCTAGCTGCCTCCAGTTGCGCACACCAAGTTGGTTGAGGTCGTTCTCCAATTGTGTGCGCCACCTAAGGTGGGGTCTTCCTCTGCTGCGTTGTCCCTCAGGGGTGGATTCGAAGACTCGTCGGGCTGGTGCGTTGTTGTCCATACGCTCCACGTGTCCCAGCCATCTCAGCCGTTGAATTTTTAGCTTTTTGACCAGGGCAGCGTCGCTGTATAGCCCGTATAGTTCGTCATTGAATCTTCTTCTCCACACTCCATCGTCACAAACTGGACCGAATATCACTCGAAGAATCTTTCTCTCAAAGCATCCGAGAAGGTTTTCATCCGCTTTTGACAGGGTCCATGCTTCTGCACCATACAGCAGGACCGGGATGATTAAGGTCTTATATAATATCTCCTTGATTCTATGAGAGAGGGCTTTACTTCTTAAGTGCCTTCCTAGCCCGAAGAAACAGCGATTGGCAAGAGTGATTCTTCGCTTGATCTCTGCGCCGATGTCATTTTGCGAATTGATAGTGGAGCCCAGGTATACAAAGTCTTTAACTACTTCGAAGTTGTATCTGTCCATCGTGACGTTTTGTCCAAGTCGCCGATGTTGAGAGTCCTTTCTCGTTGACAGCATATACTTCGTTTTGTCCTCATTGACAGGCAGACCCATCCTCGCCGCCTCCGTTTCGATGCTTGCAAATGCACCACTGACAGCTCGCCGCGTTCTCCCAATAATGTCAATGTCATCAGCATAGGCAAGTAGTTGGACGGACTTTTGAAAAATTGTACCTCTGGTGTTGGCTTGCGAGTTTCGTACAATTGCTTCAAGAACGATATTAAAGAGAGTACATGATAGCGCGTCGCCTTGTCTCAAACCTTTTTCGACATCAAATGGCTCGGTGGTGTTCTTGCCGACTTTGACGGAGCAGCGAGATTTCTCCATCGTCATCCTGCACAGACGGACGAGTTTGGCGGGGATGCCAAAACTTGACATGGCTTTGTATAATTCGTCCCTATATACGCTATCATAGGCGACTTTAAAGTCGATAAATAGATGGTGTGTATCGATCTGAAATTCCTGGGTTTTTTCCAAGATCTGTCGGAGTGTGAAAATTTGGTCGATGGTTGACTTTCCTGGTCTAAAACCACACTGATATGGGCCGATCAGGTTGTTGGCGAAAGGTTTTAGACGTTCACATAATACAGCCGACAAGATCTTATACGCGACATTCAGGAGACTTATTCCTCTGTAGTTGGCGCAGTTCAGAGTATCTCCTTTCTTGTGGATGGGGCACACGATGCTGAGGTTCCATTCGTCGGGCATGCTTTCATCCGACCAGATTTTACAGATGAGTTGGTGCATGCTCCTTACCAAGCCATCTCCCGCTGCTTTGAAAAGTTCGGCTGGGAGGCCGTCCGCTCCAGCAGCTTTGTTGGACTTAAGTTTGGATATCGCTATCCTCACTTCGTGTAGGTCGGGTGGACGGAAATGTTGGCTATCATCGTCCAAGCTGAACAGATCATTCTGCCTGACAGCGGGTTGTTGGCTGTCTCCGCCGTTTAACAGTCTGCAGAAGTGTTCTTTCCAAATCCTCAGCACCGACTGTGAGTCTACTACTGTATTCCCATGTTCATCTCTGCAGGCTTCTGTTCGGGCCTTGTATCCTTGGGTGGATCGTTTTACCCTTTGGTAGAACTTTCGAACATTGCCTCTGCAGTATTGTCCCTCAATTGATTCGACCGCTCGCTTCTCGTGCTCTCTCTTTTTCCTTCTGAGAAGTCGGTGTTCCTCCCTTCTTTTCTGCCCGTAGAGCTCTCGAGCAGCAGATGACTTCTTAGCCTGTCGAAAAAATGATTGGCAATAGTGATTCCTCGCTTGATTTCAGTGTCAATTTACGAGGTAGTTGTAGAGTCTAGGACGACATTTAACTACTTCGAGTCACTGATGTTGAGAGTCCTTTCTCTATGGCAGCCCATATACCTATCAATTCAGTTTCATCCTCGTGACAACTGTCGGCATTTGTTTTCATATATCCGTTTTCTTTGTTTTTGGTAAGCACCGTTGCCGCCTTAATATCATTCGAATGAGTAGCTATTAAGCCCGTAGTATCTCAATTTTCCACAAATTGGATTTTACTTATTCTGCCTCGAGGTGCACATATTGTACTGTACACTCATATTTATTATACAAACCGAGCATGACACAAACAGGCGAAACATGCTGTAAATATCTTTTATGTCCATATTTAGACATTATTGCCCCAAAAGATGAAATGTTCATCTCCCATAAATACCATTCACTATACGCCGCCATACCGCACCAATATTCGAATTCGACAACTTGCTCCCGCGCCAGCCAGCCCCTAGTAGTACCAGCGCGACGCCAAAAGCCATCATCATTCACACACACAAGCACATGAAAGATGGAACCATTTTTCCTATTCGCATTTATCCCGTTACATGGATTATAAAACTCTCAAAGGAGCACAGCACATACGTATCGTATCCGTTCATATGTCAAGCGACAGCAATGAAACAAGAAATAAATTGTCGCCCATGGTAACATGTATAACTCCTTGAGAGTTTGTATAAATGTGCCGGCGCGTATGTTGTTTTCTCTGCAAAAGGATCTGTTTTGTATTCAACACCAGGAACAGTGACAAAAAATGGTAATAACGGAATTCTTCAATGGTACACATCGTACATGTACAAATGTGCAAATATACAGCAAGTATGCGAATCTACCACCCGCTCTCGCATCTGTGAATGCTGCGTGCCAGTGATGGTGGTAAATAAGCAGACAGAAAATAAAAGGGATCGGGATCGGAGACAATCCTTGCTATATTACTGCATGTCAGGCTGCCACACATCTAATTCCGTATTTGCTATGCGTTTTGACGAGCCTTTTTCGATATATTCACACACACACACACACGGCTTCGCTATTTGAGGTGTGAGTATAGTGAGTGCTGTGTGAGACACGAGACACCAATTCTGACGGCCTTTCTCGATTCCAAGGATTTTTCAACAAAATTGTTCGTATATTCTCTGTTCGCCGCAGGAATGTGTCAGACGTCCTTTTTTTTTTTGCGCTGATAAACAATGGAATTTAATTGAGTCTGTGGTGTGGAATTTCTAAATGCAAAAAAAGGGACTTATTTCCATAGGAAAAATGAGGGATGACAGGAGGACAGAATGATGTGGATGGGGATGTGGGTATGGGTGCAAAGTAATGCACACATATTTGTTTTCTTTATCTGGTCGAACAGGAATTTCAACACTCAGACTCACTTTTACTTTTTCAGGGAATTGCCTAGGTGCGTTTATTTTTGCAATAGTTGGCATTATTTGGCAAGAAAGGGTCTCAAAATGGCCTAGTTGTTGTAAACAGCAAAAAAACAACTAAGCAAAATCAAATCGAAGAGCCCCTTATGGAAGATGTGAGGATTCCGAGGTGCTATTCCTCTATGACAGCAGAAGATAACGTTTCCATACAATTGCATGTGTTTGTAGACGCTAGCGAAAACGCGATGACAGCTGTGGGATACTTCAAAATAAGTAACGGTTCGTCAGTGGATTGCGCCCTAGTTGGCGCAAAAACAAAAGTATCCCCGAAACATCCTATGTCTATCCCGCGAATGGAACTTCAAGCTGCGGTAATAGGTACAATATTGGCTGAGAATCGCTCTCGCCTCGTTCTCGCTTTAACCTCGTCCGGCAATTCACAATGAAACGTGGTACGTCGGCGAATTTTTCTGACAACGAATAGAGGGACCACTGAAACTACAAACCATATAGCCACTTCGATTTTTTTTACAAAACAGAGCTGCACTTTTATTGCTTTTTTAGCACTATTGCATGCAGTTTGAATATTCTAAAAACAACCAATTCGCAGTTTTTAGGCGTCACTTATATAACTATCAGTAAAATGCAACCGAAAAAAATTCTGTTGCTTTTTTTGAGCACTTAAACTTAATGACAGAACTCAATCTTGGTCTTAAAATGTTGCTTATGAATTATAAAGTTAGTTCAAAAAAAAATTAAGCAATTGTTGTCTAAGGTTGGAAACTCACCCGATAAAGCAAAACGTGTTTTTTTGTTTCGTGAAACAAGAGCACATTGTTTCTTATGAGCCGACACACACCAAAGCAAATGAAACAAAACACATGTTTTTGTTTTTAAGTGTTTCGGTGATGGTTGTCAAAAATACACCAAATGCAACAAAACTGTTTCGAACCAGCGTCGTTGACGATAATTGCAACACTCGCCAACGAAAACAAAACATAAAAACCAAAGCAAAACAGAAAAACATGTTTCGTTGCCGATAGTTAACCTGTTGTTTTTGCGAAACAAAATTTACATGTCGTTGTTTTTAAAATGTAAATAAGATTTGCACAACTTCAAAAGCAAGTCGTAAATTCAACACCAAACGAAACAAGAAAACAAAACGTTTTGTTTTGCTACATTCTGTTTCGGTTGGTGTGTGTTCAAATAAAAAAAGATTTTTTTCGAATCAAAAACGTGTTGTTTAATCTAGTCTACATTTTCTAGAAAATTAATTTATTAATTTTTTCGTACGTACAACTTTTTCTGTTGAACTTCTTAGTCAATTCCAGAACAGTTCCCAATGAATTTCTATGAAAAGCTTACAGTCTTACATCCTAATAAAATTTGCTCAAGAAAATTACCCCCAATAACCAAGAAATCAAAAAGAAACACACTCAAAACATATATATTTTCGGGGCAATGTTTGTTTAAAGAAATACGAAATTCCACTTTTCACCGTCATTCATTATTATGGGAAAATAAGTTCTAACATTATCGCTGATTTATTTAAAAATTTCTCAGAATAATGAAACCGTCTCAAAATAATAACAAAAAACGATAAAAGTGCCGCTCTGTTTGCTTGAGAAAATACAAGTGGCAACCTTAAGTACATTTCTATGAAAATGGCGTCGCTTCCCACTCAGAGAGTAAATGTCATCGGTGTCTCGGGCGAGATTTTTCCAAATTTCCGAAATGGCCATTGTGTATTGCTGCATGCATTTCCATTGATTGGAAATAAATTGACAACTCGCGCGTCGCGCTAGACTCGATCTCGCTCTCGTCTCGCTCTCTCGCTGTATTGTGAATTGGGCATGACAAAGTACAGCGAACTTGCCAAATGTTCACCCTACATAGATGAAGATGGAGTTCTACGGATGAAGGGGCGAATCGACAATGCTGACTGCGTTGAAGAAGATACGAAACGCCCAATATTAATGAGTAGAAAACATCGCATTACTCTTTTCATATTGGATTACTACCACAGGTTGTACCATCATTGCTGCCATGAGACAATTATCAATGAAATTCGACAGCGTTTTTGGATTTCTTGTTTACGAGCTCAACTAAAAGCAGTTCGTAGGCAATGCCAGCAATGTCGTCTGTATACCTAACGCAAAACCAGCGAATCCAGAAATGGCACCTTTGCCACCTGCGAGACTTGCTGCATATACCAGACCGTTTACTTATGTCGGTGTGAATTATTTCGGTCCAATACATGTAACTTCTGGACGACGATCTGAAAAACGATGGTATGCACTTTTTACCTGTTTAACAATCCGTGCAGTACACTTGGAGATGGCCTATAATCTTTAAACTGATTCTTGCATCATGTGTATTCGAAATTTCATCGGAAGGCGAGGAATGCCGAAGGAATTTTATTCAGACAATGGAACCAATTTCAAAGGAGCTGAAAGAGAACTTCGAGAAGCACTGCAAACCATCGATAATACAGATATCGAAGAAACCTTTAACTCAACTGAAACCAAATGGAATTTCAACCCACCAGCAGCCCCTCATATGGGAGGCAGTTGGGAAAGATTGATTGGATCTGTAAAAAGAGTGCTCAAAGTAGTTACACACAATCAGAGGCTCCATGATGAATCACTTCAATCATTTCTAATCGAAGTTGAAGCAATTATTAATTCTCGACCTCTAACCTATGTTGCACTAGAACCCGATGATCAAGAAGCTCTCACACCAAATCATTTTATTTTGGGAACTTCAAATGGGAGCAAATTACCTGGGAAATTTGACGAAAAAGACTTGTTGCTTCTAAAGAGTTGGAAAAAAATGTCAACGTCTTTCGGACATATTTTGGAAAAGGTGGGTGCGAGAGTATTTGCGCACATTAACTCGAAGAGGTAAATGGTTTGGACAGACGAAACCCGTGGAAGTTGGCGATGTTGTCATTATTGTAGACGATGAGCTACCAAGAAATTCTTGGCCAAAAGGAGTTATCGTTAGCACAATCAAGGCAAAAGACGGTCAAGTAAGAAGGGCGACCGTGAAGACATCTACTGCAACATAAATATACGACCTACAGTAAAACTAGCAGTGCTCGATATTACGGGGACTGAATAGGGTGAGACAGCACCAGCGGCAGCAGTCTCACCGTGGGGGAGAATGTTGTAAACAGCAAAAAAAAACAACTAAGCAAAATCAAATCGAAGATAGCTAAAGAAAAATATATTTTATTTTAATATTTTCTAATATTAGAATATTTCATTACGATACAATCCTTGGAAGTGAACGGACCTTCACTTAATTTTTTTAGTTCCCAGCAACCAGGGTTCTCAAGAAATTCTTATCTAATTTTCAATCTTAATTTTTGTTCAATAATAAACTTTATTTATATAAAAGGAAATCTATCATTAATAACACTAGTCTTTGAGTTTGAATAGCCTTTTGGGTGCAAAAATGTATGCATATAGGACTATAGGTTCATGATGTAAAATTAAGACAACGTATTGTATCATGAAAATTGCCCATCAAGTGTTTGACACTCACTTGGGTCATTGTTGGCTATTTTGAGAAAGTACAGAGTGATAGAAGAATATCTAAGAACTTTTGAAGTGTTGTTTTAGAGAAGCAGAAATTATTACCAAACACTCAGGTTGGCACTATAGTAAAATGGACGACACCGACGAGACTATGTGCACGGTTCACTCCCTGACATGTGGAAACAATAATGTCTTTGCAAGATATAGGAGAATTTACGTCATATCACAAGGGACCTTATATTGTTCGAAATGACACATAATGACACATTATGACTGCCCTTAATGCTGACAAGTGACAGCCGCTTCAATCTCACCTAATGTAGGCTAATGTCAAATATGCATTAAATAGGAATAGGGGAGTATTTGACACGATAGGAATCATTTGACAAAATTAATGTGATTACGGCCTAAGAGACTACATATTTAAATGCAGAAGGAAGTATAATTTGATTTAAAGAAATGTCACAAACTTTTGACAATCATGCTGTACTGTGGCTACTGGGCTTTCAATGCCTGCAATATCACATTTGGCAAAAGATAGGGCTGCAACCAAAACTGACCTGGATGTACACAGCCGTGCGTCGCTCGACCAAACCTCAGCTCACCTATGTGTCAATATTATGGTGGTCGGCCATAAGTTCTAACATTCCAACCACAGGCGGTATACAATTAAAACCTTCAGACGCCCTTATACAGTTTGCATCTTTTTGCCTTTAGACAAAACCTTTTACAAAATACTTCAAAGCAGAATTCTCTTCGAGACTATATTGGTGAAGAGGGACTCGAATTTAACAATCTAAATGAACGGGTGTATTTTGTGAGTTTGTATAAACATGCCAAAGTCCTTTAGGCTTGCGAATACGGCTAATTTCAGGCGGAAATGCTTGCTATTCTCTAGGCATGCCGCCAAATCAGGCTACATGAAATTTGGCCCCAATGAAAAATGGCGCCAAACTGAAAATTAAAAATCACTCCAAATTGGGGCTATTTTTCATAATGAAATAATACCCCAATTTCAAATATGAAGTAATGCCCACTTCGATGACAGAAGGCCCAAAAAGAAAAAATGAAATAAGGCCCCAAATCTGACAGTAAACCAAAGGGCTACATGAAATTTTGCCCCAATATTTCGTTTTTCGTTTGGGATCTTATTTCATTTCTTCTTTTGGGGTCTTATTTTATAATGAAATTTTACCCCAAACTGAAAAATGAAAAAAGGCCCCAAAATATGAATTGTCACCCCAATTCGCAGAATTTTACGCAATTTTCTGTTGTTGTTGCCTTTCATGTAAATTTTTGGGGTGATTTTTAATTTTCAGTTTGGGGTGATTTTTCATTGGGGCCAAATTTCATGTAGCCGTCAATATAACCTCAAAATTAGTATTAGAATGTCGAAAGAGTTGGCCTTGCTTGTTTGGTTCAAGTTTCCCTGATTTGGGTTTCAGGTTATATCACCTTTAGGGAAAGGAAGATGTTGACGAGCTGACTAGGCAATGTTTAGCCCCTGTTTACTTGGGGAATCGCAATGACAACAGTTCTTGGTTTACAGCTGAAATCAAAGACACCATGAAACTAAGGGATTTGGCCTATAAGCGTTGGAAACGCTTTCGTCTCGCCGAATGTCATGATGCTTTTCGTGAGTTGAGAAACAAAGTCTGTGTCAAAATTAGGGAAGCAAAATGCCGACTGTATTCAGAGAAATTTGACAAAAACCTTCCACCTAAAACATTATGGAAAAATATTCGTGAATTAGGTGTTGGTCGACAGAAAGCACAGTTTCCTGAGAACATTAACGTAGATGCCTTAAATGCGGAATTTGCGAAAGTCCAGTGCTACACACCAAATGTCTCAATACCGAATGAATTATTAAATGACGTTGCACGCGACAATGAATTTTATTTTCAAAGAATAGATGAGGCAGATGTTGCAAGTGCTTTATTAGGCATCAAAGCTAAAGCAGTTGGTTGTGACGACATAAATTCAGTCTTAGTTATTTCCCCGTCTTGTATCTCGGCAATTCAGTCTTACAATATGTGGAAAAAGTTAAGAATTTGGGCATTTGGTTTGACACAACACTTAGCTGGGACCTTCATATACGATCAGTAATTGGTAAGATATATGGTTGCTTACGAACTCTTTCTCTGTCAAAACAATTCACACCTCATCATGTTAGGCTCAGCTTAGCCAAAACCATCATCATACCGATCATTACATATGGGTGCCAGAGACCAACAGAAAACTGTTGCCATAATGCTGGACCAGACGAAACCTTACTGTAGCATTCAACAATGTAGTCCGGTATGTATACAACCTCAAACGGTTTGATCATATATCGGATTATTCGAAAAATATTCTGGGATGCGACCTGTATACATACATGAAATACTGCGCCCTTAAAACAATAAATAACTTGTTAATAAATAAAGAACCGTTGCACCTTTATGAAAAAATTGAATTCTCAGTCTCCAATCGGTCTTATATCTTTATTCAACCGAGATTTAGTTGTAATTGCTCTGAGCGCCAATTTCTTGTTTACGTCATCAGGCACTGGAACTCCCTACCCCTATTCATAAGAAAACATCGTGGAACCAGGCAATTCGAGAGGGTGGTATTTGGATTTTTGGCTGATAATTATTCTTAAGTAGGTCCCCTTGTAATAAGAAAGCTTCTCTTTCGTTTTCTAAAATGTTCTAATCAAAATGTTAGTTTTACATTTTTTTTTCTTTTCTTAAATTATAAACCAAGTTTGAACATAAATATATGTAAATCTTTTAACTTTTGCAATTTTAAAGACATTCAGCCCTATCGAGGTACTATCCGATCGGAACGGAATTTTTTCCGCTACGCATACTCCGTCGGAGACTGAAATTACATTCGATTTATCAATACTTCACTGCAAATCGTAGTAAACAAATTCCGCAACCAATTCCTGTCGGAGCATATAGGAAGAAAATTCGTACGAAACTGCCAAAAATATCGGTAAAAACGCACTTGATCGCACTGAAATGCCAGTGTGCCTTGCATATTTGTCGAAAAGAAGTTCCGAAAAGCTGTTCGGAAGAATACCTCAAACAAACAAAAATCCTCTGATTCGTATTTGTATGATATCGGAGAATTTTCCGATCGGATACCTCGATAGGGCTGATCAAGTCTATATGTAAAAGACGTATTAGAAATCAATAAATCAAATCAAATCAAAATCGGTTCACATTTCGCTCACAGACAAAGCAAAAATCTCCTTAGAATACCTATCGAAGGGCAACCTCAGATGGAGGATGCTTTCGAACTGTATCAAATCGAGAAGGATTAAGCCAAATTACAGATACCTTCTAAGCAAAACACGAAGGTACGAACACTGGCCTATAGGGAACCATGCAGTTAGATTAGGCATTCCACGCAATACACATTGCCGTAGTTGTAATGACGCAACCGATAAAAAGATACTCTCACTACCTATGCGGCACTTATTACTTACTAGGATCAGACAGCGATCTCTGGGAAAGCCATTCTGAACTCCCTTGAGGAGGTCTCAAAGAATAGCATTAAATATCGTATAACCTCTTTGAATTCCATAGGTTGGATCTAAACTCTCCTCTTCGACAAACAACCAGGTCAAATGAGTTGTGATAACAAATAGACACTTAGTTAGTTAGTTAGGCACTTAGTTAGTGCCACTTGGGTTTTACCAGCCGCTACACCTCCCTAGCTTCCTAAAATACGTGCTATTGTTACCGTGTGCTTGAAGTTACCGAAAACCACTGTACTAAGGAACCATGGTCATACGAAAGATAACCGAATGTGATTAGGTATTATCGAAGGCCGTTCATCTATATGTGGCTTCTCTCCCTGCTTCAACCTTGAGTGTTCGAGTTGGGATATTCAGAGAGGGATCACCTTGTTCTGAAATAACTGTCAAAGCTTGCCTTGCTAATTCGTCCGCTTTCTCATTCCCTGGAATGCCGTCATGCAGTGTTAGGACTTGAGGGTAGGCAAAAGGTGGTATATTGGGAAACCAAAAAGTGGTAGAAAGTGGTAGATTTTTAAAACATACCGTAAATGCTGCTATTATGCTATCAATACCCAAAATAAGATGAATAATTTTTTGCAAACATTCAGAACAAATTTTCTTGAGCTCTATAAACGTCACCTAACAAAGCATCACAGATTTTTTTCCAAAGTTCAGTACCAGCATACCAATTTTCAGTGCACAAAAATTTAAAATTATTCAACCACTCGGTTTCTATTATGTGGATGATGGAAAATAAGTCTTATAGTGCGTGGGTATTTGTTATTATATGCGTTATTGTTCCATTTATTCCCCATCTGAAAAAGTGGTAGATTTGGATTTGTGGGTGGTAGAATTTTGGTTTGAGCAAAAAGTGGTAGAAATACCACTTAAGTGGTAGAAGTCCCATCACTGCCGTCATGTCTCGCAAGTCGCAACCCAGCAGAGCGAACCTTGAGTTCTTTCTGAAAGCACTTCACAATATACGATTTTATTTCTGGTACAGCTCTAACTTTTATTGCTGGCTGTCTGACTGTCGATGAAGAAGGTGGTATTTTATAGCAATTGTGTGATTGAAGGAAATCCTTTTTTTTTAAGTCGTTTCTAATTTCCGTGAAAGTTTCTGTAATACATTACGATTAAATTAAAATTTATCAGAAAAGAATAATATGCCGCCCCCGCGTCGTAACTCTTAGGGGACAAGGCTTGATCGATCTATATACAGTCGAGAACGGATAAGTGCACAACGTTCGGACCTCAACTTTGTGTGCACTTATACGGTCTTTGCACTTATCCGTAAGTGCACATTTTTGCACTTACCCGTAAATGCACAATTTTTGCACTTATAAGGTGCATAATTTCAAGCTCACATGTTACTCTAAATATTTAATGTGGTTTTCCATTGGAACAAAAAGTACACTTTTTATTTAGATCACTTTTTATGTTCCATTGGGGAAAAAATCAATCTTTGTTTTAATCCTAATCACTTTTTGCAGATCTCTATATTTTTCGAGATTTACACATACATACTCTCACTAATACAATATAACCTGTAGGTACAGCTGTTTTACGCCAGAATGTGTTTTCAAAACACAATTACTAAACGCCTCTTGAAAAGCAATTATTCAGAACATAAAGGTAAATAATGGACTGGGCATGGTATTAATTTGGGAGCAATTGCTGTCATCTTCTTCAACTTATTTTTTTTCCTCGTCGTCTGTGGATTTCGATTCTTCGTCGATTTGATTATCCATATAAAGTTCGTATGCTTCCATCGACAAACGAAAACAATTTGCACAGCTGATGTACTGTCAAATAACTCATCTGAAATAAAAATCTAATGTGCCCAATGGAAAATAAGTCTAATAACAGGCCTTAAAGATTTACACACAACTAAACTGATCTGATTGCATAATTCAAATAGTTTTTCAGCGATTACCTTTCGGTTTTTTCGAATGTAAAGAACTGGTACTGGATGATTAGATTATGTCAAAGCATTTAGTAAAATCTGAAAAGCCCAATGGAAAATGACATATGTGCAATGACAGAAATTAGTTTGAAATACTTACTTCTGTTAGCTACATCGTTTTCCATTGGGCAAAAATAATCGTCCCGGATCGTCCAGAATCAAAATATCTGTTCTGAACCCGTTCCATTGGCACTCTTCGGACGATCCCCTTCTCAATTTCAAGTCAGAATTCACTCAAGTAGCACTTACACTAATGCAATTTATGCACCGCAGTTATAGATGAAATTTTGCCATTTCACCAATACATGAGTGGATTCGACCAGAAATAGTTTTCTTGAATGAGTGAATTATCGAGTGAATCCAATGGAAAACGACATTAATGTCAGTCGGACTGGAAGAGCGATATGCCATTGATGCATATATTATGTTCATAGATATGTGATAACGATAAATGTTGTCACGTGCAATTTGTAGATTGTAGGTATGTAAAAATGTAAAAAAAAATATTTTACATTTGCACTTATCCGTTTTAATTTAACAGTATAAAACTTCATTCCGTGGTTCGAAAAATTGTGCACTTATAAGAAATTTTCACTTATCCGTTTTGCACTTATACGAACAAATTTGTATAGAAATCGAGTAAAATGTCTTGGGGTATTGAAACGCGTTCCACTTAGGCGATTTTTCCACTTATCCGTTTTCCACTTAGCCGTTCTCGACTGTATATAAAAATCATGGTCAATTGTGTTTGTCGATAATGTTCTCTGTAATGCGTGAACCGATTTTGATTCTGGAAATTTCCCATGAAAGGTGACGTTGATACCACGGTTTATAAGTTCATACGGTCTTTGTAGGTGTATTGGTTCATGAGTTATAGGGGCGTGGCAGCTCCCATACAAAAAATGCATTCAAAATCTTAATCCTCGAAAACCACTGAATCGATTGAATTAAAATTTACATACAATCTTAGGTATCGGCCCAGGAGTATTCCTGTGAAGATTGGTCAAAATTGGACAATGGGGCGTGGCAACTCCCATACAAAAAAAACATTCAAAATCTTATATCTCGAAAACCAGCAAATCGATTGAGTTCAAATTTACATACAATCTTAGGTATCGGCCCAGGAGTATTCCTGTGAAGATTGTTTAAAATTGGACAAAGGGGCGTGGCACCACCCTACAACAAGATCATTAAAAAATCTTATATTTCGATTAAGATTTCGATTCGATACCACCTAATCGATTGAGTTTAAATTTACAGATAATCATATCATATAATCATAGGTATTGTCCTGAGAGTGTTCCTGTAAAGATTGGTCAATATTGGACAAAGGGGTGTGGCGCATCCCATACAAAAAATGCATTTAAAATCTTATATCTCGAAAACCACTGAATAGATTGAGTTCAAATTTACATACAATCTTAGGTCCGGGAGTATTCCTGTGAAGATTGGGCAAAATTGCACAAAGGGGCGTGGCACCGCCCATACAACAAAAACATTAAAAATCCTTTATTTCGAAAATCACCGAATCGATTGAGTTACAATTTTTGGACAATCTTAGGTGTTGGCCTGGGAGTATTCACTTCTCTTCGACAGTCATGGGAGCCAACGTTTTTAAAATTTGTAACATTGATATGCATTGTCCTGATAGACAGAATACTATGTAGGCAATGCGATTCCTGGAAAAACAAAACATGTACATTGTACAGTGTACAGAGCATTACAACAAAAACTTTTTGTCACTGATTTAAATGAATTTGCAATTGATTTGATTGATTCTATTTTGCACTACGAAGTGTGCAGGGGGTCCGCTAGTATTTTATAAAAACATTATAGACCGTTTAGTGGGCGGAGTAGCGCAGTGGTTAGTGTGCTGGACTACTGTGCGAGGGATCCCAGGTTCGATCCCCGGAAAAACACAAATTCCATCTTAAGGTTTTTTCTACTGCGCCACCTCTCGCGACCGTCTGACAATCATCCGAGAGTATGACTGTCCTGAAAAAGCTTCTCATTTCAGCCGTTCGGATTCGGCAAATTATTTATTTTTTTTTATTATTTATTTTATAGACCGTTTAGAAAAAAAAAATATTGTTGCAACAAACGACGATTCTAAATCTAAATAGTTGTTCGAAAAATAATTTAAAATACCCCATTGTTTTCAAGCAAGACCTTTTTTCGAGAACTGTACCTCGAATAGGGTTCCATTCAGTGTTTTTCAAACTTTTTGAGTACGCGACCCCTTTTTTAGTAAAAAAAATGTTGGTGACCCCCACACTATAATGTGTCATTTATTCAAAAACTGAACTGCCTCCAAACCCGGTCTAATAACATAAGATTCTATTTATTTATGGAAGAAGACATTTTATTTTGCAAAGCTCTTCCTGCTAATACTACTGGCCAGATTTTGTACATGTTTTTAGAAAGCTGTCTCGACTAGGTACGAGATTGATTGGACACAATGTTTTGCTATTTGTAGCGATGGTGCTAAAGCTTTGACGAGCAACAAAAGTGGATTCATTGCAAAATTAAAATTAATAATACCAAACGTTTTATGCGGACACACTGCTTTCTTCATCGACAACTCTATTAAAGGCAAGGCTTGCAAAGTGGGCTGTTTAGAATCATATGTGATGAAATGGGTTCACTCCATCAAAATCGCCTTTATCACACAGAGGTCAGATGGCTGTCAAAAGGAAAGGCATTGACACGAGGGATTAAAAGCTGCATTATTTATGTTCTTACAAGATTCAAAATCTGGAAATTCTAATCATTTTTCTGATCCCACCTGGCTTTTAAAATTATCATTTCTCGCTGATCTTTTTGACCACTTAAACATCTTGAATAAGAGCCTCCAAGGGAGAGAAGAAAGCATTATAAAACTGTAAAAGACAAAATCAGAGGATTCCTCGCAAAACTTCCTTTGTGGTCAGAGTCTTTACAAACAAAAATTTTTGATTATTTTCCCTGCGTTCACATACATTATGTCGCACTAACAAATTTTGTGTTTTATTTAATTTTTTTTTTTGGCACAGGACTTGCGAGACAGTTCAAAGTGTGCATCTACTCGTAACCGCCAAATCATTTTCTAAAAACCATCGAGCTGACATTACACGCGAGGTTTTAGATTTTCTTACACATATTGCCACTCCAAAGGACATTGACGTTATATTTTCAAATCTCAATTACCACTGTTCTTCGTTAAAAGGCACAAAATAATGTCACCGCACCACATCTCCATTAGGAGATGCTAATTTGTGTCTCTAATCGAATTCAGTCAATCGTGCACTTTACCTAATAATTATCATGGGAATCCATTTGCCAACGTGAGATCCTTTTAAAAGTACACCACACCACACCACACCGCACACCACAAATTTCCCTTCCTCGCTCACATCATTGCGCCGTGATTACGTTGGCCTATGCCATTGGAGTGTCATTTGATTGCCTCGGGAAGATGGCTCCCATTTGTACTTGTCAAATCATCATCGTCGTATCTCATTCCTTACCGCATGCCACCGTTTGAGCCATTATAGCACTTTAATGCGGAAAATTCGTAAATTCTCCAGCAGAAAGCACTAGTACCTACTAGTGGAGCGAAAATGAAATTATGTTGCTGAGAGGTTTGGTGAGATGGTTCCCCCGCCCGCTTTGCAATCAGTTCGCCGAAAAACGGTCCTTGGCATTTTATATATACCTAAGTATGTATTTGGAATGCATTAAGGCGACATTGTCTAAGCTACCCGCACCAATGCCAGACGCGCGCTTGCTCGCTTGCAATGAAATTACAATTAGAAAGGTTGATTGGCCTTCCCGGCGGCGCGGCTGTTTCTGTGTCGTTTTTGTTTTGGAATTTTCCTTTTCACAAGAATCGCCCTTTGTACACACAGCGACGATGGTCCTTGTTGTGACACACACAACAGAGGTATACTGTTGTTAGTTCGAGCAAATAATTAATTCAACAGCTGAAGACAATCATTTTCAAAGTAATTGCTTAAATTATTCATTAGCCTTTTTGCGTTCTTCGGTGGCTTCTATACAGAAGTCTTGAACAAATTGTGCAGTTGAACCCTGCGAGCAAAGGGGGATGCTGTGCGCCACAATTTATTTGATTTCACATATTTTTGCTCATCGGGTGAGGGGTCATTGTAGGTTGTCCTTTGTTGGCTTTCAGGTATTTGTGTGACTACTTGAAATGTTTTACTGAGCTCACCCTTTTTGGTCCTTTGGTATAGCTGATAAGTATTCGAAGGACATAAGTTGTTTGGGGGTGTTTCATTTCAGGGAGTCAGATTCGGACTGGTGGATGTGGCGGACTAAGGTCTCAAGTTACATAGATATATTGCCTATTTTTTTTTTTTTTTCAGTTTTGTCCTGCTGACCACACTGATCCCTTTTTTATGATCCTTAAAATGGTTTTTGACAAGGGTTGACAATTACTGTCATGACACATTTGACCCTTCTCCTCTCGCTTTTGGTGATAAATTAAATGCGTAAGTTGAATTTTGATATTTTCATAAAATAATGTTGGCCAATGTTGGGGTTGGGGTCGGGATGGTAGCGCGCGGGGGTAGTTTAATAAAGTGACATTCGATATCTAAGGGCTTGTTGCTTGCAACATTAGTCCGGCTTGATGAATTGTGTTTATATTTTTGGGGCGATGGGATGGTATTGCGGATGTCCTTAGGACTTATTGATGTGTGGGCTGATGGGATATTATACAAAGTGATGATATAAATAGATGTGTACTTAGAAAGGGGATATTAGCTATTGGCTTCGTTCAAGTAACCTCCTATACTTTACTGGAATGAACGGACATACGTGGTAAAAAATAAATACAGAAATAAGAGGTATAACAGGTCCACTTAGAGCAAACATTGAATTGCGTGAATTTCATTTTTGATACGAATATAAAAGCATTTGAATTGCTAGTGAGTCATATGTAGGGCGCTCATATGTTAGTTGCAGTTGGATGAATAATTTCGTTAAGTTCCTCGCAATTTCTGCTTAGTAATTAGTAATTAAAACTGGTCAACTCAAAGACGTTTCAAAACTACGGACCATGCAGATGCTCCGAATCTGGAGTATGAGTACGCAGCAGAGTGACTTCCTGTAATTTTGTAGAAGTTATGGTCTGGCTTTGTGTTATCGTAGACAGAGAGTCGTCCATTGTTGGTTCCTTGGATTCGCATTCTTCTCTACTTGGAAATGTGTATAAGAATCATTATGGTGACGTGTAGTCTCTGGTTATGACTTCGCCTACGGAGTTTTTTAGGACATGTATATGCCCTTCAAAGTTTAAGCCGTTTCACACGGCTCCTCCATGTATCATTCTAGCGGTAGCATATTAAGAATTATTTCGGTCCCTTCGTTCCGAGTTTTTCTCATCGCACTATACTCTGTCCAATTTATATTTTCAGTACAGGCCTTATGGGAAGCTGTTTTTTCTACCAATGGTGCCAGCAGATACTCTCACGGCACTCAATCACAAGAATTGCCACTGAAATAAAAACCAAGCCACTGACTTACGAAAAACCCACCATGACGCATGACCAGTTTGTTTAGGAAGTAATTTTCGTTAAAGGCGCATACAGGCAGTTTTTATGTACCCCTTTAATTATTTTGTATTTCTGAAGGATCTGTTAATATGGGGACCAAACCGCAGGATGACTCTTCTGTCGATTGCGGTTTGGGTTCCATCTTCTGCCGAAGATTCGGTTGCAAGCGAAGAACATGACCGCTACCTTTTCAATTCTTCCCTTGACATTAAGCTTTCATTAAAGTTTGCTGTCTAGTATGACTCTTAGGGACATTGCACTATCAGATTGTCTTAGGTGTATTTATACCTCAATCAGCAGAGCTCCTCATTACCTTTGGAGGCTATTACCTTTACCTCCCTCCAAGCTGAGTAGTATGTGCCCTCATTCAAGACTGCGATCAAATAGCCTCTTGAGGATCGTTGTGATCACAGCCCTTGTTATCTTTCATGATTAGGCCAAACAAGTTTTCGAAAAATTGCTCAAATTTTCAATTTAACAGAATCACAAGTAGGTCCATAAAATTGTCAAAAAAAAAGACGGCCCAAAGTAGCTTATACATAATGTACTTATTTAAAAATCATTCCATAGACATTAGCATACAAATTGATCCAAAAATCTTCCACAAAAAAATTGGCAAACATTTATTGCAAAATAGCAGTGAGCAATTTTGAGTAATTTCAATTTTCAGGATATGACAATGTTAAACCAATGACATTGTTCTTTCTAATGCAGATGGACCGCGCATTTTTCGGAATTGCTCAATCCAATCCAGGGCATTGAGGATGACAGACACATCGCCTTGAGCAGGGCGGAAAATAGTCAATTTTGCGATCAAATCGCTAAAAGCTGACCAATCTGCCGGAGTGGATGAAATCCGGCCAGAAATGCTCAAGGCCTTAGGTGAAGAGGGAGTTAAATGGCTCTCTCGTGTCATTAAAGTGGTCTGGGAATGCGGCGAAACTCCCAGTGATTGGCAAATTGTGATTGTGTCCCTTTTCAAGAAAGGAGATAAAAGGGATTGCTCCAATTACAGGGCTATATAACTTTTAAGTCTCCCCGGAAAAGTCTTTGCCAAGGTGTTAGAAACGCGTTGCAGTGCTGTGGTCGAGGCACGATTAGGAGATGAACAGTGCGGCTTTCGTCCCGGCAGAAGCACAACCGACCAGTTATTCACTCTCAGAATGGTAGGAAAGTGCGGAGGATTTGACATGCAAGAGGATATGACAACTGCTATTTTTAAAAACCGTGTGATTGGGAACGCTACATTTTAATAGCAATAAAGATATAAACGACGAGCACACGTGACACGTGTTCTTTCAGTGATAGCCTTGTGTTTGTTGTGAGTGGTTCAATTTTTTTATTTTCCCTTCTTTGGATATAACTTTCATGGTAAGTTAATGCATTGCATATTTTTTTTTTACTGTCGTTAATATAAAGTCCGGAATTTAACAATCTTGCATGTGACTTGTAAGGAGCACATATGTGTTTAGTTGTTTTGTATGAATTTGATGTTTTTAAATAAAATTTTTTAATTTTATATTATTCTATCAAATGGGAGGATTTGATGGTGCAGATGTTGGAGCATTTGACAACCTGTCAAATCCTCCTTCCGTTTACATAAAAATTAATCTACTAATTAATAGATTCTCAACTTGTCAAATGTATACAAACGAAAACATCCAGACCGCAATGTGGACGAAAGTAACTTGTGGAATGCGATTATGGACATTGCAAATGGGACTGAATCACAAAAATCGGACTACAATTTTGTATAGGTAGATTAAAAATCCGCCGAATGGGTAAAGTTGTTAATGCTAAATATTTACAGCAATTAATTCATCCTTGACTTACGTGAAGCCACTCCATTTTACACCGGAACAGCTTCGACCCGTTCCAAAGTTGCGCCAAAAAAAAAAAAAATAAATAGAGCTAATGCAGCTACGTCTAAAGTTTATAAAGACACTCCTGAGAAAGAGAGAATAGAAACTTTAGCAGCTGAAAAGATTGCCAAACCTATGAAATTATAAGACCGTAAACGCCCCCAAGCAGTTTACGTAAAGCGCATGTTGGACCAAACTTTATCTGATGAAACCGAAAAAAGCTTATGCGATGAATCCGACCAATTAGTTGTATCTAGCGAAGAGGAAGAAAAGCTAATCCCGAAACTTCAAAGAAGTTATATCTCCGAATAAAAATGATTACGTCCTTGTCAAATTTGGAGATAAGAAACTATTCTACTATGTTGGGAATATATAGACGAGAAAAGTTCAATGTCCTAAACAATAAAATATTAAGGGCGACAAAACAAACAGAATTGCTTCTGTGAACAGTTTAATGAGGACGTTGCTGCAGCCATTAAAATGGATAGCTTTTGTAGCAAAGCAATATTACCACCACCGGACGCTGTTCCCGGTACTTCAAATCCAGACCGAAAATATTTTTTAATGTAGGTAGACTTATGAAGTTGTCAAATTCTCCTTCTTCTCATTTACACCTTGCAGGAAAATGGATACAATACCTAAACGTCTAATCAGTTGTCTCTATTACTATAAATACTTTGTCTTGTCGCCATGATGTCATTATAAGTTTTTAGCATAAAACCATAGAGAAACATCCTAGAATGATTTTAACAATAGTATATGAAAACGTTTCAAATCCTCCGCACCCTACCCTACTTGAGAAGGCTTAAGAGTATGCTACACCTGTTTACGCATGCTTCGTAGATTTGCAGAAAGCATACGACCGAGTCACTCGAGGTAAACTCTGGACTGTATTACAGGAGTATGGAATTGACGGTTTTCTCTTGAGAGCCATTCAATCTCTTTATACACAAACCGTAAAAGCTGTGTTCGGATAAACGGCGTTAAACCAATACCTTTCACCGTGGGCGTTGGACTTCGCCAGGGGTGCGTCTTGTCTCCTCTCCTTTTCATTACTTATATGGACTGGATGTTACGGGGCAGTCTTGGCGAAGAACGTTTCGAATTGGGAGATCTGAGGATAAGTCATTTCCTCTTCGCTGATAACTTGGTCATCGTTGGGTCCTCTCAGACTGAACTTCAGCGCGCACTCGATCGGTTTGTAGCCGTTTGTGTTGAAGCTGAGATGAAGGTTAACGTGAACAAATCTGAAGTGATGGTCGTCTCCAAAACGCCTGTTCAATGCACTCTGCATGTTTGTGGAGTGCCATTGAAACAGGTGGAGAAGTTTAAGTATCTCGGGGTCTTATTCACGAGTGATGGAAGGAGCAATGCTGAGTTTTCCTGTAGGATTGGTCAAGCTGGATCAATTTTGAGACAGCTTGGTCATTCTGTTATCAGGAGGACTGAACTTGGTGTCAAAGTTAAGTTGTCAGTCTTTAATTCGGTATTTGTTCCAACTCTTACCTATGGTCATGAGGTTTGGCGTTTGGGTAATGACCGAAAGAATAAGGTCGCGGATACAAGTTGCCGAAATGAGATTTCTCCGTTGTATTGCTGGTGTGACTCGTAGAGATCGCATTAGAAATACCAGAATACGTGAGGAACTCAATGTCGAGCAGCTACTTCTCCGGACAGAGCGGTCCATGCTTCGGTGGTTTGGTCATGTTAAACGCATGCCCCCGACCAGGATCCCATGACGTGCTATGGAATCCGTACAATCGGGCAGGCGTCCTCTAGGTAGACCTAGGATGAGATTGTTCGATCAAGTCCATAATCTCTCCTCTACCCGTATGGGGATTGCCCTTGATGATTTGGTGTCTATGGCGAAGGATCGAGAGCTATGGAGGGTCCACTTGAGCAACCTACACCCGCGACCCTCTTAATGGACAAGCGGACCATTTGAAAATGAAATGAAATGAAAAACTGATTCCAAAAAAAGTTTATCCTTCTCCCTTAAGAATTTCCGAAAGTTTTTATTTCAACAAATCTTTCATTTAATCTGAACATTCCTTCCCTCTAACGCCGGCAAAGAAAAATGACATTGCCCCTAGCCGAGATACATAAAAAGCATAGGCCAATCAAATGAGCTTTACAAAGTAATGGGATTCTTTATGGGTCATCGTCATATCCATACGCCATTCATGCAAACCAATCAATCAATCAGGTATAGTATTGTTATGCCCCCCAAACTCCCATCCCCACATTCGAAAAGGCATCATCAACTAGTATAAGCTCTAAAAACAAAAAAGATAATTTATCATCAATAGATATAGCGTTATCCGATGTTTATCCTCCCCCAATCATAAATCGTTTGACAAATACCATCCATAGGCGATAATTGGTAAAATGTCTGTCGTTTTGTCCCATAAGCCAGGACAGCACCCAAACCGGAGACAACCATAATGTATTCAACCTTCCACTTCGTTTTGATGAAGAATGATGTTGCCAGTTCGTTATTCTTAATCTTAGGCTTGATCACATCTGACAATCACACAAGGGGATGCAGTTGCGCACACACACTAATCACCTACGAAAGGAAAATCCAAATTCAATGTGACATCGGTCGTAATGTTTGGCGAAAGAATGTTTTTTAGTATACGTGGACAGCCGACTATTAGACTTTCGCCTGTTGTCCATCCAACAAGGAGTACGGAAAACAAAATCACAAATTTTAGGCAACAATATAATGGAAGAGGAAAAGCTCGTTAAATGTATGCGAAAAGGATGTGTGCCTTTGTGTTCTCCTTCCTCACTCAAGGATTACAATTGTCACACATTCGATTGAACGTGTTTGCTTTCACCGGCAAATAGGATTTTTCCGTCAAAAGTCATGATACTCAATGATGCGCTGCGAGTGTACCATGTACCCCCACCCAGCGCAGCGCAGGAGTAGGTATAGCGTTTTTTTGTGAAAATCAAGTTGAGCATATAGGCTTTAAAGGATGCCACGAACAGGAAACACAAAGTCAAGCACACAATAAAAGTCAAAAAGGTAGAGATGCAACAAAAGTTGGATACTTGCGTTCAACTTGATTGTGATGCACATATAGGATACCCGGGTAATTTTCGATCGAATTGATGGAGGACATAAATCCTTTCGCATATTGGATTCCGATGCACACCTTGACTTCATAAAAGTCTGTGATAAATGGATTTTTTTTTTGCATTGAGTCTGGATATTGGAAACGTGCAGTTATGTTGGATTGAAGGACACCTGCAGCTGCGAGTCTTTGACAATTTTCTTCTTTAAGAACTGATCAACCATAGACAGGCTGTTAGATGGTATATGAAAGCAAGAAAAGGACTCGATTTGATTGCGTGACTACTCTGTTTGTGGACCGTTTTTCTCTTAACCATTCCTATGGCATTCTTGCCTCTAATATTTATAAACCCAACACATTCATTGTAAACCAATATGGCGTGTAAATCTCTTTTTGATAGGTCTGGCATGAATGCCACTTTATCACCATTCAAGCAAGTTAATTTATTACGAGGTCGTAGTCATCATTCGGACCTAATCACCTTTTTAATTAGCTGCCAAAACCACTTCGAAAAGTAATTTATATGGTAAAATTTTATTTTATTGGACTATAAAGAGCCATTGGAAAGGACGAAAATCTAAAATCCACTTCTCAACTCAATTCCAAATGCAGCAGATCCTTATAAGATTGTCACCCCTCGCAACAAAGCGCTGTAAATCAACGACACCACTTAAAAACAATATTTCTCTTTGCTGTAATAAATGGCAGAGACTGTTTCTAATGACCTCTCTCCCATCTTATTGTGGGCTTCGTTGCTGGTGGTGTGTCATAAAAATGATGTTGCCCCTCATAAGACTCTGCCTCTCTAACCTGGAACCACAAAGAATCTGGTCACATTTTTATGCTGTCACAACACAACGCAGATATAACCAAAAACGAACAAAGTTTTCCACCCTCTCTACTCAATGGTAGCTGCAACAGGAGCTCTCTAGGGCTCTAAATCAAACGTATAAGTTCCGCTGGAGATGGAGACGCGCAGTAGAAATAAAGCCACACAAATAATTCAAAGAAGAAAATTAACTCAATTCGTTTCACTTCAAAGGATATTTGGATCACCGGCAACGGTGTGACACATTATCATATACCAGATACCACCCACCTGGCATGTCATCGGAAGAGACTTAGCCTTTATCTGTATCCTTGCAAAGATACAACCCCCTCCGGCATCGCATGACACATCCATCTTCCATCACACAACACGGATATCACCATCGCTCCGCGACTAGCGATTGAAAACACAGCAAAGGACATCCTTTTAGTTTATTCAAACGATATAATACACACACACATTTATAGTGACTGTGTTGCTCGCCCCTAAAAACGCTACAAGGATGCCAGTTTTTTTTTTTTTTTTGTACGGGTGTGACGCTTATCGCTCACCAACCAACCGCAACGTACACCCGTCTGAGTTTCATAGATAAATGATTTTCGCATGGAAGGAGAAGAAAAAATTTGTTTTCTTTGGCTTTAGCTCCTTCCAGGGGGGTTTCCATAGCGAGCAAATAGCTACACCAAACGTTACCATCGCGCCCACCAAACGCAACGGCATGGCGAATTGTGTTCATAACTCACGGCACACAACACAAACACGCGGAAGTCGGAAAGGAAAATGCAAATGCTTTTTCATCGGGGGGTCCTTTTTAATTTGTAGCTGGGATTTTTCTTTATTCTCTCGCTTTTTTTTCTTGTACAGTACTTTTCTACTCCTTCAAGCATCGGAATGGTGGCAATCGCTGGCAGGATTCTCAGGATGGTTTGGGTAATATGCAAAATGGAAAGGAATGATTGCCTCCACACAAATGAGGGAGGACAATGAAGTTAGGGCGAAAGTTCAAACAAGAAAAAAATGTAACCCAGTGAATATCAGAAGTTTCACAGAAAAAGGACTAATAAATGGGATAAATCATATCCTATTTGGTTTATCTTTAAGCCATCGTTGTTGGGTTATATTTTTGTATAATTTACTATCGTTCGAAAGATACTTTGTGTCCTTATAGCGTTTAATACAAAATAAAAGAGAGCTCAAAAGGCCAAAAAGAAGGCAATGTGCAGGTATAGGTAGGTGTATATTGGTCATAGAGAACCGCCTGTGGGCCAACGCAATTCACATTCATGTCGTAAAAATATCTAACATGACTGGCGTCTAAAATGTTTGCACATTGTTTTCATCGAATAGGACCCTCAGGCAAGATGATATTTAGAGATATGGTTATGCTGTCCCATAATTCACGCAAAATGTAATTTTGATAGAAAATACAGATTTTTAATTAGAAAGCTTAAATTTTGTATTGATTCATACAGGATACAGATTGAGGTTATATATGGAGTAGCACATCGGATAAATGGCCTGACCAGCCGCATTTTCTAAGAAGAATGGTCCGATAATGCCTTCAGCCCAAAATCCGCAAACAGTCACGTGTTGTGGATGCATTTGTTTCTCAACAATTACTCGTGGGTTTTCTAACTCTCAAATGCGACATTTTTGACGATTAACGAAGCCATCAAGATGAAAATTACCTTCATCACTGAAAATGATTTTGTTCGAAAATTGCGGACTGTAGCTGACAAACCTTCATTATTTTTAAAATATTGCTCAACAATGAAAGTGCGTTGTTCTTTCGTATAGTGCTTTATTTTAACTAATCCCGAACTGTCAGCTGTCACAAGATGGCTGGTGGCAATACGAAATTTGTCATAATTGGTATTGGATTTTATATGTGTGTTGCCACAACTCAATCAATGATCCAGTTTGTTTTATTTTCATGATCTGATCCGGATCAGATCACGCTGATAATAAAAAACGGCTATTGTTATCTTATTTTCCGTTGGCATCACTTTACTATTAAATGGCGCAAAATTCAAATGTTGCATGAATTATGGGACACCCTTTAGAACAAACAAAAAAATCCATGTTAGGTCATAGAGAAGCTTAAGTTAAGTTAAGTCTACCGTGATGTTTTAAACTATTTTAAAGTATTCTCTCATGATCATGATTTCTTTATCGGTAAGGAATGAAAGCTTGTAGCACAAGGTCACAAGCCTTAAAAGATCTGTTGATCCTACAATCTAAAACCCACATTTTACTTGTAACTCCGTGTTACAGAAACGCGTTACACTTGCTTGTGGTACATATACATTTCTACAATAAATGTTGCACACGAAGAATTAATATTCTAATCTAACCAGTGCAATCCTTATGAACGTTGCTTATACGATACCTGCGATTCTACTTTGTGAACGCCTAAAACGTTTCGCTTATAACCTGATCAGCCCATAGCAGTGGGGTTTTAGACCAGCAAACTCAACCGTCGACCACCTCTTTAACCACTTCAAGGTCTCGTATGTAGGGATAGCGTGTAGCGACGAATTATACATTGTCATGCCAAATTCCGGCATCCATGCCATATTCGTCCGTCTGTGCAGGATGATGATAGAGAAATCTCGCTGCTCTGTCAAAGGGGGAAAGACAAGGTAACACGTAACTTTTTTAACATCATTCTTGAACCAATTGTACGGAACTCGCAAGCCAACATCAGAGGTACGATATTTTACAAAATTCCATTCAACTTGTATATGTAGATGATATTGACATTATCGCTAGATCTCAGCGAACGGTCAATGGCGCATTCGCAAGCAATGAAACGGAGGCGGTGAAGGTGGGTCTGGCTGTTAATGAGGACAAACCGAAGTATATGCTGTCATCGAGAAATGTATCTCAACATCGGCGACTCGAGCAAAACGCCACAGTGGACAGATAAAACTTCGAAGCAGTTAAAGACTTTGTCTACTTAGGCTCTACAACAAAACAGTTTTTTTTTTTTTTTCAGGTTGGCCACCCCGTAGATTTGTAACACGTGTCTAAAGTATTAATGCTGTAAAATTTCAGTTGGCTATCTTTAGTGGAAGAGAGTGCTCAATCGAATTCTATTTTTGATTTTTTTGTAAAAAATACTTGATCTTAATTTTTTATTTACAAGTGTCAAATTTATCTACTTTTGTCTAGAACAAGACAATAATAGATCGTTGCGGAAACACCGGCAATAAAACATCTGCGAGCATAAGCAATTAGTGCTAGACGACGGCGACGACCCTATCAAAATTTCAAAAAATCTTCCTCTAAACTCTTGCTTCAAATTATCAATATCTCATGGTGACTTTAACGCAAGGATAGGTCTATCGCAAAATAATTTTTCAAGTGGACATGTGTCATCTTTTATGCATACAACAAGGAAATCTAAAGACGAACTATGTGATGGAAAGGGTGTGAAGTTAATGGAAATTGCTGATGCGTATGACTGCAGGATACTCAATGGAAGCTGTAAAAGCGACTTAGAGGGTGAACTTACCTTTATCCGTGGAACTTCGTGCTCCGTTATAGATTACTGTCTTATATCAGGAAATTGGAACTCAATTGTCAACGATTTTTCAATAGCAGCTCAAATGTTTTCCGACCATATGCCAGTAGAAATATCGTGTGCAGTTTTGAATAATGGTGCTACGCCATCCGCAAAGCAACTGGCTCTTCTACCGAAGTTGGTTTGGAATGACAAATTTCTTGTCCCTTATCAAAATAAATTGACTACTGAGCTTGCTAGTCTGAGTGAACAAAATGCAGTGATACAGATCGACGATCTTACCGCTATTATAAAAAGGTCTGCACCGTCTGCTGTTAATGCAAAACATGTAGTCAGTAAACAGAAGTGGTTCGACAATGACTGTCTCAAGGCGAGAAATAGATCATTTGCTTTTCTAAGGCGCCTAAGGACATGCAACACTAGCTCGTCGAAAGAACTCTATGCGGAAGCCAATAAATATTTTAAGCGTCTTTGTATGGAAAAAAGAAAGCAATTTAAACTGAAGTCTATAGCAGCCCTCAACTCTTCAAGATCCTCTGCAGAATTTTGGAAAGCGGCTAAAATTGCTACTGGCAGAACTAATTTGATCTCGTCGTCTTTGCAAGCTTCAGAGCTCAGACAGTATTTCGAAAATCTACTCAACGCCCCGCAGTTTTCTCCATTACCGCAATACGCAGCCCCTTCAGTTTCGGATGAGCTTTTAGATACGCCATTTACTCTCTTCGAAGTGAAAAACGTAGTTGACTCGTCTAAAGTGAGAAAAGCCCCAGGCGACGATCGGATTCCTTTCGAGTTCTACAAGAACTGTTCTTCTGAATTTCTCATTGCACTTACTAAGGAATTTAACAGAATCTTCGAAACAGCAAGTATTCCAGGAAGTTTTAAAAGAGCGATTATCTTCCCATTGCACAAAAAAGGCGAGCTAGATAACCCAGCAAACTACAGAGGCATTTCCTTTTTGAATACTTCGGTTAAACTATTTAGTGCTATGATCTATAATAGGCTTATACAATGGATAACAACGAACAAGATTTTAAATGAGTACCAGGCAGGGTTCAGGAAGCATTATTCAACACTGGATCACATTTTCACGCTTACAAACATTGCGGAAACTTTTAAACACAACCGAAAAAAGCTATACGTCTTCTTTGTCGACTTCCGTGCAGCTTTCGATTCTATAGCGCGCAAAGCACTCTTCTATAAGCTATATCAAATTGGTTTGTCAAGTAAAATAATTAATGTGCTTGAAGCGATGTATGAGAACAATGTGGCATACGTTTGGAATGGAGACTCTGTATCGGAAGAATTTGAAACGCAAATGGGAGTTAAGCAAGGTTGCATCTTAAGCACATTACTCTTCATCCTGTTTATAAATGATATATCAGAGCAAGTGGGAAGAGCGATAGAATTTGGTGGTGTACGGATACCAGCGCTAAAGTTTGCGGACGATATAGTGTTTTTGGCGGACACAGTAGAAGGGATGCAGCTTGTCATCAATCGATTGGAAAGTTACTGCAAGCAATGGAACTTGACAGTGAATCTATCTAAATCAAAGATGATGATTTTTAGGAATGGAGGTGGAAGGTACTCCCGCAATGAAAAATGGTCCTATCAAGGTGAACGAGTAGAAATAAAAGAAAAGTAAAAGAATACAAATATTTAGGTGTTGTAATAACATCTAACCTGAGTATGAAAAAACATTTCGAAACTAATCTTGCATCAGCTAAAAGAGCTATTTCATCAGTTTGGAGACCGTGCATTGACAGTAAGTATATCGATCACTCGTCGAAAATGAAGCTATTTCGTGCAACCGCGGCATCTATTCTGTTGTACGGGGCGCAGATTTGGGGTTACTCCTATTTTGAAGAAATTGAGAAATTCCTTAGATACTTTTTGAAGCGTATCTTTAAACTGCCCACTTGCACTCCGAATTATATGCTGCATTTAGAAACTGGAGTGCCCCCACTTTTTTTGGATACTCTTAAGATGCATGCAGATTACATTGCAAGAGTAGTGGAGATGGAAGAAGAAAGGTTGCCCTGGATTGTTCTGAAGCATACGATTTCAACAAGAGGCCAGTTGGTACGAAAATGGGAGGAGTTAGCGGAAAATTATGGAGTGAGCTTTAATATTGCAGCTGATTCGGATCCCTCGATGTTAAAACAAATGTTTAGCAATATACTGAAAAAGGCGGGTAATGCCTTGTACGATAAATTTATATCCGAAGCACAATCATCGCAACATAGGCTGGTGTATAGTAGATTGAACCACAACCTCAATGAAAACGCATCCACTTACCTTCTTAACCGCTATTCTCTGCAACTGATAAGCACAGTATTCAAGCTAAGAGGAGAATTAGTAAACCTATACTTTATTCCGCATCGGCCCGATCTTCCATTACTATGTGACCTGTGTAACCTTAAAGAGAGAGAGGATGTATATCACTTCATCGGAAGATGCCCCATTTTAAGTGAATTCCGCACGAGATATTTTGGACGATCTTTGCTGAGCTTTGATGAAGTTATTAATATATTGAACGGGAGTCTTGGGTGGGAAATTTTATTCAACTACGCCACAACTGCTAGCCGCTACAGAACTCGTATTTTGGAAGGCGATTTTTGAGCAAGCTTTTATACTTAAAGTCATATTAGGCTACTGTACTTTTTATTTAAAATATCTAAATTGTCAATCTGGTAGACGGCCTTAAGCCAAACCATAAACGACTTAATGCCTGTAATTACAAACATAATGATTGTAAACTTATATGAATTATTAATAAAGTCACTACTACTACTACTACTACTCATGGATATAAAGAAATTTTCCATACGCCCAACTTCGCTCATACTCCAAATTCAAAAGTGACCCCAAGTAGGTGGGTTTCCAGGGGGGGGGCTTACTACCCCTTACATATTCAACTATTGGTTATATACAATTTAAGTATAGGGGTAAATCCCTTTCGCGCGAATTAATAAATTTTTCATTTTAATGCGAGATTAGATATTGTTTTCGAGATTTTAAATTTCGATATTTAAAAATGCGTTCAATCGTATCTAACCCGTATTTTTGTGCTTCTCAAACCTAATGTCAATCTTCGCAACCCTTCTAAGCCATATTGATCTGAGAATAACACTTAAATAAATCTAATTAGCACTGCTTAGGGCAAATGTGTGTGAAACAGGCTTAATAGCTGTACAAAGGTGTGGATAAACTACTTGACAAGTTTATGCCATCATGCCCTGACAAGGTACCAACACGTGTGAATTTTTACGATAGCAAAAGTGCCCTTATTGACTTGTATTCCCAAAGTAACTATTATCGGGTGAATTTATGACCCTATTAACAACGTACCTAAACGAGTACGTCTGGCTGTTTATTTCTATAAGTCACCTATAGTCCTATACGACCAATTCACTTTTGCTTTTATATAGGATGCCAAAATCAACGTTCAACCCAGACAGGCGAGCGGCGCGGCGCGCGGTGGCGCATTTTATGTGCGAGTGTTGCTCTAATCCAATTAGAGAAGTTTCCTTTTGGATTTCTATGATTAATATCCATATTAATAATGGTAATTACCAACAAAGAAATGCTTTTAATTGAGTTAGTTCTTTTGACATGTGCACCGAGGACGACGACGGCGGCGACGACACACGCCCACAGGTCATACTGAAGCGTCGTCGTCGTTATCGTCGCTCGGCCGCTGCGAGCTCTGAGTGAATGAAAGTGTCATTAAGTTTGGAACGTGATATAGTGTAACACCAGCCCCAAAGTATCCAGTTCCAGAGAGCTCATGTATACATATATGATATGTAGTTAATATAATATGATGGATGATGTTGACGCTGTTGGGCAGTTGGCCTCGCTTGCTAATGTGTCCTGGTTGAGGAAAGTTAGCAGTGTCGCCGCTTGGGGTTGGTTAGATGGATAGTTAGATTTCTGCAACTGAATCTGACAGGGGACGATTTTAATGGATTATGCATGAAAAATAATTTCATAGCACGTTGATTTGGAATCATTCTATTTCTGGGGACAAAATATTATTCTATTCAATTTTGGTTCAGTTTTTGATGATGATGATGATGATGATGATGATGATGATGATGTATCGTTAATGGTTATAATGAATCATTTCAACCAGAAGCCGGAAACGATAATTATGCGACAGATGTGGGGGGGGGGGGGGGGGATTAATTGCGTTTGGAACGAAGTGTTTAACTCGCAGAAATGTTGTTCATTTTTATATATATGGGCAGTAAACAGGACATGGATGTGCGAATTCGATTAGGCAATGAAATCCCAAAGGATAAGCAGCAGTTAGTCATACTTCTCCGTGTACAAACTTGAAGCGTCCACCTCAAAAGGGCATTATAAGACAACTCCTTGGGGTATAGGGAGGTAAGACATTACCCATAAGCCCAAAATCTAACTAGCGATACTGTCGGGAGCTGATGGTACTCCGGGGGTGTCCTGCCTTGCTTGCTAGTATAAATTTACAACTAAAAGATGAACTTGAGGACTTAGCGAAATTTTCCTATATTCGAAATCCGCTCGATCATTGTGAAAAATTAACCCGAAAGTAGTTTTAGCTAAAATTGCGCTGATCTAGAAAGTTTCGTGTGTGTCGTGCAAATTCAACTCCTCCACAAAGTTTAATATGTGAAAATTAATCCTAACCTGATTAATTCAGTTTACCCACATGTGTATTTTTGGCTTTATCTGTATTTTTATTAATATGTATACCTACGTAGGTATTTGAAAAGAATAATTGAAATTTTGTTGTTTTCTTTTTATAGGTGAGTGAAATCTACAAACTACAAGTGACCATTGGCAAGAGTATGTGGAATAATATTTATATTCAAATTTAACAATGTAAGTAGTCGGCAGGCACCATCATCGCTTTCAGTGTCCTGGAGGCAGTAAAATTATATTTGGTGGTAAGGTAATATCTTCGAAAGCGCAAATAGTTCTTACTAAGCCCCAGCGGCCAAAATTTAACCGCTTTCTAGGCAAAAGTAAATAATTATTTTCGACGCGGTTAATAAAGACACATTTACTTTGGCCCTATGACAACATTAGCCGTATTTTATTATGCCCGTGATCTGAACCAGATCACAAATTAACACTAATTTGCAACAACTACACGTGATCCAACTTTCTATCTGGATCATGAAAAATGATAATTATGATAGTATACTACTAGGCGAATAATTTTATTCGTGTATGTTGATAGTTCTTTGAACACAATACAAATAAAGTGGCTTACAAAATTTGGACAACCAAATAGCCAAAGTGGGCGCAGTAGCGCAGTGGTTAGTGTGCTGGACTACTGTGCGAGGGATCCCAGGTTCGATCCCCGGAAAACACAAATTACATCTTAAGGTTTTCTCTACTGCGCCACCTCTCGCGAACGTCTGACAAACATCCGAGAGTATGACTGTCCTGAAAAAGCTTCTCAATTCAGCCGTTCGGACTCGGCATAAAATTGTTGGTCCCTTCCATTCGTTCCAAAACTAGAAACTCACACAAAACGAATGGTTGCGAGAAGCTAGGCCTTGGGTGTCTACCGCCTGTTGCGCCGCCTATTTATTTATTTAATAACCAATGAAACCACTCCGTTTCTCGCATACAATTTTTTAAGCCACTGTCAAATGTCAAAAAAATTATAGAAGTAAACAATGGAAAACGGCCGAAAATTGTATTTTGTATTTTAAAACATTATGTGCAATGTGCGTACTGCATACATTATATATATTTTCAGACCAAGGAGAAAATAGACAAACAAAGAAACCTTCGCCTTCAAATTTTGAAGGAATTAACGTCAAGTTCTTTCAGTAATGCCACACGTCAAGAGAAAAATTACAATTGATCCTGGTTTGTTTTATTATGCTGATCTGATCCGTGTGACTATATTAGCCTATAAATATGCAACGTCATATTTTTTTCTATTGTACATGTAGCCTGTTCGTTCTTTTTCGTCCATTCGGAACTATACTAGATAATAATAATAGTAGGCGTATTTTTTTGAGAATATATAGCTAGCTCACTTTTACTTTTACATGCAAAACTGGTATACTCACTTTTTGTTTTGTTATACTCACTTTTCGTTTTACATGCAAAACTGTTATACTCACTTTTGGTTTTGTTATACTCACTTCCCAAAAAAATACGCCTAGTAATATGTAATTCGTCGGTGGTTTTGGCGCTGTGTCAATTTCAGCGTAGATTTTCCATTCGTCTAGGTAACACTACGATGTTTAGCCGCTCACCTAGATGAGTATTGGACTACATGAGATGCTGCCAGGTACCTATAGTCGGCCCCGGAGAAGCCTTTCTGATGAGAATATGGCGACAGTGGCTGAAGATGTCGCAGAGGACACCGGGGCATCGACTAGATGACGTGCCACACAGTTGGGCATCGGAAAATTTACAGAAAATATTACAGATACAGAATGCAGTCAGTGTATCAACTGTTAGCTGTTGAGCCATAACCTAAATTTTGAGAACTGCATTTCCGGAGTCGCTTAAATCTCTCGTTTTGGATATTTGCACTGGTTCTTGTACAACGTCCATGCTTACTTTACCATTTTGCATCTACTCCCACCCAGCTGAAAATAGTATTAAAAACTGAATATGATATTCTTCATTGACAATGTTTATAGGCAAAAACGTTTTGAATTTTAGAAAAGTAAGATTGATCTAAGCAAAATTATATTACACTAGCGGACCCGGCGAACTTCGTCTCGCCACAATTTAACGCCTTCAGATAAACTCCAGAGTGATAATAATAATAAAACACAAATAGTTCAAATTCCAATTTGATTTATTTGAATGGAATCGAAATCAGTAAAGAGCGATGTGATAAACAATGTTTTTCGATTTGTTATCCGGCGCAAAAACAAACAACGAAGACGGTTTGCCAACACGCCGTGCGAAAACAGGGAAATTCAGGATTAATCCCACAGACTTCCTACGATTGGCCTTGCGATTTATTGATTCTCATCGCTAAAGCCAATCGAACGGGGAACTGAATCCACTTGAATTGGGAATGGAAGATCAGTTGGAATAATTGGAACAATAGCCGTTCTTTATTATCAGCGTGATCTGATCCGAATCAGATCATGAAAATAAAACAAACTGGATCATTGATTGAGTTGTAGCAATAGTTGTTTTTCACATATGAAATCCAATACCAATTATGACAAATTTCGTATTGCCACCAGCCATCTTGCAGCCACACGGTACAATGTGACGTCACAATGCGATGATTTCTCATTTGACATTTCGCTTGTTGTGTCGGGGTGTTACCATATGTATACTAATCTGCGTACATTTAGCATTCAATATTTTTTTGGGGGAAACTATGTTCAAATGTTATGTTCAAATATGCATCATAATTAACCGTATTGTACCTACTGCTAATATTTCCATTTATATTTCTGTGCTATATAGCGAAACAAAACATCTCGAAAGTAGGAATAGTAACTTATTCGAATTAGAAAAAATGCTAATTGATTTTTTGTGTTGTTAATTGTGTTTCATATTTTGGTCTGGCAACATTACTGTGTGGATACAATTTACAGGGACACCAACATTGAGTGAATGAAATAAACAACGCCACGAAACAACAACGAGAAATAGTTGAATTAATTTTCAGATCATATTTCGTGATCTCGATGAAAAGCAGGATCACATGTTGTTGTTGTAAGTGCATGTAAATCGATGATCTATATGGATCATAGCTGATAATTAAAAATGGCTAATGTGGCAGCAATGCCAGAGGATGCAACAGCCAACGCATTTTGAGATCTTGACCAAATTGTTGCCAGAATCAAAGAAAATGTCAAAATATCGTCGAAACAAATTCAAATTTTTCGCGTTTTTCCGAAATTTTCCGAGTTTTCCACTAAGAATTTTATATTTTTCCATTCCAATTGCACACAAAATTTCATACAAAAAACCAACTTTTCATTTTTCCAATTTCTTGACTTTTCCGTAGGGTTTTCCCAAAATGTTCTTTCGTAAAAACCTTCTCCTGGCAATGACGAACAACTGAAAAGAAATTTGAGCCAAATCAATCCAGCCGTTCTCAATTGCTGAATTACTATACATTTTTGCATACATACGCACCAGCGTTTTTATATAATGGTAATGTAATATAACTGTACCCGCCCGGCTTTGCTTAGGTCTTAGATAATAATGTTCTATCGTAAAATGCGAAAAATGAGAATAAATCGATTTTCTGGAATTTTATTTCTGCCTAAACCTGAAATACAGCAATACGAACAAAACAAAATCAAAAGAATCATGAGAATCGCCGCAGCGGTTCTCGAGTTACAACGTCATCGATTTTCACCCCGTAGAAGATCTTTTTTGTATGGGAGGTGCCACGCCCCTTTGTCTAATGCTGACCAATCTCCTGGGCCAATACCTAAGATTGTCTGTAAATTTGAGCCCATTCGATTTGACAGTTTTCGAGATATGTATAAGATTTTGAATGTTTTTTTTTGTATGGGAGATGCCACGCCCCTTTGTCCAATTATGACCAATCTTCACAGCAACACTCCTTGGCCAATACCTAGGATTGTATGTAAGTTTCAACTCAATTGATTGCGCGGTTTTCGAGATATATAAGATTTTGAATGTTTTTTTTTTTTTGTATGGGAGGTGCCACGCCTCTTTGTCCAATTTTGACCAATCTTCACAGGAATACTCCTGGGCCGATACCTAAGATTGTATGTAAATTTGAACTCAATCGATTCAGTTGTTTTCGAGATAGTATACGATTTTTTTTGTATGGGAGGAGCCACGCCCCTTTGTCCAATTTTTCTTTTTTCTAAAACCCGTACTAAGAAAATACCTTTCCAACAAAGTATAAATCATCAAAATCAGTTCAGCCAATCTCGAGTTATTGAATTACATCGCACTGCGGACACTTTCTTTTATATATATAGATATAGAAGATTTACATTAGTAGATATTTATTGAACTTTCATAAATGGTGATGATGATGAATTTATTAATATTTTAATATATGTTGGATCAACAACAGGGTCCATCGTTGTCTGGGCTGACTTCAGGGTGTTCAAATCCGGGTGTCGAATCTAAGAAGAATTTCAAAATTATGAGTGGTAAAAGTTTACGCAGACTAAAGACTTACTTTAGATGGCGCTCACAGTCCGGGGAATACCTCGGCCGCAACCAATAAGCGTCTATTAAAAAAGAAAACAAAAAATAGCGTCATTATACACTACAAAGAAAAATACAATCGGAAGACTCATTCCGAAGATATGTATATGATTTTAAAGTTTTCTGTATATTAACCTTTCGGTTATCCAAGGGCCACTTCTCTGGGTCCCATAGGTCTCCTATATAAACGCTGTACAACGTTTATTACGAGATTCCTACTTAAAAAAATTGCTAATGAGTACGTAAACTAATCTTAAAAAATTTATTATACAAGATGCAGGACGAACCTACGTCTAAACTTTACTCCTTCGTGAACAGGGATCTGTGTTCTCGACTGAAAAAAGTAATCCCGAAAGCGTACTTCCAATTTATGACGTATTTTTAAAAACAACACCTTCACCACGTTTTGGGGTGTCCACCATTTAATTTTGAGTACGAGTATCCAGCTTGGGCCAAATGTGTTTCGTGATGAAGCTCGATCACCTAAGGTCTGTGGAGTTTATCGCATTTTGTTCAATTAACAAAAATTTTGCGATTCCATTTCTCAGGTAGACTTGGCCTACCGAGTTTGTTAGCTGTGCAATTACCTGGAATGCCCTATATGGCCCGGCACCCTTTGACTTTTATTATGTCTGGTGTTATCTAAGCATCTCATCATTCAAAGACATCTTCACTTATGGCTGGTACAATTATACATCCATGTGAGCAGCCTTCCCTTTGTTGTTCGCCATGCAACAACAATCATTCAAACACATATGGATGCCTCTAAATTGGAACACCCCTGTTCACCATAACTATTATATACATATCCGCATTCAATTTGAGTCTTAAAAAATCCACAAAGAAATATCTTTTATCCTTCCATACGCGCACCCACAATTTTTCCGAATGAAATACCATTCAGATCATTCTTTACAAAAAAAAAAGGGGGCTTACTCTGCACTCTGCTGCCTTATCGCATATTCACTCAAAGAGCAGACAAAACGATGCTACCCAAGTCCCAATCCTTCAACTTCAATCCGCATATATACAAATTTCGTTTATTAAATTCAAACCCATGTTACTCATGACATAATGAAACCCTCCTAGCGAGATTTGCCGCCCCTCTCGAAACAGTTACACTGAACAATAGCAAAGAATCGAATGAAAGAAAAAAATAAAAACTCCAAAAAGTGTGATTGCAATAAGTGGAAGGGAAATGATCCTTCTAAGCTCTTGCGTCTCGCCTTTTCCATTCAACTGTCGAAAATCCACCCTCCCCAGTAAAATATCCTTTCAGATAAAGTTATTGAAACACTCGAACTTAATAACTCTTTTTCGAACGCGCAACATATTGCCGGTATCAACATATAGAAGGATGTGCTGCGGCGGACTGTCAATGCATGCAAAAGGGACCCAATAAGCCGCCCGCCCTCTCGGTTAGATGGATGCCGTCACCGGGTATATCTTGTGGCAATATAAATAGAGTTTTGGCTGAGCGTATGTAAGCACTATAAGGATATCCCCAAATCATCCAAATAACATGTCTGCCATACACACATCGAGCCAGTAAAACACAGTCAAAAGTTTCCTTTGTCAGAGAAGGAGCTGCGCGCAATTGTTTGGATTTCTTTTCAAGTGGGAATTTTGGGCGAATCCACTGCAAAGTGTGGGGCCCAAAGTAAAAGATAAATTGTAAGGAAAACATCCGAGGATACCATCAAATGCAAACTTTCTGCAACATACTGTGAGTGTATACGTCAAGGAGCGCAACTATTTATGGCCGTCATTAAATTATGGGGCCAAACTGCATTTTATTGCTTAGCTCTCTGCCACTATGACAGTGTGTATGGGTGTAGGTATTTCTGTCTGACTCAATACGAAGCACATTTGATTGTCTCGATTTTTATGTCCAATTTGTTCTCAACTCTTGTCAGTCGTTGTCCCCATCGCTATCGTCGTCGTGGTGTTGCCCTTAAATAAGTATCAATGTTGACTTTGATTTAATTAGACGTAAATCTATGACGATGGGTGTATATTTGTGTGCAGCAGTTTATTGCAATTTACGGGAGAAATTTCCAACAACGTTGCACTGCAGGATGAACGAGAATGTGACCTTTCTGTTTTATGGTTAATTGATTAAACTCTGTGCTAACTTTGCTAATGAATGCGCTATTATTATTAATAACATTTTTAATTCGAGTCTTAATGTAAAACAATATTGTTGATTGGCATAGTGAATTTAAAATGAGAGGATAAATCCAATTGAATGGATAATTAAAAAAAATAAAATATTGTAGCTAATTATTTACATAATTGCAATTATCAACAGTATTATGCATATTAAATAAAAAAAATATGCATCAGATGATTGTTTAAATTTATATTTAAATTGTTAGGATGTTAAAAAAATTATCCATCTGCTCTCCGATAGTTTTGCATCTTGAAAAATCGGTTAGGTTAGGTTAGGTTAGGTTGACGGGTTGGTAGAGTAGGGTGAACCCTACTGTACCTCACTTAGGTCCTCGTGGACCCATTGTGATGCCCTTTCGTGGGGGATTAACCATTGGTGTTGGGTTGGTTAGCTACGTGTCCATCCTTCATATATTTACTCGACGCCGTCCAGCCATCCTGATGTCCTCAAGAACCTGTAAAGATCGGAAAGTGAGATATCAGAAAGTTCTTGTAGGTCATGGAAGTAGTAACTTCCAAGTGTTCTGTTCCTCAAGTGACAGAGACTCGGGCAGTGACAGAGGAAGTGAGGTGTGTCCTCATGGACCTCTTCGTCTCCGCAGCCTCTACATATATCGTCATCTTTGAGATTTAGTTTCATTGTATGATTTCTTAGGAAGTTATGCCCCGTTAGGGCCCCTACCAGCTTAGACAGCGATGACCTGTCAAACTGTAGAAGTTTGGTGGTTCGGCCACTGTCGTACTCTGGCCAAAGCTTCCGTGATATTTCACAGGTCGTTAGTTCTTTCCACCTTTTGTTGGTTTTCATACGAATCTTGTTCTCGACTCGTTCTCTCAGGTTGCAGAGTGGGGGCTTGATGGACTGTAATGCTCTATCCTGGTCCATTGTAGATCCCTCTCTCGCCAGTTCGTCAGCCTTCTCGTTGCCGGCTTTGTCACTGTGTCCAGGGACCCAGCAGAGATTCGTAGTGTGCTGCGAGCAGAGAGCCTTGAGCTCTTCGCGGCAGCGGTGAACTAGCTTAGATTTAATTTCAATAGCAGAGATTGCTTTTATAGCCGCCTGGCTGTCAATGAAAATGGTAATATCATTACGCGGTATTGCCAACAATGACACCTGTCGGGCCGCTTCCGCGATTGCCAGAACTTCTGCCTGGAAGACACTGCTGCTATCAGGGAGTCTGATTGAGCATTGTATGTTTAGTTCCGCTGAGAATATACCGGCACCGGTTCCACAGTCCATCTTTGACCCATCCGTGTAGATGGATATCGATTTCCTCTTAGTGGGTTCATTTGTGGTCCATTCATCCCTACTCGGAAACGAGCAAGAGAATGGTCTATCAAAGTTTAGATGGGGAGACATATAGTCCGAAGTGACAGCGTTCCCAATATATTTTCCTAGGATCTGTGCATGGCCAAAATTGCCTGGGTTCCAAGTTTTAGTTTGGCTAATCCTTAGGGCACTTTTGGTAGCAGATTCCTCCATGTATAGGTCTAGAGGAGTTAGATTAAGAATTGCCTCCATTCCAGCTGTAGGTGTGGTTCTCATTGCACTGGTTGTCCCTATACATGCTAGTCTTTGTATTTTTGTCATTGATCTGAGATTGGTCACCTTGCCTGCGGCTTGCCACCAGACTATACTGCCATATGTGAGTATTGGCCGCACGATTGCCGTGTACATCCACAGGATTATTTTGGGGTTTGGTCCCCATCTCCTGCCAAAGATGCGGCTGCATGCGTAGAAAGCGTTAGCTGCTTTCTTCACTCTTTCATTGACATTCGGTTTCCAACTAAGTTTCCTATCGAGGATAATTCCTAGATATTTCGCCCTATCTGTCACCTTTAGGGGTATTCCCTCAAGAGTTGGTGGTTCGAATTGTGGTATAATTCTTTTGTTTGTGAACAGAACAAGCTCAGTTTTCTGGGGGTTAACCCCAAGGCCACATTCTTTTGTCCACATACTGAGTATTCTTAGTGAGCTTCCTAGCAAGTCGCTTACGGTCGGTAGAAACTTTCCTTTTGCAAGCAGTACCACATCATCTGCATATGCAGTTACCGTGACTCCCATATTTTTGAATTTCACTAGTATCTCGTTAATAACCAGAACCCAGAGTAAGGGGGAGATGACTCCTCCTTGTGGAGTGCCTCTCGAAGCGGTTACTCTCAGGTCTGTGTCACCTAGTTTCGCATTGATGTTCCTTTCGCTAAGTAAATTTACAATCACATTAGTGAGGGATTGATCAACGTTTGAATTCTGTAGTGCTCTCTTCACTGCACACGTTTTAACATTATTGAAGGCGCCTTCAATGTCCAGGAACGCAGCTAGTGTATATTCTTTGTCTTTTAATGATTTCTCTATAGTGCTAACGACCTCATGCAGTGCAGTTTCCACCCCTTTGCCTTTAATATAGGCATGTTGAGCTGAGGAGATCGCATTGTCGTCTAGTTGACTGCGTATAAAGATGTTCATTAGTTTTTCAAAGGTTTTTAAGACGAATGATGTCAGGCTTATTGGCCTAAAGTCTTTGGCGGTAGAGTGGCTGGCTTTCCCCGCCTTCGGGATGAAGACGACCTTTACGTCTCGCCATGCCTTGGGAATGTAGCCGCATTCCAGACTGCGAATAAAAAGTCTTTTTAGGACCGGCGTAATTATGGTCTTAGCTTTCTGGAGCATGATTGGAAAGATCCCGTCGCTTCCAGGGGATTTGAACGGGGAGAACGTATCGATTGCCCAGTTAAGTCTTTCTTCAGTTACCAGTTCTTTTGGAACTGCCGCTATTGTGGTATCAGATCTAGACTGGTTTGTCTGAGTTGTGGTACAACCTGGAAAATGGGTCTGTAGTAGCAGACTAAGAGTCTCTTCGCAGGATTGTGTCCACGTTCCATTATTGTCTTTCAGATAACCAGGAACTGCGGACTCTTTGCACAAGATTTTACGAAGTCTGGCTGACTCCGTGGTGCATTCGATGTCACTGCAGAACGTATGCCAGGCTATGCGTTTAGCATTAATTACTGCCTTTTTGAATTTCCTCTGGCCGTCCTTGTATATGTCCCAGTCTGTCTGCGAGTTTGTGGCCTTAGCCAGATTGAAAAGGGCTCTGGTTCTTCTTCTAATTTCAAGTAGATCCTTTGTCCACCATGGTGCAGATTTCCTATTCTTCAATGTCCGTAAAGGACAGGCCTTATCGTATGCCTTACTTAGAACTGTGTTTAGCATTTCGGTTGTGGCATCGATTTCGGCCGGTGTCCCTATTCTTTGTAGACTTAGTTTCCTGCTACTCTTCCCTACTTCTGTTAGGAATATATCCCAGTTAGTCATCCTGGGGTTTCTGTATTTGCCCAATGGGGCAATTTTCTCGTCAATGAGGAATTCTATAATTCTGTGATCAGAGAAGGATGGTTCCATGGACACTTTCCATTCCCGCACAGTAAGAGTTTGTGAGTTGCTGTAGAGGGTTATATCTAAGACCTCACGCCTATTCCTCGTTATGAAGGTTGGTTCGTCGCCAACGTTGGCTACTAATAAGTTATTTCTTATAATAAATTCTAAAAGGGACTCACCTCGGTCATTGATGTCGGAACTACCCCAGAGTGTGTGATGGGAGTTGGCGTCGCAGCCTAAGATTAAGTCCCATTTTTCGCGCTCTGCGGTTCTTAACAATGAGTTGGATAGATCGGAAGGTGGGTTGTCCGATTCATATGGCATGTATATTGCCGCCAGTATCAGCGCACTTTTTCCTGCCCTGTCCCATTTAACAGCAGTTTGGTCGGCATCGCTGAGGCTAGGTAAAAGAAAAAGTTTAATCTGTTTTCTGGCGACAATACATGTTCGAGACTTACCGTTGTCAGATGTTCTGTTATAGATCAGTAAGTCTTTAGAGCTCAGCCCTTTTATTTTCCCCCGAAGGATCCAGGGTTCCTGTATTAGGGCGACATCGATTTTCTTGGTTTCCATAAGGAGAACCAGATTGGCGCTAGCCGCCTTACTGTGATGAAGATTTATTTGTACTATCTTCATCACGGGCAGCCTTTTCTACTCCTCTCTTCTTTTCATCATCCGCCAAGAGCCTTAGTTTACACCGCGTTATGCCTACGCGGACCTTAAACTCATGCTTACGTAGCAGGGGCAGTGATTTATGGCTCAGGAGTATTGTCACATCCATGCCATTTTCATTGTATTCGCCCGTTTCCAGGACCTTCCACTCCCTGCTTTGAAGTTCCGGATTGAGGAATTGCAGGTTGCGTTCTATCCTGTCTGCGGGTAGATACGGTCCCCGAATGTGAATTCGGCCTTTTGGTCTGGTGATATTTAAGATCTCCTTCCTGTCAACAACGCGAAGTTCGGCATTTGGCCAAGGTGCGCTAGTTTTACTGACGAAGGTCTTCAACCATTCCAGCGTTTCTTTATCGTCACATTCTATGACTTTGAATCCTTTGAAGGTGGTTAGCTGTCCAAAGAGTGGAAGCTTGCCATCTGCCTTCACGATGGCTTCATTCACACCATCTAGGATTCGCTGTTCAACGAGTTCCCATTGGCTAACGGTAAGTCTTCGCTTTGGATTACCAAGGTCGATTATTGCGACACGAAGACTTTCCTTCACCTGTTCTGCGTATTTTCGTTTTTTGGCCTGCCTACCTACAACCGGGGAGATTGTGTCATCATGCCTACCTCTTTTAGAGACTCCAGGAACGTTCTCGGATTTGGACGAATCCTTATCTGGGACAGTTCCAGGTAGCTTGGGATCGGTCACAGTCGAAGTGAAAGGCAAGCGGCATTTCGCCCTCGCTGCTTCCAATCTCATGCCGGCTCCTCCAGAGGCACGCGCCCTAGGCTTGCTCAATTCCTGTTTTTTAGCTAACAGAACCTTCCTGGAGCAGCAGGGTGCCTCCTCAGCCTTGGACGAATCCTTAGCTGAGCTGACGCCCTGTTTTTCAGGTTTTGACCTACTCAAAGCGGAAGGCAAGAGGCATTCCTCCCTTGGTCCAGTCAAATTCCCTTTCTCAGTCAGGTTCCGTTTCTTTTCCTGTTGGCTGCTGCGCCACGCACCGACAGTAGACTTCATCGTCTCTCGGGCCCTAGCTAACATAGACGTCTCCCTCTCCGTTAAGGAACTGGGGGTACGTCTCCTAAGCCTATTGAGCAGCCGACGTGCATTCCTACGCAATTTCAGTGGATCTTCTACTGTAGGTGTGCTGGACAGCTTGTTGCTTTCCACCATGCTCGCCGCAATGACAACTGAGGCTTCGGTTTTGTCCAAACATTCAGTGTCCTTTGGTTTACATGGCTTATCCACAACAGTAACTGCGCTGTCCAAGGTCGAGTCTGCCTCTCCCGGTGAAACAATTCTGTCCCCTTTGTCTGCTTCGTCTTTCGCGGGGTCTAATGCAACAGACCCGTGCCCCGATAGGCTACGGCATATCACAGGCATTGGTGGTCGCATAAGAACTCCCTCGCTCGAGATTCTTGGGGAGTCAGTTTTCGGTAGGGTATTAGCACAGGGCTCATCACCTTCCAAAGCCTGACTTTCCAAGAAGTCAAGAGCGTTTTGAAGCCGTCGTTTGTCAGCGTCTCCTAGTTGTTGTCTTTTCTGCAGCTTCTTTATCGTCATTTTACAGTTGACAACTTTTTTCCTGATTGAAGCTGTAGACGCTATGGAGAACATGGATGAGCTGGCGATGTCATCTTCCTCAAGAAAAAGTTTCTCAAGTCCGAGGTCAACCGTTCCCTCGCTTCCCCCAACCGAAGCAGCTTTACTGGTTGACGGTTCTTGGAGTAAGAGGTTCTCTTCCTCCTCCGTCATATTCGTCGTCTGAGAATCGGCTTTCCTGAAGGTCTTGGTGCCCGATTCGTTTACACCAGTCCCTTTGTTTGTTGTTTTTTTAAAAGTATCTATTTTGGACCCACGAGTAAGGGGGAAGGAGAGGTCATTCTGTACTCACCCCCTGTATACAGAAAAGGGGAATTGGATTGAAACTAGAGGTCCCCAGGTATCTAGAGTTCACCGCTAAAAGACACATAACATGGTGCCATACATCCCATGGGCACGGTTGTTCACCCGGGATTACGGGGTTTATCGAGTTATTCCCCTCTAGATCCGTTATATTTCGTTTAAAGCAGTGGCACCTCGTGCAGGATGTGGCTCTTCACCACGTATAACGGTCTTAGGCAATCAGTTTTGTCGAAAGCCTCTGGTCTCTAGACTGAGACCTCGCCTGCTGATCGGTTGCGATTGCAGCAGTTTTAATTACTTACTTAGGTCATGCTAAACATTCGCATTAAATAGCTTACGTCTCTAGTTTGTCTACTTCAGTGATTGAAAGCAATAAAAGGATTGAGAGGAGTTTTAAGGATGAAATAAAAATGGTGTAGAGAAGGAAAAATATATTTTTTTAAACTTACAGCCCTATTATGGCTATCAAATATCAATTAGTTGATAGTTGATAAGATCTATCAATTCATTGATAGTTTGGTATTATGAGTATCAATTGATACATTTTACCTCATTGTGAATACTTATCGAAATTTCATTGAGAATGGGTTCTGTTTTGACGTTTGACGTTTCTGGTTTGTAGTTGGTTTTTGTTGTATGTCTGACTACTAGTTTTGGTTAAATAATATTGTTATTTTTTATAAACAAAAGTTGTTTTTTTCGCAAATCAAAAGAACGAACAACACTGTTGATTGCGCAATGCAAATGCTGAAGTTATTCCCAACGCTCAGTTGATAGTTTCCTCATTGAGTAAATAATTTTAAAATCGCTGCTACTCGTGGTTTGAGTACATTTGGGATGTCTACCGAAGACATTTCGGTCTAAAGTCGTTATTTAACAATAAAAACGAGGATATAATTTTTTTAATTTGATGCACCGAATATTTGATACGTATCAACGAGAAATTTGTGGTTGATAGAAAATTTGATGAACATCAACTTTTTTGATAAACGTAATACCAAGTTTATCGATAAAACTATTCACAATAGATCTTAAATCTAATACAATTCACAATTCATCAAAAATGTTGATAGGTTGATAGCCATAATACCGATTCATTCATTTTGTTGATACGTATCAAATATTATCAAATATCGTGTTGATATTTGATAGCCATAATAGGGCTGTTAGTCTACTCGCGGAACGGCTGGCGGGGCATACATACAGCACAATGACTATTACAAAAGCTGTAGGGACGTGGACGTGGAGGAAGTATAATTCCTTCGACACCTTCTTTTGTGCATGCCCAGCCCATCACTTGAAAGCATCAGTTTGGGGATGTTCAACAGCTGCTTCTTTGATGAACTATAGAAGAAGATCTGAATTATTTCCAATTAAATAAATGGACTTCATCTCTACAGTTGGCACTCAAGTCAGTTTGTGATGAAATCTCCTTTGGTGATGAAATCTCCTTTTCCAAAATGACCTGTGCTGAAATCCCTTACTCCAAAATACCCTAAGAGAAAATCCCCCATTTTTAGATGTGTTGTTATTAATTCTGTCGCCGCGACACCTAAAGATTGTGTTAAAAAGTGAGATACGTATGGAGTGTATGCTGCCCCCTGCAACCCCCCTGCTTGAGGAAATTGCCCTTTGCCTTCTTGGGCGTTGAAAGTGCCTTTGGTAATACAGGTATACGACTCGATTGTTAAGGCGATCAGATGAAAAGGTACAGAAGACTCGACTAATAATTGGATCAGTTCCATGTCGGATACATCCTCCTCTAGGGGAGTATCTGTTTCTGTGTCTGTGATGGTAGCAAATGGCAGCCCTCGAGGAGGGCTACTCTCTCCTCTCTTGTGGTTACTAGTTTACTATAGTCAGTTTACATGGTTACTAGGCTATAACGCCATTGGTTATGCTGATAACCTTGCGATCATCATTAGTGGTAAGCTCAGCGAGATGCGCTAATAATCTGCAGCTAGAAACCAGGTCTCCATGGAGGACACCTGAAAATACTTAACTCAATCCCAAACATCGACATGTTTTGCTCCATGCCTGACATTATGTTTAGAGAATACAATTTTGGGAAAGTAGGTATTTGAGGTAGAAATACTAGACCGTGCAAAAGTGGCCAAAAGTGTTCCGACACTGGACACAACACCAAAGTCTCGATAGTTCTGGGAATATGTCCCACTGTTTTTCAAGCAGAAATCCATGCCATTGAAATCTTCGTCATTTTAAACTCTAAAATGGGAATTAAGAGCGCCAAAATGCAATTCTTCTTGGATAGTCAAGCGTCCTTACAAGCCCTATCGTCAAAAACATTAAACTGCTGCTCCGATTCCTTGCAAGCCCTATCCAAACACAATAAGGTCAAATTTGGCTATGAGTACCCAGCTATCAAGGTATTGCAGGCAACGAACCAGCGGGCCAAGTATAGCTAAGGACCAGAACCTTATTCCAGAATCAATTGGGATACTGCATTATATGGCTATAGAGAGCAGCAGGGACAGCACTTAATACGTGTTTATCATACGCGTCAGACTAAGGCACAATTCTTGAGCTATCGGTACACTATTGAAAGTCTTCTGACAATCCACAAGTTAAATTTGCGAACATCAGCCTAATATAAGCATTCACGCCCTCAAAATACGATACTACCAAAAAACCAACATTAATGCCCCAAGTGATGTCCTGGGTTTCACTTAACCACCACTATGAAACTGCTGGTTTGATGAACAAAGTCGACCAGCAATCGCAGCAAAACAAGAAGCGTATGAAGCAGTGCTGCGAAAGGGGACTACAATCTACAACTACTTGCGAGCTCTAAAAGAGCAAACGAGAGGAACACAAGACTATCAGGAGGAGAAGAAAGAGCACGAGGAGAAATTGAGAAATCCAACTCCCAGGGGCAAAAATGGGAATAGAACTTGCCTACAGAAACTTTAAGAGATAAAGAAACCTTGAAGTAGGTGCAGGTGCAAAATTTACTCCTGAGAATGTGGCAAATTTACTCCCACTCCTGCGAACTTTTTAATGGCGACGAAGACCAGAAACTCGTTGTTATGCAGAACGTATCATTCAGTATAGAGGACATTAGATAAAGACGGAACCTGATCAAAACTAAGTGAGGATAGCAATATCTATAACCTTAAGACGAACAAAGCTGTCGACCTAAAGCTGGAGATGACTTTATAAAAGAGTTGATCAGATGAATACATAATGAATGGAACATTAGCATCAATTGCCCGGTTCACATAACAAAGCGGACTCCTTCAGCTGTACCAACTACAGAGGTATCGGTCACCATAACATCGTATACATTCAAAGTCCTATCTACCATATTGTGTGAATGCCTAAAACCCTTCTTAAATATCCTGATTTATCCCTATCATTGCGGTTTTGGGCGAGGAGAGTCCACCGTGTCGCGTCGATGAGGTTTTCACACTGAAGCAGATTCTAATGGGATCATACCATATTTTCAAAGCCGCCTGTGACAGCACATATGGTCGAGACGAGCTATATAGATACGGGTCTGGAGAGGTACGGGTCACTTCTGCACCAAGGCTGGTCTAAATCTAAACCTTATATCGAAACCTATTAAATGACTCATACTGCTCGATCCGGTTTTTAAAAGGGAACTCTAAAACACATTGAGTAGAGTTTGCGACAAGGAGGTATGTGAAGTGTCCTTTTCTTCCAAATTTCTACTCCAGCCAGTTTTCTTTTGCACCATACGACATGAACCAACATCAGTTGCATGCAGAATCGTTTGAAAAACACCCCCCAAAGTGTACGAATCATAACTTCTGTTTTTTACGTCTGCACCAATACAGGATAAGCACACTCACCCAATTCAGTTGCCATTATCACCACATCTTTCCGTAATAATATCATAAATTACTCTTAAAGCATTTAAAGGTAATTACGAGCCACTATTAGCACCCCAGCTACATAGCCAATACCCCCAGAGCTCATTTGGAATTCCTGTCATCACCTCAAACGGCACTTTGTGAATAAAATAAAGAACAACAAAAAAAAATGTACCTATACTACGAGGCACTCCCTTTAATGCAGCAGAGTAGCACGAAATTCACACATTATACCTATTCGTATAGGCAAACGCAATAAAAAGGCTTTGCAGCTCCTCATAAAGTATTTATGCTGTGCCGCCTCCTTCGCGTACTTACACTCTGAGTATGTTGTATACCTAACTTAAAATGAACGCACATGTCCTACCCAATTTTCTATTCACCTACATTACCCACCGCACGCACAGCATACAAGTCCCACGCACGTAGTTTCTCTGCAGTCCTATTTATCCTTTTGTAAAATGAGTGCGCGTGGTTGTACTTATAGAATGGATACTTTTGTAAAGTTTCACCTCGCACCCATGTGCAAGTAGCTGATGGGTGTTTAAGGTTGAAAATAGGTTTTCTCTTTTTTATTCCTTCTCGGGATATCGTCTATTTATTGTATGGTTCAGGTTTAAAGGACTTTTGTCACATTTTAAATGAATCCGCTTCAATCAACTCAAATTGAATTTTTCTTTTTTCAGTCTCATGTTATTTTTGGAAGTGTATTAGTCTCGTGCAAAGTTTTGAGCTTGAGATTTTAACCGAAGGTTGAGGTCAAGTCACACGAGCTCACAATTACTTACTTACTTAGATGGCGCTACAGTTCGGGGTGGACCTGGGCCTCAACCAACACGCCTCTCCAGTTAACACTAAAGATCTTTGGCTAACCGCCTCCAGTTGCGGACTCCAAGTTGGTTGAGGTCCCCTTCCACTTGTGCGCGCCACCTAAGGCAAGGTCTTCCTCTACTGCGTTGACCCTCCGGGTTGGAATCGAAGACTCTTCGGGCCGGAGCGTTGGTGTCCATTCGCTCTACATGTCCTAGCCATCTTAGTCGACTGATACGTACTTTTCTTGACCACGTCGATGTCGCTGTACAGCTCGTAGAGTTCGCTGTTAAATCTCCTCCTCCAAAGCCCGTCAACGCAAACGGGACCGAAAATCACTTGAAGAATTTTGCGTTCGAAGCGACCAAGGAGATCTTCATCCGCCTTTGATAACGTCCATGGTTCTGCGCCATAAAGCAGGACTGAGATGATGAGGGTCTTATATAGAGTCCCCTTGGTGTTTCTCGACAAGGCTTTACTAATCAATTGCCTTCTTAGGCCAAAGTAACAGCGGTTGGCAAGTGTAATTCTTCGCTTGATTTTGTGATGTGATGTCATTTTCAGAGTTAATAGCGGAGACGAGGTAGACAAAGTCCCGAACTACCTCAAAGTTATAGCTGTCTATCGTGACGTTCTGTCCGATTCGTCGATGTTGTGTGTCCCTTCTTGTTGACAGCATATATTTTGTTTTGCCTCATTCACCACTAAACCCATTTTTTCCGCTTCTGTGCTGATACCTGCAAACGCACCAGTGACAGCTCGCTGTGTTCTGCCAATGATGTCGATGTCGTCAGCGTATGCAAGTAGTTGCACAGACTTTTGAAAAATTGTGCCCCTGGGTGATCGCCAATGGTGTTCAAGAATGATGTTGAAAAAGTCACATGACAGCGCATCACCTTGTCTAAATCGTTTTTTTGACATCAAAGGTCTCGGTGAGATTGTTTCCGACCTTTACGGAGCAGCGAGCGTTCTCCATCGTCGATAAATAGATGGTGAGTATCGATTTGGACTTCTTGGGTTTTCTCCAGGATCTGCCGTAGTGTGAATATTTGGTCGGTTGTGGACTTACAGGGCCTAAAACCACACTGATAGGGTCCAATCAGTTCGTTGACAAATGGTTTCAGGCGTTCGCACAGTACGGCAGACAGGATCTTGTAAGCGATGTTAAGGAGACTGATGCCTCTATAGTTGGCGCAGTTTAGAGGGTCTCCTTTCTTATGGAAACCGCAAACAATGCTGAGGCTCCATTCATCAGGCATACTTTCCTCTGACCAAATTTTAGAAACGAGTTGGTGTATGCTCTCTAATAAGTCATCTCCCGCTGCCTTAAAAAGCTCGGCAGATAAACCGTCCGGTCCTGCCTTTGTTTGACTTCAGTTTGGATATTGCTATCCTTACCTCATTTTGGTCAGGTGGACGGAAGTCTTGGCTTTCGTCGCCCAGGTTGAATGGTTCATTCTGCCTGACAGCGGAATATGTGTCGTCTTCGCCGTTTAACAGTCTGCAGAAATGGTTTTTCCATAGATTAAGTAATCAATCAAATTAAATCAAAGACAGTCAGGGTCCAGGGACTATCAAAGAGCCCTGGGCTGTAGGTAATAGGCGAAAAACACAAGGTCACCCTCTGCTGGGCTTGCGGACATTTTTCCGGGGTGTCATTGATGGAAATGAAAAAGCAGACGAACTAACAAGAATGGGGTCGGAACTTGATGCAGTTAATATCATTACATCAATAGACATCGCAATTAGTGTTGCACAAAGAAATATTGTCCAAAAATCAAGGGAAAAAAATTAACACCACCGGTCTAACAGACACGACTGTGTTATATCTCATAGCCTTTGCCCATCGACGAAAAAAGAACAAAATGTATTCTGAAAATGAATAAACTATGGCCACAAGACTGGGCATCAACTCACCAGACTACTGCAGGAGTTGTCAAGACACAGAAGAAACGTAGACCATCAAATACCTACCGATATCTGGGAAACAGACTTTTCTAAGGACATAGTGCAGATACCATTGAGTAAAGGTAAAGTGTTTTATGCATGTTTTTTGTTGTCCAATAAAAATCTAATTTTTATCCACGACGAAAAACAAAAGGGATCACAATGGCCCAAAAGGCCCCCATGGTAGCACAGCATATAAAAGTTGTGCACTTCCCTCAAACCTAACCTAACTTAGCCTTCATTACCATGAACGGCTTCGAAAACAACTTGCTCATTACATGTTTATGTCAATTGTGAATATTGAATCTAAGCTGTCAGTCAATATTGTCAAAAGGTAATTGTCAAATTGAAATTTATTCATTGATCCTGCAACCATCGAATAAAATGGGCTACAATTTATAACGTTTAATAAACGGAGTTTTATTTTCACTCTATACAGTAGTTGCAATTGTATAGCCTTTTCATGTAGCTGCCCTAGCGGTCGCTCTACTAACATGGCCATATTTTCCAACTTAAATTAAGTCTTCCTATTGGACACGAATTCCGTGGGGATTTGTCGTCAGCGAAAATCACTACCTCCGGGATTGTCCAAATCGGCTGCCAGGTATACTCCTCACTTGTGAATGACTATATTCGATTTCGACAAAATATTAGCAACACCACGCTTTCAAATTCTGAAAAAAGGACGTCCACGAAGACAGCGACATCCATATTTCCAGTTGCTAACTAATCGGTGTCCTTGTAGATATAATGAAATCGGTTGAATGTGATCGTAAATCTGTTCTCCAGCAAAAACGTCTCTTTTGGGAGCACATAATGTATGTGAAGTTCTGGTGGACAGTTCCTTAGTATAGAGGGGTGAAATTCCGCCTAGTCCTATTCGTTTGAACGCAACTAGTTCTCAGCCCTTATCCGTGCTTATAAAGGGTCTAGGTTAGGTTAGGTTAGGTTGAGTAGGGTGTGAGTTCATCACATTGGACTAGGCACCATATTGGGCCCATCGCCATCCCTGGGGAACCTTAACGGTCAACAAACCTAAACCACTTCGCCCAAACAATTAATTTCCCTGCAAAGCCTGAAAATTGTTTCAATTTTGTTTGCGAGGCCAACCTCCTCCAAATTGTCTAAAAAGTACCTTCCAAGGTATTTCCTTCTGTACCGAGCAATATCTTGACATTCACAGAGGAGATGAGTTGTATCCTTATCCTCTGCGACATGTAAGTCTTCGCAGTACCTGCATGTGTCCGTATCCGTTAAATCTAATCTCTTAGCGTGCTTCCTTAGAAAACAGTGCCCATCAGAGAGTATCCCTATTGCTGTTCGTAGCTTTGATCTGCTGAGCTTTAGTAATTCCGCAAATTTTTTCCGATCTAGCTTAGGCCACAGACCCTTCTAGACCCTGTGCCCTACTATATCCAACCATCTCTGATCTGTCCTATTTTTTATTTTCTCGAGAATGATTCTCTTGGCCACGGCTATTGGTGGTCTTATGCCCCCAATACTAAAGAGGTCTAACATAATTAACAAAAAAATACCCCTAAACACAGATTTAAACAAGTTTTTTAATATAATTTACAATTTTATAACTATGCCCGACCGAAAGTTCTTGTTCCAAGTGCTATTTACACAACTATTACACCACTAAACAAATCTCCTCTAATCCCCTTCCCCCCAAACTACCGCTAAAGCCCTATAAAGTTGCCCATTCTGTGGTGATGTGTGCGCTATTTAGCATACTAAAATCTGAAAACTCTTTGCCGCAACATATAAGTACTCGGAAAACATACCCCAACCTACTCCCATTCATAACGGAACATATGTGGATATCTCATTATTAAAACAACCCTATACCTACGCAATGGGTCCATATTTGAATTCCCAGTTGAAAAGCCACTGAAACTTTTCTGCAACTGATAAAAATGATTTAATTGTGTAATTCAGAATAATTGCTGACAAACATTCTATTTACATCCTTTGGCTGTGGCACACAGCATCCAGAAAGCTAATAACATTATACAACGAGATGTGGAAATCAGTGCCGACAACAACGACCGAAACCGCACCCCTCCCCCGAGAGTACAACTTTTCGTCTATGAATGGTAAAATGAGTATGATGACAATAAGCACCCAAGGATGATGATAATAATAACTACTCTAAAGCTCGGCAATAGCACAACCCCAACCTGAATTCAACGAACCCCCGTTTACCTAGCCATGTTTGTGAGTCAGTGCTGAGCCATTGTTCCCCACGAACATAAATAATTGCGAGAGGAACAGCGAACAGCAAGAGATTGTCGTATACTCGTCCCAACCGGCAGTCAGTCTTTCCATAATTTCCATAAAATGTTTGTGGGTAGGTAGAGGTACCTATTGTAGGAACTTCTTATCTGAGCAGTTTAAGGGTGACTTTTCATTGCCCGAAAATACAGAGAAAATAAATAACCAAATGCTGTTAAAGTGTATACCTCTGGTGATGCTGAAAGGCCGCCCACACACTTGCATGTGCTTGTGCGGGCCTGTCGCCGAGAGGGATGGTTTATTTTAAAACCTTAATTACACGTTGCTATACAATTATTGCAGTAATTACAATGAATTATCTTGCTGAGTGATTCATTTCCTGCAAGCATACCTGTAAAGGAATGTGCTTGTCTTTCGCCACCCGATATATTTATACGCAACAGTGTGTCGGGTGGAAATGATTGCGAAATATTACAGGGTATGCCTGCAGTAGATATGCTCAAGCGGGTGGATGTAGCAATTCGACAAATAAACGTTTGCGATGTGTGAATTTAATAGCATTTGCACTGAGAAATGGGAATTCCAAAGAAAGCGCGCTGGTTATAGTGTGAGCAACAATTATGGGCCTTTCCTTGAATTTTCCGTACTGTGCAATAAGTTGCGCAGATAATTTGGGAATTTCTGTGATCTTACCTTTTATAATTGAAAACCTTTCATAACCTCTACATATAATCAAACTAGCGAACCCCCTGCTAGAAAACCGAGTTTTCGTCAAAAAAGTTTAGAAAACTCGTGGATGCATTCACACCGAACACCAACTCGTTTTCGTTTGACGTTTCCATTAGCTGTGAAACTAGCTATGAAATTTTTGTGGCAACTAAACTTTTATTTTAGTTACTAAACCTCGCTTGTATTGACATAATATACAAACAAAATTATTTAAGCTACTTGATAATCGTTAACTTATGGTTTGTGGGGGCGCTAATAACCCTCCCTTAATACACACTCCCATCTCACCAACAAACATTACCCAACATTACCAACATATCAACATATACATCCATTTCCCATAATTATACTAACATACTCACCTATACCAAAATCACATTAAACATCTCAAACATATCCTATACAATTTTAGATTTCAAAAATTTAACGATACACGAACATATCCGGCAAAAGATGGCTGCGAAATTCTGCAATTTTTTTTTTTTTGTTTCAATTTCAACAAAATCTTCCATTCCTGGCCTATATCCTGGCAACACAAAAAAAAAAAAAAAAATATCTTCAAGCCTACATGATTTCGACGATAAAATTATTTTTTTCTTTGCAAAATATTTATTTTTAAAATTATTCAGTCAGTCTTGGATTTTCAAACATATCGGTATTTCGAAACATATTTAGTTTCACCCGTATTTTTCTTTTTTTTTTGATACGGAAAATTTGCAAACCAATAAATAAACAAACGTTTTATAATAACTTGTCTTTATCCACTAATGACTTAATATTTTTTGTGTTTTTTTATTGTTTTTTTTTTGCCTCTGTGACCGTGTTATCTTTAACGTTTGTCCTAAAAGAAAAAAAAAATAATAATAAAATCCCACCCCAATTTTCACCCCGTTTAACAAACAAAAAAAATCCCTAAGCTTTATAAATTTGTGTGTTTGGTTTTATTGTGCATTTTAAAAGCTAAAAATATATAGCTCTTCGAAAATAATATAGCTGGCATTGCTTCCGAAATCTTTTTTGCATAATTTATACCTAACTATAATAAAAAGAACAACAAAATAACAATTAGTGTATCCTACCTACAAAAAAAAAACCCAAAAATCTTTGATCTACAAAAAAAAAATACAATAACAAAAAAATCAATCCTACCTAATTAAACAAAAAAAAAATATACATAAAACTGTGCTATCTCCAACCTCACCTTGCTGAAAGAATTCCTGACCTGACCATGATGATCCTGCCTAGTGATAGTGATGTCTTCAATTTTATCTTATTTTAAAAAAACCTATTAAATACCTATCTAACGTAATTTTTATAATTTTTGTTCTCTTTTCCTTTGCATTTCTTACTCCTATTTTAGTAGTTACAGTCGAGTCCGCTTAACTGAAACGCCAATTTGCCATAACATTTTTTTTTTTCAGTTAAGCGGTATTTTCACTTAAGCGATCTTCGAATAACTGAAAAAAAACAAAATAACACTTTAGGCTGCTGTTATAGCTATCAGGAAAATGCATCCGTAAAAAAATTGTTTCACTTTTTTGGAGCACTTAAACTCAATCGTTGAACTCAATTTTGGTCTTAAAATGTTGCTTTTGAATTATAAAACAAATTCGTCAAAAAAAAATTAAGCAATTGATCTTTAAATTTTCTAAAAAAGGAATTTCTTTATTTTTCCGTACGAAAAACTTTTTCTGTTCAACTTCTCAACCAGTTTCACGAAGTATTCCACTGAATTCCTATGATATGCTATGGTTAAATGTGTCAGTTTTGTTCTGTTTCGTGTTTTTACGGATGGATTTTTCTGATGGCTATAACTGAAGCCTTACCGGAGTTTAAATAACTAAAATACAATTTCACCAATCCAACCTAGAATCCAAGTAGGTACGTAAATACAGAAAAAACCAACAGCATTGTTTTAAAACAAGTTAAATATTTTTATTAAAAAACGCTTTAAAATAACATAAAATAAAAAACGTAGTAGTTGACACCCCTTTTTTTTATACAGTAGTTGGCACCTCTCTGTTCAATAGCGATTTGCTCTGTTCCAGTTACTTCTTTAGATAAAGATTTTGTTTTTTCCAATAATATAATAAATTTGTAATATTTTGCAGCAGTTCTAATATTAAAGGCTCTCTTCAGTCGATATTTATAAATAAAAGTTTAAACGCCTATAAGTGTAATTTTGTTTTGTGTGAAATTGAGGCATTTTGTATAATACATTTAATTACAAATTGAAACCCCATAAACTCAAAAATTAAATTTTTAGTAAAAAGAAAATTCCTTAAGGAATGTATAAATGTATAATATTTTGAAATCGCATTTAAAATAACAAATCTACGCTTGTTTAAAGTCAAAATTTCCTTATGGGTGCCAACCACTGTACCCGTTACGCTATAAATAAAGAAAAAAAAATTAAATGGTAATTCACAGCTGAGTTTTTAATATGTATTTCAGTACTTAAAAAAATGGATTTATTGCACCAACCGTTTACTTAGACGGCTTATAAAGGTCGCATATCTGCGTTTGCTTATGGTTCCGGATATTGGTTAAAGATATTTTGTCTTCAAGGTCGTCAATTGAATCACATGTCCTTGTCCATTATTTACGTTTTTGTTCTGAATAATTGCTTTTCAAGAGGTTTTTGGTAATTTTGTTTTGAAAACAAATTCTGAATGACGTAAAACAGCTGTGCAAAGTATATTGGGATTAGTAAGAGTATATGTGAAAATCTCAAAAAATATCGAGATCTGCAAAAAGTGATCCGGATCAAAAAAAAGATTGATTTTTTTGCCCAATGGAAAACCACATAAGTTCGGGGCGTATTCAGCTTTTTTATTTCAGTTATGCGGAGCAGTATCAGCATAAATGAATGATTTTTCCCGTAATTATTTTTTTCATTTAACCGAATTTTTCAATTAAGCGGGTTTCAGTTAAGCGAAGTAGTTTGTATGAAAGTTGTGAAAATGCTGTGTGACAAATTTTGTGTTTCAAATAACCGAATTTTTCAGTTAAGCGTATTTCAGATATGCGGACTCGACTGTATACCTATAATTCATAATACATATAGTAAATTTCTAGAAGTGTTTGTGATTGTAATTCGAATTTGTTTTAGTGTTTTATGTTAGAGTGGTTAGTGTAATTTTCTTTCAGATACAACATCCAGCTGCAAGTGCACCTGTATCCAGGATGAATGGTTTGTCTTTTATTTATGAATGTTTCCTTTAGTTTTTTTTTTATTGTTTGATTTATAAAGCGAATTCTTTTTAACAAATTTTGTCAAAATTTCGCAAATTCAATTTATTTTATCTAGTATCCTCAAGAAAATTTTATATTATTTCTCTTGTATAGATTTTAAAATTTTGTTTTTTTTTTTTGTGTTTCCCTGTTTTGTTGTTCTTCTTCTGAATCGTTGTTGTCAACAATTTTAAATATTTTATTGGAATAATTATTTTGTAATTAAAAACGATTACTTTGTTACATTATAGTAATAGTTTGAATGGAGTGATTGTGGTTTTGTTTTTCTGGAACTTTTCATTATACATATTTAATTATATGTATTTAGGTTCTTAAATATGAGTGTGTAATTTCTTACTGCACCAGGGTGACCGATGTAACGGGGATGGTGATGAAGGACAACAAGAGTTGTTAAACGTTTTAAGTTACAGGGGTTGTCACACAAATATGAGCAAGTGGCAACCATTGGTACTCTGCTCATTCAAGAGTAGGGTAATGGGGAGGGCAGCTCAAAGGTACCATTACACCTTCGGTACCGGTGTGGAGAGAGAAGGAGGAAGGCAAAACAACCAAGTCGATAGGTGTGGTTTGTTTTCTTCTTGGCTGTCAAAATTTTAAAACATTTAATCCCAGTTAAACTCATTCCTTTTTCCAATTTCCATCCTATCCCTTCTTTAATCCCAATTTTCAAATATCCCTATTAAAATTTTCAGGCATGTGAAAGTACGGTAGTCCTCAAGACAAGCAGAAGATCCCACCCATTCCGACGAGCTAAGCACTGGCTTAAACAAGCATGCCTGCCTTGCTTTGTCGACCGGACAGCCCTTCCACCGATGTCAATTTGAGATTCCTGTATCTCTAAGGTGGAAGGGTAACATATGTTTATATATGTATACCGTTACAGTTTAAATGCATAAAATAATTAACATAAGCAACAATCAAAATCTAAACATCTGAAAATACCATTTAGTTGTGGCAGGTAGTGCTGCCGTTCTAAAATTTTAGAAAAAACTGAATAATTTGCTCTTTATGGTGTAAAGATACCAAGAGATTCCACATTTGTAAACAAAAAACTAGAAGATACGACAGCACTGAGAGAGAGAGCTATCCTGTCAGCAGTTTTGCTGAGCTCGTTGAATGTTGCAAAAGGTGTGTCTGCATCAACAACCCAACGATTGTACTCGTTTTCGTTTTCATGGAAAACGACCTCAAACAACCCGTTTTGAAAACTACAATACCTATGTATGGGAAAACTTCTCTTTTCGATGAAGTTTTCGACTGTTTTCGCGAAAACCCAGTTTTCGGCTTGGTGTGAATATGGTATAAGTTTGAAATCAATTGATTTTGCGGTTTTCGAAATAGGTATTAGATTTTGAATATGGGTCTAATACAAAACCACTATTAGACCCATGTGTCTCTCTGTCTGTTGAAAGCGCGATAGCGTCAAAACGAATCGATCTAGGCGAATGAAATTTTGTGAGAGGACTTATTTTTATCGTCGTCAGGTTGGTTTTGAAAATGGGCTATGTCGGTCAAGTAGTTCTGGTACCTCCCATACAAAACCACTATTAGACCCATGTGTATCTCTGTCTGTTGAAATCACGATAGCGTCCAAACGAATCGATCTAGGCATGTGAAATTTTGTGAGAGGACTTCTTTTTATCGTCGTCAGGTTCGTATTGAAAATTGTCTATGTCGGTCAAGTAGTTCTGGTACCTCCTATACCAAACCAATATGGCATGGCAAACATTTTGCATAACTTTAATGGAGTGGAGGGTATCAAAGCATCGGCCAGGCCGATGATAACACTTTTACTTGTTTTTATACCCGGTACCACACTGTGGTGAGGGTATATTCACTTTGTCATTCCATTTGTAACGCCCATAAGGAGGCGTTGTAGGTGTGACAAACTATATATATTATTGATCAGCATCACTTTCTTAGTCGATCTAGCGATGTCCGTCTGTCTGTCCGTCTGTCCGTCTGTCTGTCCATCTGTCTGTCTGTCCGCACGATTACGGCCGTAATGTAAGAGCTATCGACTTGAAATTTGGTACGTAAGCTTTTATCCACCAGACTGAGGCTAAGTTCGAAGATGAGCAAGATCGGATGAAAACTACTACTACCTCCCATACAAAAGTATCAGATTTATATAGCTTTTTATGTTAAAAATTAAATTTAAATAGCTACAGTAAAGATAGCAAGTTTAAACTTTGCACGTATTGTTTTAATAATATTTAAAATTTTTTGACAAAAAAGGAGCTTGATCGAATAAAAACTACCCATACCTCCCATACAAATATATTATTTTTTAATACTAAAATATTTTTTTATTTTACAATAATAGGCGTATTTTTTGGAAATCTATAGCTAGTTCACTTTTACTTTTACATGCAAAACTGGTATACTCACTTTTGGTTTTGTTATGCCCACTTTTGGTTTTACATGCAAAACGGTTATACTCACTTTTGATTTTGTTATACTCACTTCCCAAAAATACGCCTAATATAGTACCGGGTATTTGAGCTTCGGCATAGTCGAAGATAATTGTCTTACTGGTTTTTTATATATATTATATTTCTAGATTGTTTTGTCTGTTTGTATGATTCGGCAACGGCTTATGGCATCACGTTTAAAGTACTCAGCCAATCCGTAATGGTTTCTCAGATACTCAAAATCAGCCAACTCTAAATTAAAAATCGACCAAAAGGTACACATACACATTCCTCGTACAATCTATTACTATTGCATATAATATCAATGGCTGGGCTGGGCTGTCGTAACAAAGCCAGTATGGGCCAGGTAGTCGATGTATAAAATGTTGCGATCCGACAGAAATTTTACCTAAATTTTCAGTCTTGGGTAGGTATCACTAAATGCTATACAAATTTCTGATTTTGGCCATCGACCTACACAGATTGTTGGCTCCGAACTGGATATAAGTTGTTAACACATTAGGCGCGTTTTTTTGTTTGCAATCCTTAGCAAATTTTCCATACAAATACGCAATCCTATATAGGATTCGTTAGCCCGGATAATCATCGGGGCTTATGCGATAAGCGCAGATAAAGGCCGTGCTACCAATCTACGATTGCTTTGAATTTTATCGAAAGTGTTTTAGACAACCAAAATTAATAAGGGAGACTGGGCACATTTGAACAGTGTCTTATAAGACAACATTTAAAAAATATTTAAAAGTAACATATTAACCAAAATTGAAACTTGGTAATACCGGATATCCTTTCAGTCGTTGCCAGGAAGCGGCCGTATGACGCGATTTTTATGCTTAAATTGCATATATTAATTTTTCTATTTGTAATGAATCATTCACATTGGAGCGAACGAACGAATTGATGAAATGCGACCAAACACCTTTTTGTGCATTTATAAACAGAAAATTGAACATTTTATTATTCCAAGAGGAGGATAATTAATTATCCCATCAAAATGTATTAGGTGGGTAGTTCTATTAAGCTAGCAGTGGCGGTTCACCTTGAACCCAATTAGCACGAGTCACGACTCGTGTGACCTATTTTGTGGTGATTGTTGAGGATGTGGTCCGGTCGGTGCCTATAACCAACCTGTAGAATTGAGAAAACGGATAAGATCATGTCTCCCTTTGCCCGAGATGTCGCTAAGGTCGTCAAAGAATAGTTGGTTTAGTGTGCGCAGTCTGCCTCTTGCTAGAGCTGGACATTTGCAGAGGAAGTGAGAGAGGGTTTCTTTTTCATTTGTACTACCGCAACTGCGGCAATGAGGGTTGTATGGGATACCTAGTTTGGCCGCATGGTCTCCAATTGGCCAATGTCCCGTGGTTATTGCCGTGATTTATCTGGGCGGGTTCTGTTTAGTTGGTTATTTGTTCTATTTTGATTGTAGGTAGGCTATATCACTGTAATAGATTAAGCCTCCTAAGATGGAGAAAGTGGAGGGAAATGGTCTTCTCCTTCTAATCGTCCAAAGAGCTTCTACACAAATCGTTTAAGACAGTGGCCCTTGATGGCATCTATTGTAGCACTGATATGCTTCCCGTTTAAGATCTATCTTTGGCCAAATCTATTTTGTTGGTAGAAATATGTCGTGCCACTTGTCCACCTAAGGTTTGTTCCTTTGATAGCATCCAGCTTTATTATGAGTATACATATGTAGTGATCGCAATACCTAAGGTATAGTCTGGTTTTTTAGGATAGGTAGTGTAGTTCCGAGTTTGATAAGCTCATCACCTTTACAGTATTGTGGGATGAGACTATGCTTAGGCACGCAACAAAGGCGAACATTGAACTGCTCCGCCATCTCCTTGAAAGATGCGCAGATGCCGATTACATTCACTTGATTGCAGCTCAGCTATTCAGCAACTTTTAGCAACTCTGTCTTTGGTCTGCAGTCTCTTTCTGTGGCTGAATGTAGCCGACACTACTAAATTAATTATGAGCGGCCCATTTGATGTAAAGTCTTGTGGAACTTGCTGATATGTTAAATAGGACGCTGGGCGAAAAGGTCTGTTACTGGTGGTCTTTTGCAATAGGAATTTTGCGATGTCATATCTTCGTACTTCCTCCGTGGGGTGTAGTATGACGTGACGGATGCCCGTATACCTATATGTACCTTACCACCAAGAAGTGATCTGGAGACTAACGTTTGGTTATCCAAGTTACTGAATATCTACATGTCTGTCGTCGATCGCAGAGTGATAAATTTCGTTGACGGTTTTATGATCTGCAAATCGACAAGTCCCCTTATGTATTTTAAGGGTTAGGAATCCTGTGCTAGCAATGATGGTTTAAGTGAAAATTACATCCGATATTTTCGGAGTAGGTCCATTTCTCACGAGTCAGATAGGACCACTACTGTTGGAACTATTTTGAACTTAATTGCAAAATGTCCGCTTGTTCGGTAGGTAATTTTTCCCTGTTTTGGTGACTTTCTTAAGAACAGTCTTAATTTTAGGTATACTATAGGCACTTATCATTGGTGGTTGGTTGGTCATCATTCTTCTTTATAGGGGCATGAGCAAAAGGTTGCATTATATTTTTAAATGTGTCCCTAATGTAGATATTAACCAGACGTAGTCGGGCGCTTAAGGCTTAGATCTTTCTTTCGCATCCAAATAAGCGCTGGCCTTCCTATAGATAGATACCGCTGTATCCATGTTGCCACTATTTCTTAGATGCCCTTTGCTGGGCTTTGTGTCAGCCACATATTTCATGAATGCGAGAACCGCCATTGATACACCAAATTCACCATAGCTTTGATCCGCAGTCAAGTCTTAAAAAATCCTCCCTGATTTCATTTACAAATATGTCATAGTAGCTCACGCAAGGTATCTCTGTCATATTGACTGTAGACGACACCGTCCATTTAATTAGTGAATTTATCCGCCACACGTCTTCTTTCTGAGGGGATCATGCTTAACACTCGCGCTTATAAGTTATGTAAGTAGGGCGTAATTGCATGTTGTCCCTCTGGGTTGGAGTTGAAGACTCTGGGCTGGGCTCTAATATCCAATCTCTTAACATGTCTTAACCAACTTAGAGCACCGATTCGAATTTTTTGGAGTAGGTAGAGGTAGAGTCTAAGCCCCAGCCCCATAAAACAGGACTGAGACTATCAAGGTATATGATTGTTGAATATGGGGCAGGGCTACTCAATTGCCTCTCAGCCCAAACAACCAGCGATTGGCAAGAGATTATTCTTCGTTTAATTTCTGTTGAAATATTGGTCCGAATTTATAGCAGACCCAAGGCAGACCAAATCCCCTATACTGCCTCAAAGTTATATCTGTCGATTGTAACGTTCTGTCCTATACTCAGACCTTCGTAAATACACTCGAAAATTACATAAATTAGATTTGTGATTCCTTAAAATATCGATATAAGAAATTCTGTGGAAATTTAATTAGAAACATCGCATAAAATTTTGAATACTTTGTTTTTATTACGGTATAAGTTTGACTCTGCATATTTTTCCTGTTAATACGTCTTGGTAATATTATTTAGTTTAGTAAAATGGGAAAAACAAGAGCTGCACACCGGAACTAAGAAAATTGATCATCCGAAAATATTGTACGGCAGGATCATCTATGGATTCCATCGCCAGGACCTGGAGTGCTCCAAAAATATTGTCTATGGCGCAATAAAAGTTTTCAATGATACAGTTAGTATAGAAAACCCCAAAAGAAAAAAAAAGGGCAAGAAAAACAACCGCTAAAGAAGACAGACTCATTTTCCGTTTGAGTAGGACACATCCTTTTCTTACCAGTAAAGAAATTCTGTCAAATGTATCGGGACAACTAAGTCAGGAAATCACATGCAAAACCGTCAGGAACCGACTATTAGAAGCAGGTATGCGGGAGTGCATCACACGTAAAAAGCCACACGTTTCAAAACAAAATGTAAAATGTCGGTTGGAATTTTCGAAGGAACATGCACTTAAACCCCTCTCTTTCTGAAAAAAATGCTTTGGAGTGATGAATCAAAATTTAATATGTTTGGATTCAATAGAAAAAAATGTGTAAGGCGCCAAAAAATCTGGAACTCAACCCCAAGTACACCATAAAAATGTTCAAGCATGGTGGTGGAAATGTGATGGTTTGGGGAGCCTTTTCCTGGCGCGGTGTTGGTCCTATTGTGCGTGTTGCTAGACGAATGGACCAGCATGTGTATAAGGATATACTAGCAAATGTTATTGAGCCATATTCTTTTGACCATTTGCCAGTGTCTTAAATTTTCCAACAAGACTGGTTTCCGAAAGAAAAAATAGATGTTTTTAGATGGCCAGCGCTAAGGCCCGACCTCAATCCAATTGAGAATTTGTGGGCTGATCTGGAAAGAAGTTTGGGAACGAAAACATCGAAAAACGCCAGCGAATTGTTCAGAAACATTGAACAAGCTTGGAGAAATATCCCCGTTAAGAGATGTCAAAAGTTGGTAGCCATTTTACCAAACCGATGTGCTGCTGTCATTGCAAATAGTGGATATCCCACAAAATATTGATCAAATTTTATAATTATTAAGAGTTGGACTCAAAAACTTAATTTTTTATATTTATTTTTGAATTTAAATTATAATTACCTGCTAGGTTCCACATTTCACTTTCACTCGAAATGAAATCGGAAATGAATTTTTGTGTTCTACATTTCACTGTATTCGATTTCGATTTCAAAATTTCCGGAATTGATACAAAGTAAAATTGTGATTTAGAATAAATTTCGGAGTTTCCGAATCGCTCGAAATGCAAAACACTGAAAACGAATTCACACGATTTGCAATTTCGATTTCACTCGATTTCTGGAACATAACACTACATTTTTTGTTTCTAATTATAATTCCACACAAAAACATACCTTCTGCTCTTTTTTTTTTGAATTTGTTTCTATTTCTTCTTTATTTCTTTATTTGATTCCCATTTTTATTACTATTAATACGCTATTATTTATGTTTACTAAGGTCGTATCGAAATTGTTGATAAATAAACCAGCGGTAATTAAATCCTCAGAAAAAATTATTTGTTTCTAATTAGTGTTCCACCACAGTATGTACAACAGTTCCCACTACAAAAGAGCTCCCTCGATGCAACAGCAAATTATATCTTTACAATTCAGCATAAGAGAAACACGCGGCAAACACACCCGTCTTGTAATTCAACCATAATGTGCACACATTAAATCGATGAACGAACCAACCAACCAACCCCGAGTCGTGTTACTTCGCGTCTTTTCACCCTTATTAGTGCTGGTTAATTAAATAAAATGATAACGTTACCTGAACGCACCTTTTCATCACCCTCAAAGGTGTTCATAAATAAGGGAAAAAACGCTATATCCTGAATTTAGGGTGACAAAGTTGCTTTGACAATGTCGTCGCATAGGTATTTCAATTCACACCCCCTACATGGTGTTTGCTATGACGATACGTACAAGGGGTGGACAAGATAATTCAAACTGCAACCCTCTAGGTGCTGATGCGGCTGCAACCACACCTCACGGCTTCGCTTTTACTGTTTTTATAGCTTAAAGCCACGCGATGATACGATTATCCTTATTAAAGCCATATCCTGTCTACAGGAGCAAAGAAAACAGATTAACAGCTCGGCAAATCGCCTGGCCATGGTAGATACAATATATAAAGTCACTAATATGACAGCTCATGTTACCGTTAATACCTGCAGCTGTTGTTTTTGTTGTTGCATGCACTGTCCACTGTGTATAGACCCACCCCCTTCAGGTTTGGTCATTAAACAGTCTCACTCTTCTGTCGTAATATTAAATATCCGCATGGTCATGTGTCGTGTCAGTATATAAGTGGGCGGAGGTCAAGTCTGTACACATCAGGACATCTTGCACACTCCTCCTATATTGGACCAAACGGACTAAAGAGGACGTAGTACCGACTACACTCATGTTAGGGATATTATTACATTTGTAGTTCGTTATAGGATTTATGAGCGTGTCTTTTTCATCGTTGGTGGTGACCAAGGATACACATACATATATGCAGTTGTGGCCAAGTCAAATTGGTAATTAAACGAACACGTAATTAATACAAAGATGAGGGGACACTTTCTACTCCTTGAAAACGTAGACGTTGGAGTTTTTTTTTTTTTTTTCTTGCATGGATGCAACCACACCATGGGCTTCTAATATGTGATATATCCTGTCTGCGTTAGGAAAAACGTGTTGTGACTGTGTACGTAAGGCTGGTTGCGTAGGTGAAAGTCTGCAACGGAATGATTGTCTGGACACATAGCTGTCGGTGGTGCGGAAAAAGTTTTCTTCTACTCGGTAAATATTCCAATTACACCCTCAAAATGGGAATTTGGTAAATGTGAACATAGATGTTTGTCTGTACTGTAAGCAGAAAGGGTAAGAACCTTTCACAATAGTTGTTTGCAGGACGACAGTCACGAAAGATAACAATTAAATGCAATCCAATTACTGGTTTAGGAAGTGGTTTCTGTTGGAGATAAGTGTACATTCATGGCAAAGGATTTGACAATTTAAAATTGTACGTATTTCTTAAGAAGGACTTTTATCCTTTATTTTTTATTGATCATTCTTTATGACCAGTGACTAACACTAAATGGATGCAGCATGCTGCGTGAATGACTGCAATTACAAATTACGTTCCACAACAATATATTGCATTCCAATAAACGTTCAACAGGTATTTGTGTCCTTCAACTAAGTATTTCTACGCAAATATGTGTCAGCTGTCAGAGGTCATAGAAACTGACAGTATAGTTAACTTTTCTCGACATTCAAGAGGACACACGATTTCAAACAATCTCTTGGAATCCTGATCTTCTACAGCAATAGATCACCAGGGACCCAACATTCGATCAGGACTATTCAAGTAGACACAACTAAAGATTGTCCACAAGAATAAGGAGTATAGTCTATAGTAGGTACTAGCACCCAAAATGTGCAGCCTTGTTGTAGAGTAGACGAACTACTGGAAAATTAGCCAGTCTTGGCAACTGTTAGACTCATGCCGACGACGTAGTTTTGGTTGATAGGGGAAAATTCGAGGAAACCCTCGACCTAAACGTGACTCAAAAAGACATCAACTTATTACACCCACATAAAATGGAATAAAACGAAAAAAAGATAATTGAAGAGACTCAGGTATCTGGCTGCAAGCGCTGTCCAAGGCCACCAACCTTAGAACTATGACAAAGATTCAAAGAATGGCCTGTATTGTTACAACGGAGGCAATGAGAACCAGCTGAACAACGGGGCTAGAGTGTACTTAATCTTAAACCCCTTTGACATTTTCGTACAGAAATGTGCTGCAAACAGGGCTTTTCGGTAAACGCAGGGCATACGCTGGAAAAACAGCTTGAAGGGACAGACACAAATCTTGAATACACGAGCAATAATGTATGCAGGGACTACACTACTCCCGCTCACAGATTTTACAAGATCATTTACCACGTTTTCCCCAGTAGGGACGAATGGTACCAAGATCAACCGCGGATGGATCAAAGATGGAGGTCGGCGTTAGCGCGGGTCTACGACTATCCACTTCAATCAGACTGCTTGACTACATCAGCACATTCCAAGCTGAGGTACTGCTGACCCTTCATAACAGCTGCTAAATAGGTGGCAATGGTGGCAATACCTTATTCAGATATTGACTTTATCATTGATAATCAAAGGGCTGTTAGTGCTCTGGGATGGCATACAAATCCTTAGGTTTTTCATGGGTTTCCATAGTATGCGAGTCATTATAACCCCTATGGCATCACAATGGATCTACATTGATCTAATATGTGGCAGGTAGGTACAGGTTTCTCCTGTCTTGACATCCCACTAACCACACGTAACATCAATAGCAAAAACAACTATTGTACGATTCAAAAGGAAGAGAAAACTTCAGAGGTCAGCTAAGAGCCTATCGAGAAAGTCGTGAAGATGCAGCCCTAACATCCTACGATGGTTGTATGTACTTGTACATTACAATTTTGAGACCAATGGTGACATAAGGAGCTGTAGCAAAGGGCATATAAAAGATCTAACCACAGCAAGAGAAAATCCCAACAAAGTGCAGAGATCATCGAGCAATGTCTGTGCCCAACTGCTTAGAAGAAAATGGTGCAGTAGTGTTTGAACTAGGAACTTAACACTACGAATCCATGGACAAATGTACGGGAATCTGGGGAAATGCCTCTGCACAGGCTTGTCGAAAATAAGCCAAGAGCAACATAGACAACGATGTAGGATATTCTCTGGCATGGCAAGCCAAGGTGCAGAAAAACCCTTCATAGGGCCTGAACAATTCTGTGGGATAGGGGAATATATCATACTAGCTGAACCCCCGCCGGCTTCGCCAGGCCTTTTATTGCTTTTTACAATTTTAATTTTTTTTATTTTTTTTTTTTTGGCCGTAATTACCGACATTTAAAAAAAATCAACTCTATTGGTTGAAAATTACAGGCGACAGAGGGAAACATATAGTTTTTTTCCACTTTGTTTTATATGTATAGTATAGAGATAGCTGTACCCGCCCGACTTTGCCCGTGCACAGATGTTCTTTCGTAAAATGCGAAAAATGAGAATAAACTGGACCTTTCTTTCTGCCTAAACCTGAAATACAGCAATACGAACAAAACAAAAAACGACTCATGAAAATCGGCCCAGCGGTTATAGAGATATAACGTCATCGAGTTTCACCCCATAGAAGATGTTTTTTGTATAGGAGGTATACGATTTTGAATGTTTTATTGTATGGGCGGTGCCACGCCCCTTTGTCAGATTTTGACCAATCTTCACAGGAGCACTTAACTGCCAATACCTAAGATTATCTGTAAGTTTGAGCTCAATCTATTCATTGTTTTTTGAGATATACGATTTTGAATGTTTTTTTTTTGTATGAGCGGTGCCACGCCCCTTTGTCCGATTTTGAATTTGTTTAGCCTATTGCCCGACCACCGTAATTACCGACATTATAAAAAAAAATCAACTAAATTGGTTTAAATTTACGGGCTACAGAGGGAAACATACCGTTTTTTCCACTTTGTTTTATATATATAGAGATAAACAGAAGAATAAAGAAAAATCGAGACAGTTCTAACAACAGACAAATTGGTGTCAATCAACCCTGCCTATTCATACCACCACTAGTCAAAGTTACCTGAGCTACCGCCAACCAAGTGAATATGCTCTTTTTTTTTTGTTGGCTGTATCCCATATTTTGAATACCAGTTATCGTCGCCTTCCAGCAGCTTTTTAAATTTTGCTTTTCAAATTGTACCGCACCTGAAAAAATATGCGGCTTAACAAGATATCCAGAAAATTACACAAAAACAATTGTTTTTAATATAAAAAAATGCATCGAAACGCACCTGCATTCACAAACACATCGACGTCGATGTTTCTAAAAATAGACCCTCATTCGCCAACAGACATATATTTTGACACGCAAAAAAAATAAAGAAAAAAAAAACAGAAACCGTCAAAATAACACAAAAACTCGCTTAAAAAAAGAATTATTTAATCGACAAGCATTTTCAATTAAACCTTAGATCCCGTTCGTTCAGTCAAACCTGCCTACGCCCGTCTAAAATGGAAATTTGAGTTGGGAGGGTAGTGGCAGACGGCCTGTTTACCCTTGACTGGCATATCGGATGTTATATACGCTTTTAGCCTCGGAATCTAACATGGTTGCAGCCATTCCATGAAAGCTTTCGTATTCCTTTCCGGATACAGGACGATGGGGAGAGGGGATGTTTTCTTTTTTTTTTTTTTTTTGTGTGTTCACAAATCCCTTTCGGATGAAAGCATCTCACCAATTATAGCAGCTCTCTGTCTATCTCTATAGCGCGGGACATTTTTTTGTTCGCTTCTTTAATCATAATTTCACAGTGTAATTGAAAGAATATATATTTGTGTGGATTTTTACGAGGATTATGAATGATTGCTTTGGCTTAGGCTAAAATAAATACCAGAAATTTAATTTTAGCCACATGACGTCTCTTTGATGTTGTTCCCCGGTCTGGGATGAACCGGGAAATTCGAAGCAATTAAAAGTACTTCAGTCGGTTCGGTTGCGAAAAATAGCTCGAAGCTATTGTGTGTATATAGTTGATATGGAAATTGCCAAATTGCCATTTTGCAGGACGATTTGTGATGTGAAGCAAGAATGGTTTTCGGTTGGTTTTTTTTTTGTGTACGTATATACGTAGTGACGGCTTGAGCATATTGAAAAGGACCACAGAACACAGACCATCCGGAAATTCAGATGAAACCATAACTTTTGTATTAAATTGAAGGGAGAATTTTTGACTTTATAGAAATTTGTAATATGCATGGATGAATCTTATCTGGTTTACAATAATGCCCTGTAGTTGGCTAGTTAGCTATTATTGGACTTTCTGACATAAAACGATTGTAACAATGCTGTCACTTAACTCGAGATAAATGAACTTGTTGCTGTAGGTTTTTGTTGTTCTGATAACTTGCCCACCTACAGTGTATTATAAGTTAACCGATTTATTTTTGTTTAGTCCACGAATTATGCATTTTCTTCTACAGCACAAAAAATTTCCAACATAGATATAGATATACTAGCGGACCCCCTGCACACTTCGTAGTGCAAAATAGAAAAATAAACAAATCAATTGCAAATTCATTTAAATCAGTGACAAAAAGTTTATGTTGTAATGCTCTGTACACTGTACATGTTTTGTTTTTCCAGGAATCGTATTGCCTACATAGTATTCTGTCTATCAGGACAATGCATAATATCAATGGTACAAATTTTAAAAACGTTGGCTCCCATGACTGTCGAAGAGAAGTGAATACTCCCAGGCCAACACCTAAGATTGTCCAAAAATTTTAACTCAATCGATTCGGTGATTTTCGAAATAAAGGATTTTTAATCTTTTTGTTATATGGGCGGTGCCACGCCCCTTTGTGCAATTTTGCCCAATCTTCACAGGAATACTCCCGGGCCGATACCTAAGATTGTATGTAAATTTGAACTCAATCTATTCAGTGGTTTTCGAGATATAAGATTTTAAATGCATTTTTTGTATGGGATGCGCCACACCCCTTTGTCCAATATTGACCAATCTTTACAGGAACACTCCCAGGACAATACCTATGATTATATGATATGATTATCTGTAAATTTAAACTCAATCGATTTGGTGGTTTTCGAAATATAAGATTTTTTAATGATTTTGTTGTATGGGTGGTGCCACGCCCCTTTGTCCAATTTTGACCAATCTTCACAGGAATACTCCTGAGACAATACCTAAGATCTTATGTAAATCTGAGCTCTATCGATTCTATGGTTTTAGAGGTATAAGATTTTGAATGTATTTTTTGTATGGGAGGTGCCACGCCCCTTTGTCCAATTTTGACCAATCTTCACGGGAATACTCCTGGACCGATACCTAAGATTGTATGTAAATTTGAACTCAATCGATTTGCTGGTTTTCGAGATATAAGATTTTGAATGTTTTTTTGTATGGGAGGTGCCACGCCCCTTTGTCCAATGTTGACCAATCTTCACGGGAATACTCCTGGACCGATACCTAAGATTGTATGTAAATTTTAATTCAATCGATTCAGTGGTTTTCGAGGATTAAGATTTTGAATGCATTTTTTGTATGGGAGCTGCCACGCCCCTATAACTCATGAACCAATACACCTACAAAGACCGTATGAACTTATAAACCATGGTATCAACGTTACCTTTCATGGGAAATTTCCAGAATCAAAATCGGTTCACGCATTACAGAGAACATTATCGACAAACACAATTGACCATGATTTTTATATATATAGATAAAAATACCAAGGGAGACCATAAGGAAGTCCTTTCCCTTATATGTCACTATGAAGATTCTTTTAGAGCTTAGAGCTTAGAGTTTTATATGTGCTGCGTCAGCATATACTAAAACTACATAGCTGGAGAAGAGCAGAAGTAGTCACCGATGTTCTTTGGTCGTAATTTTTCGTTTTTCGTTTGAATGAAAAACTTTAGTTCTCCTATGTCCACAAAATGATGTCGGCTAAATAGCCGTCCACCTTAATTGATGACCATTCGGGGCCCGGGCCGATTAATGGCATTTTCCATCACTCTTGCCAGAACTTCCGGCGATAGGTCCTCACATATTTGACCTATGTATATTCAGGAGTCTGAAGCTTGTGACTTAAAAAAAAAAAACAAACAAAATAAGATGGAAATGGGCCTCGTGGCTCTTGATGATTTTCGATGAAAATTTGTCTTCCCCGTGGTCGAGATTCAGTATGATCTGATGTATGAGCTTATTAATGCCTGCGTACTTTGAAAGGGAACATATTACATTCCTTCACCAAATTCTCTGTAAAGATTGCTGATTGATGGCCAATTGGGGTGGCACGTCGTCTGCTCGATACTCAGTGGCCCTCTGCGACATTTTCAGCCGCAGCTGCGATATTCTCAACAGAACGGCTACTCCGGGGCTGGCTAGACCTGACAGCAACTCGTGTTGTCCCATAATATTCTATTCGAGCGGCTAAAGTTCTTGCCTAGTTATGGTGTTGGACGACGGGGAAATCTGCGACGAAATTCACGTTGCGCCAACAGATCATACTTTTACTTTAATTAAGTAAAGGGTGTCCCAACATTTTGGCAGGATTTTAGTTTTTGCGCCATTTATACGGTATGAAGCTGACAGTTCGGGGTTATTGAAAATGGACCGCTACACGAAAGAACAATGCATTTTATTTGTAGAGCAATAAAAGTATTTAAGGATTGACAGTGACAGTCCGCGATTTTAATCTTCTTCGATGACACTAATTTTCTTATTTTCTTGATGGCTTTGTGAATCCTAAAAATTATCGGCTTTGCGGTTAAGAAAATCTAGCTTTTTTGCATAAATTACAAGATTTGGATGTGTATGTGGTTTTAAGAAGATAGTCCCATGTGCCATATAGTCCGAGAAATAATTCAATTACTGCATAAGTTATTGCCCGGTCGTATAATTTCCTGTTTTGGTGATCAGAATTGGCCGTTTAAATCAGGCTATTCAGGGTGGCGCACCAATTGTGCTACAATAAGAAATTCAAATACCTACCTAACTTTTTTTTAATCAGTGTAGGTTTTTCATTTTTTTTTTTATTGTAGGTATAGAAAATTCAATTCAATTTTATATAACTAATTCTTTTTGAAGATGATAGACCGTAAATGAGCTCAATGCTGATCCACGCATATGCGACACTTCCTGATCAGAAAATTATTCATTGCGGCCTGAAGGGTTGAAGTCGGGATCGCCTCAATTATTGTTTTAATGGACTGCTTCAATTCAGTCAGATTCATTGGTTTTGGTTTTATACACCTCTTGCTTAACCCAGATATGCCTGATGTCCTACATGTCTACATGTAGGACGGTCAGAACATGTATAAAATTGCAGAAAACTATTGACACGTGTTGCTTGGCTACTGGTTTAGTGCATTGATAACAAGTCATTCTACAATGCAGGGACTAATTTCAGTGCATTTAGTGAACTAAAGCGTGATATAATTGTGTTTGATTTTTACCAATTTTAAAAATGTCAGAATACGGCATTCGCTTCGAAAGTTACGTACTTGTTTTTATCGTAAATTTAGTTTTACAAACGTTACAAGTTATGTTTTAGAGTAATAAAATGTTACTCTTTCGTTAGTAATAAACATATAATTTCTTAGAATTACGTTTCACTGTGTTATTGGTACACACCGTACGGTGTACTATATGTAGGACGACAGGCACATATACGTCTATGAAAAATTTGTTTTCAAGGGTTTTTCATTGAATGAAGCTCTTGCTTTTCTTGAAGCTTATAAGGAATTCGCAAGAAAAGTGGACGACATTACAATATTTCCATCAAATAATGCCTGTGCGGAGTTGACGGATGAAGATTCCGGTGGTGAGGAGTTGGTTCTGGTCAGTAACTTACCAGGTTCTCAGTTACAAGCACCTGCCGAAATAACATTGAAGCATAAAACCATGGATTTTTTGATGGCGAGCTTTTGAACTTATTCTTAGCGAAAGCAATAGATATATGTATATCCGAAAAAAAAACAGGCAACGAAACATACAATTATGCGAACTCTCAAAGCCTTTGTTGTAGTCTTAGTTCTAAGTTTATACATTCAGGTGCCACGGAGGAGAATTTACTGGGAGCGAGAGAAGAATGACCACAATGCTTTGGTTGCAGAGGCAATTATAAGGGATAAGTTTGAATATATATTTTCAAATATTCACTTAGCTGACAACGAAACCCTGGACCAAGCTGACAAGTTTTCAAAAGTGTGGTCCTTGTGCAAATACCTAAACAAACGATTTTTAGATAACGCTCCAATGGAAGAAAATCATTCTGTGGATGAAGCGATGGTGCCTTTGCCTTATTTCGGTCGCCATGGCTGTAAGCAGTATAGACATGGCAAGTCTATTAGATATGGCTACAAAGTGTGGGTAGGTACAACAAGGTTGAGATATGTAAACTGGTTTGAACCATACCAAGGCGCATCTACCAATTTGAATAAAAACCGCTTTCTTATGCGCGTGGACGTCCATCAGCCTTCGAAGGAGCAAATATACGATACGATCGCTTTGACCATATGGTAACACCACAAGACAAACAAACGAGATGTGCTTTTTGTCATACAAAAACAACAACAAGATGTTCTTAGTGCGATGTTGGACTTCGCGTGAAGTGCTTTGTAGACTTTCGTAAGAAATAACATTTTTCTGTCGACGTACCATATACGCCTAACGTCCTATATATAGGACGGCGGCCATTTTGGAAATATATGTATGAAATTTTTGAAAATGTGTAAAAACCGTTTTATTTGCAACATATTATTACAAATATTACAAAAATATTTATTTTTAAAGTGTCAGAAAAGTTTAGGCATATCTGGGTTAACATAACCCCATAAAAAAAGTCTGGTGCAGTCAGGTAAGGTGACTATGGGGGCCAGCGGAATGTGGAGTTTCTGGATATTAATTTGCAATAATTTTTTGGCAAAATTCCGGGCGAATTCCAGAGGGTTTAACTTGCTTGTAATTTGGACTTTGTACGGAAACAAGTTTAAGCCATCCTGAATTATCCGTTGTAATGAGCGTCTGCTAATTCCGTTTTGCGCCGATAAGTTTCGAGCCGAAACGCTTGGATTTGCCTGAATTGACGACGCTACTGTCGCGATTGTGTCTTGAACCCGAACATAGGGATCTCGATGGTACAGTCTTCGTGCAATGCTACCAGATTCAGCAAACATGTTTACCAACCTCATAATGGTACATCTACTCGGGGGAGTGCCGCCAAACTCCCGCCTAAATTATTAAATTCCTTGGCTTGCCACTTGGCTCTTTAATCATCTGTCACATCGAACAATGCGTTCTATGTATATGGCTGTTCAGGTGTTTTTCTCTTCTAATAGCAAATACCAGGTGTTGGAGTTTACATGGTTTAACGGAGACCCTTTCTTCAAGGTATTATAGCATCATTGCATTAAAAAACCGGGTACATGTCATAACGCCCGGTGTTATAAAGCCCTGGGGCGCTATGACACACATTCTTAAACCAGCCACGGCTTTAAGTCGCTTTTCTGTGGGCTTTATGACACTATAAGATGTGCATTAACGCCCCAAAAGACGAAATGAAATAATACCCGAATCGTATGGGGAGGCATGCTGCCCCCCTGCAACCCCCCATGCTTGGATTTACTGTCAGATGAGGGTTTAGGGTGTTATTTTCTTTTTTGGGACATTCCGCACGAAGGCGCTATGACACATTGAGAGTGGGCGATATGCCACTCTTAAACCTATAACTTGCATCTTTAGCAGCAGTCAAAGGTCAATTCGGCCTATTATTATCTTTTTACCTTCACTGATCCAGAAGACTCATCATTTTAGAGCTATGTGTACCTATTTTCTTTGTGGAAAGGGGAATTTTTACCCTATTAGCAAAGAAAGACGTCTTCCGTTTTATTCGCGGGTATGTGCTCAGTTTGGTTTGGTCATTTGGACAGAATCCAGATAGTCTGTAATCTCTATACCTATTACCTATAGCTAAAAAGTTTTTACTTATTGCTATTGACGTTCCGACGAAGATTTTACAACTTATAGTTTGTTTGGTATAGTGCCCTTGAGTTTGCTGGTTCTTCGTCAATTTTCACAACAAATATTCTACCTAGTGAAGCATTTTATCTGTCCACCAGTTTTACTAAGTAGGTATGTACCTTTTTGTTGTTTTTTAAAGGCATAGCAGTATCTGCCTTGAAGCAAGGTATATATGTATATCTATAGATTGATTGTATATTGTCGATTTATCATGCCGCAAAAAATGAGCCCCTTTTGTAAATCTTTATAAAAGTTTGGTCTTACATCTATCAAGGCGGAAAGGTCAGCTAAAAAGGCAAGATTTTTTTGACAGTTGGGATAAAACGAAACGAAAATATTTAAACGGAATATTTTTGAAGATAATGCGCACCTAGTCTCTGTTCTTTGACGGCTGTCATCTGTAGGATGGGGTTCTCTGCCTATAACACATCTGTAATCACTGCAATTATAGTCCCTTACTTGGCCCGCGGCTGTGTGCCATGCTTTGTCCCATGAATAGGTTCAAAAAAACGGTCTTATCTGAATATGACTGTCTATTTTCAGATCGATCGCTGTGCGGCGTGTCAATAGATCCGCACGGCCGTAAATGGCCCATTTCCCATCTCTCGTGCACTTCTTCGATTTTCCAAAGTGACAAGCACACATTATGCCGCATTCTGACAATCACAACTCATTGGCATGTTTGAATCTTTTTTTTTCCTAAGGACTTCCCCGTCTGAACTGGACAAGGAAGCAATAAATACTTAATTCAAATGGGTGGACATTTTCTTTTAACGCATTTCCATAAATAACCATTAAGTAGGGTCCGGTACGGTAATTCCTTCCTACACACTGCATTCTCAGACACATACACACTCGCATAATATGCTTGAGGCCAACTAAAGACGAGGACATTATCAAAAGAAAAGTCGAGACACTCATAGTCATAGTACATGACGAGCAAAGAATGAAAATTGAATATGTTGGCAATTTGAATGTCGGCTCTGTTCAGTTTCTCGTGTTCGTTCCGTTTCTTTTTTTTTATACTGTTAGGGCGACTATGGCTTAACTTGGCCGGTCTATAGTTGGTGTGTCCATTTGCAAGCTTACAAATGTTATATGTAGGTATATGACCATGGTAGTCCTTCCAGTGAACAAAACACACGACACACATCGTTTTGTATTGGGCGGACATCAGCAAGTTTTTTTTTTTTTCTTTCCTTCTTCTTCTCCGCTCACTGACTTGACTGTAGTTATTTTCGTCCTTCTTTTCGCATGCAACAAAGGATATCGAAAGTAGTTTCTTATTGTTGCTGATTATTATGGGTGCCCTCTGTGTTCTGTACTTTGGGTATCTTTCTATATGTGCGCCAAAAAGGAAGTCGATTCTCACATTCGGATGTTCATTTTGCAAATGCCTAATGGCATTCGTCGTCGCTTCTGGCCCGATCGAGACGGTTCGTCCTTTGTGTGATTTATGATTTTAATGGACTTTGGATATTTTGTGTGTGCGAGAGAAAAAGTTTCCAGACAATTTTCTTCGTCTTCATCATGGTGATGGTGTTGGTGATGGTAGAGCGCGCGGTAGTGGCGGCTCTTGTATGACAATGGGTTGTATTTGATGCGACAATTCTAGTTTTTATTGCCAATTATCGGTGTCGTAAGGAAGAGACGATAAAACATGATTTGACAAAAGTTTCACTTCGAGTTGAAATCGTTTTCTGGAAGCATTCTTTTTGTTTCCATACTGACACCGACTCTGCGGGCGTATAAAGAGGCAAATCTGTAAGAGAAGTTTTGTGAAGATAAGATATTTGTAAAGAACGAAAAAAATTGAGTAAGTTTCCCTTCGTCTATATAGTTTGCTGAAATTATTTTTACGATTCGTTGGGAAAAGTGGTGTGGGTCAAAACAATGCAAACGTACTATTCACTATAGAATCGTGGCCAAATTTTGTTTTGGGTACAGCTGTGGTATGTATATATCCAAACGGCTGCACTATCAAAAATGTCAAATAGAACAGTACTTGACGTTGGGTTTGAGGTGATCTTTTTTCTCTAATTCAAGCGAAGACCGACTATGATCTGGAATGCTTAAGAGGTGTCGAATAATTTGGCTGGCTGTGCGGCTGTCTTTCTAAACCTTTTTGTTGGGAGAATTAGTTTGCAACTTGCGCTTGCAGAAGCTTCCATTTTAGATTGTGGGGTACATTTTTGTACCTTATGCTTTTGGAAGCATTATAATTAAAGCATTCCTCTTTATTTGCAGCACGGTAATGATGGTGATGGACAGCTTAAGTGACATACCTCCTACCGCTCAGAGTACCGATGTTAGTTTTATTTCTATTTAAAGATTTTTTTACAAGTCATAGTAAAGGGTCCGACAAAAAACTTTTTTTTTTTTGTAAATGCTATAAAAAAAAACTACTGAGTATTTTCTCAAATTTCTTTTTTTATTTGAAAGTACAATCCTTCCGGTTAATAATGGAAAATAATTTCATTCAAATGGCTGCCTCGGCTGGCCATGCAGTAGCCTACACGATCGGTCCAATTTTTAAGCACATTATCGATTGTGTGCAGCTGTATTTCACCAATGGCTTCACGAATATTGTCCTTTAAAGCGTCAATTGTCTCTGGCATGTCGGCGTAACACTTATCTTTTACGGCACCCCACAAATAATAGTCCAACGGTGTCAAATCGCAGCTCCGCGGTGGCCAAACGACATCAGCTCTGCGGCTGATAATGCGATCTTCAAAAACAGGGCGCAAAACATCGAGTGTAGCTTCGGCTGTGTGGCATGTAGCGCCGTCCTGTTGAAACCAAATGTTGCCAATATCCTCCTCTTCAATTTTTGTGAACAAAAATTCGTTCAACATGGCCCGATAACGATCGCCATTGACTGTAACGGCCACTCCTTGCTCATTTTCCAAGAAAAATGGCCCAATTATGCCTCTGGACCAAAATCCGCACCAAACAGTGACTCGTTTTGGGTATATCGGCTTTTCAATGTAAGTATGCGTGCGGGTTTTCTGTGCCCCAAATGCGACAATTTTGCTTGTTTACATACCCGCTGACGGTGCTTCTCTTCTTCCAAAATCCGTACGCAATTTTCGCGCACATTCTGCAACATTACCAGGATTTTCAAAGTAATGTCGCAATATTTCCCAGCGTTGTTCAAGCGTATACACAACCATATTCGTTCAGCGGAAGGATAAAACTAATAGATTTTTTGAAAATAAATCTTCGCAAAGCCGAAATCCGTGATGTGTACAACGGGATAGTCTGTACTATATACGAAGTTGTATGCACATACAAATTACGTCCTCTGAGTAAAGCCCAGTCACTGATTGTCTTTAGAATTCACACCAAAAATAAATCCTAAAGTAAATCTGTACCTAATCTGCTGGCTGTTTATAATATTGCAATAGTCTGGGACCTGAAAAAGGACATAAGTGTCTTTTTATCCCATCAGGTTCGATCCCCGGAAAAACCCAAATTACATCTTAAGGTTTTTTCCACTGTGCCACCTGTCGCGAACGTCTGGCAAACAACCGAGAGTATCTATAACTGTCCTGAAAAAGCTTCTCAATTAAGCCTAATTGTAAAATTTGGAACATTGATGAGCATTATCCTAAAAAATACATATTTCAGCAGTAGGTACAGTTTATTGGTACGGGCACAACCAGGCGGGTATAGCTAGTTCAAAATACTTCAGAAATCTTTTACAAATGGAGGTTCGTAAACATAGTACATAACTACCTACAATCATGTAGGTATTTCATCGACACAAGACTTACCTATCACGTAGAGGAAGATCAGGATGCGTCCGAAAAACGTTAAGATTATTGAGCAATTGAGGTCATCTATACATATAATAAAATTGTAGATTTTTTCTTTGTCCCACTATCACGTAAGAATTAATAACCCCATTGGTATGGTCTTTTTGAAAAAGGTAGGCCTTAAAATTGGGAGTGGAATAGGCTTTATTTGGTCAAAATTCGACAAAGGGCGTGGCACCGCCCATGCAAAAAAAAACATTCAAAATCTTATATTTCGAAAACCGCCGAATCGATTGCGTTGAAACTTACAGAAAATCCTAGGTATTGGTCCAGGAGTGTTGCTGGTAAGATTGGTCAAAATTGGACAAAGGGGCGTGGCACCGCCCATAGAAAAAAACATTCAAAATCTTATATCTGGAAAACCTCCGAATCGATTGAGTTTAAACTAATTAAGTTAAGATCTATAACCCCCAGTTTCACAGTGGGAGTTTAAACTACACTTTTAGTTTAAACTTTAGTTCAACAATTAATTTTGTTTCAGAATTTCATTCTATAGTTTAAGTTAGACTACAGTATTCTGCCGTTTAAACCTCAGATCAGCCGATTGTCAAACACACAAATATTTGACATTGTTTTACGTATTCTTTAAAAGAAAAGACAATGAACGAGTTTAGAAAAGTCGTATAAAAGCTAAGTACTGTACAATACTTTCAAATTCATTCATTAAATTTAGTTGAACTGAAGTTTAGATTATATTGTGAAACCGGACGAGTTGAACTTCAAATTTAAACTCACGTTCAGGTTCAGTTAAACTTTAGTTTAAACTTTCAGTGTGAAACTGGGGGTAAGCAATACAATTTCTGTTTAAAGAAAATAATTTTTAAATTACATATATTTATTATATAAGACAAATCTTAATGAACTCTAAGCTAATGTAATAAATAACATATTTTAGAAGTGCCAAGTGTAGTGGAATTTAGAGACTAATATAAGAACGTCATTTAGATTATAAAATTTTAGTGGGTAGGTGTAATGTTGGCAACACTTCGACTGTCAGGGTTATGCAACGGAGATGGTTTCTGTCAAGTGGAATCAGCCGTCAAGTGTCACGAAGCCAAGTGCAAATTCGGAGGGTAAAAAAAAAAGGAATTGAAATAATAAAATCATAAGATTTAAACTAGAACCTTATTTCCTTGATATGTCACAGCACAGGTAGAATAGCGTGTCTTTTTTGGTAAAATTCCAGATGTAGACTTGACTTCATTGCATCAACATCATCATCATTTTCAAGGTGTCACTAATATCCGATACAAATATCGCGGGTATAGGCTTCTCGAGGAGACCCTCTATAAGTCACGAACTTCCGCCATACTGACATGGGAAGATACATATATCAAAGGGCATGGTATAGTGCCACAGCCAAGTTCTTTAAGGCATTTACCCTTTTCACAGGAACAAACTCAAGCTGTTTTCGATCCCCATCTAACTTTGGAACCAATTAAGCCAAAAGCTTCAAACATGAAACATTTACCAAGCTCATTAAAAAAGGTCCACGTCACTAAATTTCATCTCTATAGCATTAGATATTGGTTCTCAACATATAGGTCTTCAAAAATCGTAACTGACTCACTGACTTAGATTATGATCATCAAAATTATGAATCACTTCTGGCTCAAAATGGGCACTGCTTAAATATGTTCATGTCTATCAGGACAATGCAATGTTCGAAGTTCCAAATTTTACAACTTTGGCTTCCATAAGTAGGTATCAAAAAAATAGCGTTTGTAGTACCTAATCTATTTTAGAACTGCCACCCCTTTGCCCCGGCAAAATTTTGTTTTTCAAGGCTAAAACTTACATAAATGTCAATAGTATTTTAAATAGATTTGTTATATTTGAAGTGCCAAATATCGCGAGTCGCCTACGTCCTTTTTCCGGTCGCAGACTGCCTCTCAGTCATATTCAGCGTTGCCACAATGATACAAGTGTAACAAAAGTGATACACTTTTTAATTATTTTATAATTTTGTTACACTGTTACTTTTTTGTTCGCTTTGTTACACTTTTTCCCATTAAAATCGTTTTTGTTTTTCTCGTTAAAAAATATTGAAAAGTTCGACTGGCAGCACTTTTTTCTTTCGAACTAACATCTTGGAATTACTGTCAATGTATTTGTTTGTTTACACAGAGCACAAGCTTTGCAAAACGTTAAACTGCGAGTGGGAATGGGAATGGGAGGGAACGAGAAAAAACAATATTTTTCTATCTCGCCGCGTCGCCGTTGACAATGTTCTACATCTGGTGATAAATAAAGTTTGTTTGTGTACTTCGATGGTCAATATTTTTGTTTCTTTTTTTGTTTTTTTGATTTGTTAAACACAAAATGGACAGGTAGGTCAATAAAGAAAAACTTTTTTTTTGTAAAAATTATAAAATTTGTATGTTGATTTTTAGGTTTATAACAAAAACAAAAGTGCTGCGGCTGTAACACAAACGCGAGAAACAAATCTATCCGGCTCTTCATCTTCCACTTCCAGTTCTTCGACTAGCTCCTTGCTTAGCTCCACTACCACTTGGATGAAATTGAAGAGTAAGTTTACCAAAGAAGTTAGTGACAATATTTATTTAGGTACTTATTGCTAACAAAATTACAGTGAAATTATGCCGCTAACAACTACAAAAAAAGAAAGAAAATTTCGAGCTATATGGAAGGACCTTTTTCCTTGGTTAAAAGAAAAAGAAGGCCTCGGTTATTGTGTATTTTGCAAAAAAAACTATGGTTAACTATATAACCCACATAAAAAGACACTCGGAGTCTGTTCTCCACAAAAAAAAAAAATGTGGAGTCCAAAAAAAATCAAGCAAACATTCAACAACTACTTGCTACAAACAAACACAGCTCTTTAGAAAATAAGACAAAGAATGCAGAGTTTCGTCTCGCAATGTTTTGTGTTGTCCAGCATCTACCAATTTCTATGTTGGATTCATTGCCCGGAGTTCTGAAAAAATGCTTCCCAGACTCTGTGATCGCAAAAGGCATAACTTGCGGTCGGACGAAGGCTACAAAGATTATTAAAGACAACTTCGCAGTGGAAGCAAGACAAAACCTAGCGGACGTTCTTAAAACTACATCGTTCTCTTTAATTGTTGACGAAACAACCGACACGTAAGTAGCGATAAGGCGCTTGCACTAGTTGCACGCTATTATTGCCAAATTGAAAATAAGACCTGCGACAAGTTTTTCGGGCTTCTTAAATTCTTTCTTCTTGTGCTCTTTACACTTGTGCGCTTTAAGTGCATGTAAAAAACTACCGGCAGAAATTGAAAAGCTGGCTCGTGACATTTATAATTTCTTTGCACATAGCCCGAAAAGAATTTCCGAATTTAAGGAAGTTCAAGATTATATGGGTATTAAAAATCAAAAAATTTTGAGAATATCCGGTACTCGGTGGCTGTCACTTAAGCAAGTAGTTGACAGAATTTTAAGTCAATGGTCAGCTCTTCAGCTTTTTTTTTATATCTTCAGTTGCAGAAGATAGTTTGAACACATCAAAAGAAATAGCAGAAAAAATTGGAAATCCTAACTATAAAATATAATATTTTTATTTTCTTTCCCATATACTTGATATTATTACAACTATGAACTTAGATTTTCAATCAGAAGGTTTCCGCCTTCATAAAATATATGGCACGTTTGAAGAAAATTTAAAATTAATTCTTTCTTTTTTTATTAAAAGGGACATTCTTGTTAATTCTGCTAATATATTTGAAATCGACATTTATGAAAATTGCAATTATTTAATGTTAAATGATATTTATATTGGGGCTAATGCAGAATGTTATATGAAAGAAGTAGGGGTATCTATTGATGAAGAAAAAACTATAAAAACAAATATGAAATTATTTTATATCGAACTATGTTCTCAGATTAAAAAGAGGTTCGATTTTAATAATGAAAAATTAAAATATATTGCGCTGCTAGATCCTGAAAAAATTGTTTCTGAAAATAATTGTATCTTGCCATTATTAAATAATTTTCCAAATTTGTATAATCCCGAAAATAAAGAAAAAATATGCACTAAGTTTAGAAAGTTACAGTTACAAAAAAACTTAAAACATACCGATGATATTAAAACATTTTGGGGCTTTGTTAAATCTTTACAAAATCCACAAAAAGACGAATTGTTTAAAAATGTTGTGCAATTTGCCAACAAAATATTAAGTTTACCTCACAGTTCCGCTGCAGCAGAACGAGTTTTTTCTGAACTTCATGTAATTAAAAATAATAAGACGAACAGATATGATTTAAAAACAATTGAGGTTATAATGTTCGCAAAGCAAATTAAAGACTTGTACGTGTAATAATAATCAGAGAAGACTGAATTAATTATAATTTTTTAGTTACATATTATCTATGTATAAATATTAAAACGAAATGTGATAAAGAGTTCCTACTAAAGATTTTTTTTGAGTTGAAAAACGATGTTTTGTATTATTAAATTTTTTTTTTTTCAGTTTGTTACATTTTTATTTTTCAATTGTTACACTTTTTGAAAAAAATTGCTACACGTTTAAAAAAACCTGCGGCAACATTGGTCATATTACAGTACGATTGGTTCAGAGGTTTAGTGGTTAATAGGTTGCATTGGCAGTTATAATATTAATGTGGATTGAAAATCACGTTTCATACCAGCTTCAAAAAAGACACCTACAAACCTCCGTTTGAGCTGGATTACTGACATAACTCCCTAAGCTGCTAGGCATCAGATAAAAAGCCTTTTTATATGAGAATGAATGAGATATGAAGTCTAGCATTGCATTATACCAGCATCTCAACCTGACCGAATCTAAAGTCATTCTTCTAAGTATACAAAACACGCCATCTAACATCTGATAAAAAAAAATAAATAGGTGGCGCAACAGGCGGTAGACACCCTAGGCCTAGCTTCTCGCAACCATTCGTTTGTGTGCGTTTCTATTTTTGGGACGAATGGAAGGGACCTACAATTTTATGCCGATTCCGAACGGCTGAATTTGAGAAGCTTTTTCAGGACAGTTATATTCTCGGATGTTTGTCAGACGTTCGCGAGAGGTGGTGCAGTAGAAAAAAACACTAAGATGTAATTTGTGTTTTTCCGGGGATCGAACCTGGAATCCCTCGCACAGCAGTCCAGCATACTAACCACTGCGCTACTGCCCACATCTAACATCTGATGCTTATAGCTAATAAAGCATCATAACCGTCTAAGTATTCGTTAAAACTACCACATTATGGCAAATGTTATTTACGTTCAGGGGCGGATCCAGGGGTATGGTTATGGAGGTCATGCTCATGTTCATGACCAAAACTCCAGAGAAAAAACTTGATGGGATGTGTTTTTTACAGATTTTTTTATTGAGACTAGGCATAAGGTTCATTGCTATTATATATATGCAAGCTTTATGTACATATGTACATATATCTATTTTTAAAAATATTTGTTATTGGTTGACCGGCCACAGCCAACTTGACCATACCCAAACAGAATTCCCGGATCCGCCCCTGTTAACGTTGACATGCATTTTGAAATGAATCAGGGTTTGACAATTCGAATAAATATTTCAAATCACTACCCGTCAATTCAAAAATTCTGTGACACTCTTGGTGCAAATAGAAATTTCAAATAGTCCTCCTCCACCGTTTGGGATGTCATTTTTTTGTCGAATCGACGAATCCTATCGTAAACAAAATTCAAAAGTCGAACAAGCACTTACCTGTTACCTCAACAGTTCTTCTGCATGAAACATTACACTCTCCAGACAAATTGCTCGCAATACCGAAAATCGCAAAAATGTTTATCGAACGGCAGTTGTCCTGTCATTTGTTGCAATTTTTTATTCCAATGACATCCCGCCAAAGTACAGAGGTATTTGCATAAAGCTTTCAACTATTGCCAGCCTTTGTTCGTGTACCAAATGGATACTTACATACAAACAAATCATATCTGTATACATACCTCTCTCTCTCTGCCTTGATATTGGATTTCGAGATGAATTTTGATTGATGTGAAACAATAATGTTTACCAATTCGATTTCTGTCCATGTCCTTTGAATTGTCGCTGTTGCAGAAATTGTGGATCATTGAACTTTCGAGTAATGGCGTCGTTGTCGACAGCATCATCATCATCCTTTCAAATGCATTTTTAATGTCAGCCATATTTGCGCACACACACTCGCACAGGCACACACTTTGCCTGAGCGAAAGTTCCGAAATCCGATCCGAACTAGTCAACAATTTCTCCTTCCATCGGTCGGTCGTCAGTTAGGTAGGAGGAGGATGTGATGAGGAGGATGGCGCATCAATAACTCATGCACTTATGACGATGGCGTGAGCCAGTTTAATTTTAAAGCCTATTACTGGCAAATCATCGTTATATGGTCCTCGTCACCATCGTTTGTCGTCACCAGCGTCGTCGCTTCGCTCGTCGTCTGGGGGCTTCGCATATGTTTCAGTGTCGAGTTTGTGCGGTTTTATTAAAATGTATTAGGGCTGCCTTGGAATGGGATTAAGTGCTTTGTGCACTTCGAGAGTTTGAAGGCGTAATGACTTTTTTATGCTTTTTTTTGTGCGATTATATTATTTTGACGGTGTGGGTATCATTTGTTGTGGCAAATAAGCCCACAAATGTGGTGGCTAGTAACATTGTGTCAAAGATAATAAAACACCTAGATGACGCATTCAAATGGCGATTGTTGTCATATGAAATCAAAATTCGATACCCTTAAGAAGCTTTTCAAAAAAGCTTTTACCGCTGAGAAAAAATGAAACCGAAACTGAACAACACTACTACCACAACATTACCACTGCTACGGAACTGACTCCATCAGAGTCCAGCCACACACACACCACTTATCTTATAAATATAATTGAACATTGCATGCATTTGCAGTTCTTCATTTCATTTAATTATTCGGCATTTGTCCTTCGACGAATTCGGACGTGCTGCGTTTTATATGCAATTTGACGTCATATAAATGCGAATTGCGAATTTGCGATGCGAGTGTATCGTCTGGATGTGCACTTGTGCAGTGCATCGTTAATGACTCTCTTTTTGTTTTCGTTTTATGCTATACTTCTCGTTCTCTATAATGAATGTCCCCTTGGCCCTTGATCTTGATAGATTTAAAACCGGTTTGTATTCTTATTATTACGTCACTACTGTCTGCTCTTGTTTTATTTTGTGTGTGTGAAGGAAAAAGGAACAAACAGAACAGAAGTCCTCGACGAAAAGAAAATCGTCGATCATTTCTGTTATGTATTATAAATTTGTTCCTTTTTATGTCGGCATACCAAACTGAGCCATCGTATTATTAAAATCTATAGGTACATAAAACAAATAACATTTTCTTTTTTAAAATCAAATCAACTATTTATTTAAAAAAAGATACATATGAATCGCTGTCGCTTTTTGTGTTTTGTTGGTCGAATCTGAGTTAGCTGTAGACAGAAGACGAACAAAGCCGAAAATTTGCAAAATACTCAAAATACAAAATGCTAAATGCGTATGAAATGAAGAAAACTGACTTTGAATTTATTTTGCGAAGGATTCAACCATCATTCATCAAAAATAAAGAAATATTCATTTGAAAAAGATTGGCCTACCTTCTACAGTCATTGACAAACATGATGCCAATTAATTTTCGCTGTCAATTAAAGACAAAGTGACATTTTGTTTGTCAATTCAGCTATTTCCCCTTGTCCAGTGGTTTCTTTGTCAGTTATTGACAAGCGCTGCTAGTCAATTCATTGACAAGCTATTTTTCACTGCTTCCACTTGCCAATTTTCAAGATTTTCAATCGGCAATTGGAAACAAAGCATTATAAATATGTACAATCAAATTTTGATTTGATTTTAGAACGTTAGTTTTGTTTTAAGAGTTAATTTTAGGACTAAAAGAAGACTTAGGGCCGGTTTGTTCATCTTTGGTTAACTCTAATCAACGGTTATTTTAGCTGATAACAATAGAATCAGTTTAGTTAACCCGAGAAATCGATAACCAGCCGATTTTGGTCGGTTAAAGGTAGGTATTTAACCAAATTCATTCTGTAATTTTGTTCAAGCTTTGACATATCCGACAACAACACAACAATAAACGCAAAATATAGTGTGTTGCTTCGTATCCGCTTTGTCCACGCATTTTCAGCTGACAGATGAATACGATGCACACTTTGTGGAAAAAATTGAATGCATTACTGCGGCTTGGACCCGTTTGTGCTGAAATCACTCATGTTTAGTTAAATTTAAAAAAAAAATACATAAATCAATAAAATACCGAAACGTACACAAAATATAAACAATTTGAACCAATGATTAATTCTAACAAAACAACTGAATTTATAAATAAACTGGAAAACTGAAACGATTTGTCGCAAATCTATGGTTTGGTGACCAAAGTGAAGAATAATTGAACAAACGCTTTTTGGTTACCACAGACATATATAATCATGGGTTAAACTAAATCTGAATAAACTGGCCCTAAAATAGGTTAAAATATAACTTGCTGAGAAAAGTCTGTAATTACTTTAAATTTCCTGATAAAGATACTAAAAAACACAATAAGGGTATTCATGCAACGTCGTAAGTTTACCAATTGCGTAAAATGGTAAGTTTACGACAAACGTTTCATGAACGCCCCAATTTGCTGTTTGTGGTAAATGGTGGTAAACCAATCAGATGTTTCACATGAGAGGGAACGAATGAATTGATAAAATGAATAAAATAAATAAAAAGAAAATTGAACATTTTCCTATTCCAAGTGTAGGATAATTAATTAGTCTATCAAATTGTATTAAGAAAACAAGTTTTAAAAGGGTTTAAATAACGCAATTTACAATTCCAATATTTTTGCCGCGAACGAAAACTCCCTTTTTTGGAATTGGAAATTTCGTTATTTAATCTTTTTTAAAACTTGTTTTCTTAATACTTACAATTTGATGGACTAACTAATTATTCTATACTTGGTATAGTAAAATATGCAATTTCTATTTATAAATGCATCAAAAGTATTAAAAATGCATGCAAAGTAATTTTTTTCTGATTTCGCGCCTTTATTTCAAGTGTGAAATGTCACAATAACCTCGTCGCAAGTTTACCATCTCGGTTTTCCACACAAATTGGCGTAGTAAGTTTACCATCTCGTCGTAAATGATTTTCCATACAAATTTTGATAGGTCACGTTACGAAGTTTACGACGTTGCATGAATACCCCTAATGACTGGCTGGAACTAGTAGGAGAATCTTGCGACGATTTAGAATAACATAAACTTATTTGTAGTAATCACTTTGGGAAAAAATGTAAAGAAATATAATGTATAAAATCAAAACCAATAGCATTGTAATAACAACTAAATTAGTTCTTTATCAGGAAATTTAAATAATTTTACTCCTGAATACCTACTATGCGTATATATATTTTTAGTCTTCTTATACATATATAGATTACTCTTAAGACAAAACTAACGTTCTAAAATTAATTCAAATTTCTATTGTATTTATAAAAGGAAACAAAACTAACCAGGCATTCAAATTGCTTTTTAAAAATACGATGGCTCAGTTTGGTATGCCGTCATAAAAAGGAACAAATTTATAACGTATCTATACATCTTTTGCATGAGCTCAGCTAACAATTTGAAATAGCCGACCGATGATTTTCTTTTCATCGAGGAACGAGGATTTTTGTTTTGTTTGCCCCTTCTTCCTTGTTATTCACACACACAAAATAAAACAAGAGCAGACAGTATAGTGACATAATAATAAGAATACAAACCGATCTATCAAGTGCGGCGACTGTTGTTTTCCTCAAGAGGACATTCATTATGGAGAACGAGAAGCATAGCATAAACGAAAACAGAAAAGCGTCATACCATACTTCATACACGATGCACTTATGCACACACACAAAGGATTACGCGCTGAGAGAAAAGCTTTTATTTTGTTGGACAATGAGAAGAGCTTTTTGTTGCACGATCGTTGTTGCACGATCGCAACCAATGCGGACATCAGCTAACATTATATTGCGTCATCTGTATATTATATTGTCTTTGATTGTGTGTTCGTGGAAGCAAGTTCGCTCGACAAACGATGGTGACGTGCAAATTAGGATGCGCTAATTATAATAAGAGAGGAAATTAAATGGTTACAGGCTGGGTGAAAACTTATTACTGTCATATTGATGACAGGTGGGTTCAGCGATTGATATCGACTTCTGCCTTGTAGTTTCATTTCCACAAAAATTATATTTAAAGTTCTTTGAATACGATCCATTCCATTCGCGCCTTAAATAAATTTTACTCATAGGTATACAAATGGTTGCGAAATACTAGACCCAGAGTTCATTTAAATTTGTATGTCCTCGGGACACTTAAAGACCGTGACATCAGGGAGACTTCAGTAAGGATAACCTCTAACATAGACGAAGGGACATATAGTGAGAGTCTTGCCAATTGTGTGCTATATCTAAAAGAGCAGGGACAGCGAAAAGTTTTGAATAATCCTCATCAAGGCTAATTCGTCAGCATATTTTTTCAAATATTATTTCTACGAGCTTCTCGACCAAATATATAGAATAAACAATGTACTAAGTATGGCGTTAAAAATCTCAGTGATTCTTAAGCCTGAATAATAAAGGAGGACATCTTAAGTATTGTATACAGTCGAAAAGGATAGCCCCACGATACTACGTCTGGAGCTTAGCATGCACACATTTTACTCGCCCAAATATCCATTAAGGAACATTTTTGTCACCGGATCATCAAATCGTCAATCAACTTGATCATGTTGCGATCGATAGAATGTATATGTAAATTTTCGAACGGTCTGCCACACTACCACACCTTGTTGTAAAAAAGTTATCATCTTATGTAGATATACGTAACAATTGCAGCAAACCGCCAGAACCTTTGCCAATCGCGCCCCGAACAGTCAACATCAAGCATGTAGCAAAACAACTCGCCTGCAAAGCGGTACAGCCCAGAAAAAAAAATACCGGCTTATGAGCCTAACAACAAAAATAAGTGCAGTTTAAAAAACTAATGAAACGCTTTTATAAGTGCTGCAAAAAAATTAAAATAACCAATAATGTTTAAGGTTTATCCTGGAAAGGATCATGACGTAATCTCGAAGGCTAAAAATCTCGAAAAGTTTTTTTTTAATCTCGAAAACAAAAATCTCGAAAAACTATATCTCGAAAATAAAAAGTAAATTCGAGATTTTTTTTTGCACGCACCACATGACCAAACAGTAAACCCAAGCAGGGGGGTTGCAGGGGGGGCAACATGCCCCCCTCCCCCCATACGTATCTCAATTTTTAACATCATTTTTAATATTAATTCGAGATTTTTTATTTTTTTTTTTTCGAGATATCGTGGTAGACCCATCCTGGAAGTGTCTTAGAGTAAGCCATGTCTGTGATTTTAAACTCAAATAATATAATACATAACTACAAACATAGCTTACACTAAGCCTTTTCAAGGATAAACCTTAAAAATAGATTGGTTAGATTGCTTAATTATATTTTTTGCGTTGTGCTATTATATTAGGTATATTGTGAATGCAAAGTTTCAAAGTCATAAGACAATGGAGATATTTCACAGAAATGAAAACTCGAGACAGGTATGATTTGATTATTTATACTACGCGATCATATCCGTACACTATGTATGTACGACTGTGCATACCTAATTACGCATCACAAACGTCTTATATGTACTTACATAATATATCTACAACTAAATAGTTTGTTTTATGCAGTCCATTCTTACCCTTCCTTCCTAAGAACAACTGCAATCGAGATAGCAATTTTTTTTTTTTTTTTTGCATTTGGTCAAATAAGATCTATTTTCAATTTATTATATCTCGCATTCTTCTGCGAAGGCTTACATGTCGCAGAGGATATAACTCATCTCCTCTGTGAATGTCAAGCTATTGCTCGGTACAGGAGGAAATACCTTGGCAGGTACTTCTTGGATAATTTGGAGGAGGTTGGCCTCGGAAGGGAAATTAATTCTTTGGGCGAAGTGGTTTAGGTTTTTTGACCGTTAAGGTTCCACAGGTATGGCGATGGGTCCAATATGGTGCCTAGTCCAATGTGATGAACTCACACCCTACTCAACCTAACCTAACCTAACCTATCTCGCACTCTGGATGGACCAGGAAGATGAATGTTAGCTCAAAATACTCGGTGATGTATTGCCTAACAATTAAAAGGATTTCTTGTGTTGACCTACATAGCTTTATGAGTATAATGGCAAGTTGGGCGTAGTAAGGTCGAAATAGAAAATTTGCATCCCATTTGTTCAACCTCTATAGGACGAATCGGTACAAAGTATTAATTAGGCATGTAATAGTTTTGACTTATCTATTGACATACAAAGTTTCAAGTTAATACGGCTAATGCTTCGTGTGTTATGAAAAAGCATGCAGGGGAAGGGGAAGTCAAAATCCAAAAATTCCTTCTAAATATTGCATTGTCTGCACAACCCAACCAGTATGTAAAATTTCCAAGTTCTAAGCTTAAAGGAAGTTGTCCAAATTTGGCTTGCAAGATTTGAGCATAACAAATTTTTCACAAAGTTAAGTAAAAGCCTTATTTACTTAACTTTGGCTTTTACTTCTAACTTTTGCTAGCTACTATCCCAATACCGAATTGCATTATTCTTTAGCGAAATCACTGCAAAGAAAAAATATTTATTCTCATATTTCAGATTGAAAGATTAGTGGTAAGGGCAAGAGTTCAATAATGCAATTCGGTATTGGGATAGTAGCTAGCAATACAAATAATTTGGCTCCTTAATTGCTATTGTTTATGATAAATAGTCACACTGCTTTTGTAATGTTTGGTCTTTTAGAAGCTTTATGAAGTATCTCGTTATAAACTCTTCACTTTTTGACAATTTTAGAGAAGAGCGACAAATTATTTGATTAGTAGTAAGCCTTATGCATAGAGAATTATTTTGTGATTATTCGAAGCAGAAAAATTCGATCGGTGTAATCGTTTTTTTTTTTTCTAAGTTTTCCTAAGACTCAAAAAAGTTGTAATACGAACTGTGGTTTTAAAACCTTTAAATGCAACTTTGGCTTCTAATTTTTTTGGATTTTGATTTAGACGATTTTGTTATATGAGGGTATTGTAGAGTTTTTGGAGCACTTTTCGGAACTGTAACCAGAACTCATGAGAACTCACTGGAACTACATTTTGAAATTTGTAATGTTGTCTAACTTTTTTGTGTTTGGGTTTAGAAGATTATTTTATAAGGATTTTTTGTTGAGTTTCGAAAGTACTTTCCAGAACTCTTCGGAACTCCGAAAAAAAAAAATTTTGCAATTTTTCAATTGGCTCTAACTTTTTTGTGTTTGGGTTTAGAAGATTATTTTATAAGGATTTTTTGTTGAGTTTCGAAAGTACTTTCCAGAACTCTAATCAGAACTCTTCGGAACTCCGAATTCGCAATTTTTGAAAATTTTCACTGTTCTATACCTAACTTTTTTGTTTTTGTTCCAAAAAAAATTCTTGTTTAGGGAACTCCAGAACTCTTGGTGTAGTGCATGAATTTTGTAAAAAGAATGTACTTTTATCAAAATGGGGTGCTGGCTTATTTTGTAAAAAACATTTTTTTTTGCAATAATTTGGGATCTTATTTTTTTTAAACTATTAGGAACTCCAGAACTATGTTAATTCTATACAAAAAAAAAATAAAAATTCAAAATTTTTGTAAATGGGGTGCATCGTGAACTTAGCACCCCACATTAAAAAAAAATACTAAATGAACAAAACTTTTCAAAAATTTTATTAGGAACTCTAGAACTCTTGTCCAGCTATCCAGAACTCTAAAAAAATGTATATTTTTCAAACTTTGGGGTGCTAAGTTCACGCACCCCTCGAAAAGATAACCGCCAATTGCGCCGTTCTAATGAGTGTCAAGTTCACTGCAAGCCATACTAATAATAAAAAATGTAAGACGCTCAAAAGTTTGCGTTTTTTTTTTGGGGCAACTGTGAATTCAATGAGTCTTACCTCTACCTCTTGACAATATCACATCACGCAAAAAGAAGCTGTACATATACATTTTTTTCCATGGAATTAAATAAGTCTTCGTTTTTTATTCCAACATCTCCTTCTGTGGTTGTTGTTTTGTATTTGTCCTTTGAAACAATTTGACGAAAAAATTCCGGCTTCATTTTAAAGTATTCTTAGAAATCAACGCATGAACATAATTCAAGTTTGACAAGCAGAATCGCCTTAAAGGTTTTCACTTCCAATAGACTTTTGACGTTCAAGTTTTAGAAAGAACTCGTTCCACCGATGCCAAAGTTCCTGGCTATCATAAAATATATTCAACGGTTGTAGCCATTTCTTTGTTATCGAAATTGAGATGGTTTTTTTTATCCACCCATGCTGGGCATTCTTTTGCCAGCACGAAAAGTTATTAATTTTAAAACATAACTTTACTTTTTGATTATTTGAGAAACGAATACTTTTCACAAAGTTTTATGTTGAATATTTTTGTTTGCTCTAGTATTCGGATTTTCTTTTTTTAAATTAACATACAATAATGTAAAAATGTAAGTAACATGCTTTGAACAAAAATAAATAATGACATGTTCATAATTTAAAGTGAAGGTTAGGTTAGGTTGTATAAGTTTGTAAGTTCATTACAAAGGCCTATAGCCAACATAAAGGGGCCCATCGCACGTACTAGGGCAAATCCTTCACGTTCAGAACTTAAACCAATTCGCACAGAAAAACACAATTTCCCTACGGATACTAAAAACGGTCTCAATTTTGTTTGAGACGCCAACCTTCTCTTTTCGTTCCCGACCAGTGGCTTTTCATTGGTATTCTCTCACAATAGCTGCACGTGTTCGTATTCGTTAGACCTAATCGCCTGGCCTTATATGTAGTTCTGCCAGATTGTGCGAAATTTCCCTTTTTGGGGGAATATTTGTACTCGAAATGTGCTAAAAGGGAGAAATGGATACTTTCTGTTTTCCAGAACAAACAAAAGGGAATTTTTGTTCTTCGAAGGTTAGGTTAGGTGGCAATTATCCGTTAATACGGAGTAATTCACTTAGACCAAGTAAGGTCCATTGTGATACCCTAAGCAGAGTCGGTTATTTCCGCTACTCTTGGAACCATTTCGAATTTTGGAGAAATTTCCGTATTTTACTAACGTTTAGGCAAAATCAGCAAGCTCCTCAAAGAAGTACTCTCCTAGAGTTTGCTTTCTAATCGAGGATAGTGCCGGGCAGTTACATAGTAGGTGGAACGGAGTTTCCTCGTCCTCCTCATCCATGCAACTGCGACAGAAGTCATTAGCGGTAACTCCAAGCCTCACGGCATGTCTTCCTAGTACACAGTGGCCTGTTAGTACTCCGACAAGAGTTCCGATATGTTTTCTACTGACGTTTAACAGGACCTTTGTCCTGCGCCGATTTATTCGTGGCCAGGTCTGTTTTGCGTGGTTGCAGGTGTCAAGATCGCGCCATCTCTCATTAGCCTGTTGCAGTGCTAGTGTGGAGATGTTGTATCTTACCGTTTCAATTGGCACATGGGGCTCTCCTTTACCAGTAGAGAGCTCCATTTTCGTGCCGTTCCTTGCTAGTTCGTCTGCTTTACAGTTACCTGGTATATCTCTATGACCAGGGACCCAGCACAGCGTTAACGTGCACATATCCGAGATCTCATTTAAAGATTTGCGGCAGTGCCTGACCAATTTGGATCTTAATATTGGTGATTCGAGTGCTATAATAGCTGATTGACTGTCGGTGTAGATGACGATGTCTGAGTTCGATATCGATCTCACCTTCGGCAGTTCAGCGGCTTCGCGAATAGCCATAACTTCTGCTTGGAAGACACTACAGTCATTTGGTAGTGTAAAAGACTGGTTTAGGGAGAATGGAACTGAGAAAATCCCGGCTCCTACACCGTCCTCCGTCTTAGATCCATCTGTGTATACTTCTAGCGTATTTTCATGTATAACCGTATTCTCTTCCCATTGCTGTCGGTCGGGAATACTGGTCTTATATTTAATACTGAAGTCCAGGACCGTGGTTACGTAGTAACATTATTAGTTTTTAGAATATTGGCATGCCCTGTGTCACTGCTTCTCCATTGCTGTGATTCTCTCAGACGCAATGCCGATTTTGCCGCCATCTCTTTACCGTGTATGTCCAAGGGCAGAATGTGGAGCATGGTTTCCAGTGCTGCGGTTGGAGTTGTCCGCAGGGCACTGGTCACACAGACACATGCCACTCTTTGGATTCTATTTAGTAGAGAGAGGTAGCTTCTTTTGTCTAGTGCTGGCTACTAGACGATGATTCCGTACATGAGTATCGGTCTGACTACTGCTGTATACAGCCAGTGCATTATTTTCGGGCTGATGCCCCATCTGAGGCCCAGGATCCTTTTGCAGGAGTAAAGTGCAGTAGCGGCCTTCTTAATGCGTTCATGCAGGTTTAGTTTCCAGCTCAGTTTCCTGTCCATAACCCAACCTAAGTATTTGGCGCTGTCAGAGAAGCTGAGGCGGATCCCCTTTAGTTTGGGTGGATCAATTTGAGGAATTCGGTGCTTCTTCGTGAAAATCACTAGCTCTGTTTTACCCGGGTTTATATCCAGGCCGCATTTGTTAGCCCATTTGACCAGCGTCGCGGGCCATTTCCATCAAGTCCCGTAATGTTGGGAGGTATTTCCCAGTAAATAGAATGGCGATATCGTCTGCGTAGGCTATAACTTTACCACCATTTTTCTCCAGGGTTACCAGTATTTCATTTACTGTTAGCAACCATAGCTGCGGTGAAAGTACTCCACCCTGCGGAGTGCCGCGTTGCACAGACCTTCTCAGTTTGCAGCTGCCAAGTTCCGAATTGATAACCCTGCTTAGCAGCATTTGGTTGATCCAGTGACTTAGACTAGCGTCAATCTGCAGGTTTTCAAGTGCGTTAATTATCGCTCTCGGCTCTATATTGTTGAAAGCCCCTTCGATGTCTAGGAAGGCTACCATTGTAAATTCCTTGACGGCTAGTGATTTTTCCACGGTGCCGACAATGGAGTGTAGAGCTGTCTCTACCGATCTGCCCTTACAGTAGGCGTGTTGGGATTTCGAGAGAGTTCCTGCTTTGATGTTGTGGCGAATATATAAATCTATCATCCTCTCTAGTGTTTTAAGTAGAAAAGATGACAGACTAATAGGCCTGAAGTCCTATGGAGTGGTGTGAGAGGCTTTTCCCGTCTTCTGTATAAAAACCACTTTCACCTCTCTCCACTAGGGTGTTCTCCACTTTTTTGTAAAGTTTATGATACCGCTGCAGATGATTTTTTCATCCAGTTGGTCCCTGGAGAAGATCTTCCTTCCAAATTCGCATATAATGTTGTTTAGGTGGTATTGTAACCCATGATGTCCTATAAGAAATCCTATACAAGGTTTCTGATATCCTGTCTGCTATGGACATTGTTAAACCTGAGGGTATATCAGAAAGATTCCGGTCCCGCGAAAGGGGTTTTGGAGCATATTCTAGCCAATTCGTCTGCTTTTCGTTTCCTTCGAAGAATTCATTGCCAGGAACCCACCATAAATATGGTTCTGTTCCCGAGGCTAAGGTCAGTTTCAAGACTAGCTGATAAAGTCTCGCTAGCCTATCAGAAACTTATCTGCCAGATCGGATAGTGACATCTAACAGATAAAGTCTAGGATAGCCTATCAGGGGGTTCAAGTGGCTGTTAAAGCCTTTACGCAAATATTTATTATAAGGGGTTGAAAAAAATATAGTTTCAGAGCATTTTTTCGTTGACGAGCGTAGATTGCAGCCACAACAAGGATTTATTTTAGAAAACAAATTTCTACATCAGTCTCTATGCGAAAAGTAGTTGGGACAGTTATGTCATGAACCCTAATAAATATTCATAATCAAGAATCTTAGAAACTAGTATCACAGGAATTTTATTGCCACACCGGGGGCTTATTCCCAAATGCGCGTCGGATCGCTTTTCATGGCGGATTGGTATTTTTGTATTTCCAAAAGCGATTCGATCCATTCGTCACAAGAATTTAGTTTATTTTTTATCCACAATAAATCCGCCAGCAATCCGTCACCTAAATAGCTATCGCTTTTGAATGGATCGAATCGCTTTTTGGAAATACAAAAATACCAATCCGCCATGGAAAGCGATCCGCCGCGCATTTGGAAATAAGCCCCCTGATATTTCTTTATCTGTCGGATAGCGTTATGTGTCGCATAATATTATCCGAAACTTTTTCCGGAACCTTTGAAGCTGGCCCTAAGCCTTTAAAGGCTGTTAAAATAGTCATAGTGTAATACTGATTTGGATCCAATGATAACTGAGCTAAGGGCCTATATAGCTGATTGACTGTTATGCTAATCTAATGCTCCTTGCATTGTGCTGCAACTCCTGACTATAGTTCAGATTTGGTGACATAAAACTCTCGCTCCTTAAGATACTGATACGGATGCTGATCCCATTTGAAGTAGTTTCGCAGCTTTGAGTACGGTCAAATGGTCGGTGTCAAGTGTACCAAGACTTCCGTTTTGCAAAGTCGAAAAAATTTTCCCAAAAAAAAAAGCTGTATGTAGTTCTAGCCCAAACTAAGCCTTCCATCTTTTATCATTGAGTCGCTGCACAGTTTGTCGAAATAAGTCAATTTAGAAATGCTTCATTGTGCCTTTTTCCATCTACAATACTCACGGTCCATAATCCGTTTATTCTCTCATTATAAACCGCACTTAATTACCGCGTTCAATTCATGCTCCATAAAGTAATTCACCTCTAATTGTTCAGCCATAAAATAGAACACCGCTCCCGCCAACAATTATCGTGCAGAACTCCTTCGTAGAACCATTTAATAAATTGTTCATCCGTGATAAGTACAAATGTCCTTCGTGAGACCCCCACCACTCCACACTAGCTGAGCGCGTACGCCATTTGAAAGTAATTAAAAGTAAACATTTTATCGTCCACAACCACCCACCGGGGGTTCACAATCTTTCCCCGAATCACAACGACATCTCTCATAAACGAAGTGCAGCTCATATTGGAAAGCACTTAAAACCCCGATTACACCGCTCTTTAACACTTGTTGTAATCTGGGCGAAAACTTTTCGACTCCCTTGCCTTGGACTTTTGCAGTACATACTTTACGCGTCCTATTAACGAGTTTCGTGGAGGGAATCCCTGAAAGCGAAGTTCCAAAACATATACCACGCACAGGGAGTTAGTTCACCTGCTACCGGTCCAAGCAATTGTCTAATTCATTCGGTTGTTGTAACCTCTTTTTAAGGGCGGCTAACAAAGGCCCCGGTCCTTTATTCGTTGTCGTTCGTATTTGGCTTTGTAACTCCCCAACTTTCTTGTATACTGGTTGCAACGGGAAAATGCATTAAAAAGATTCGCAGATCCCTTTTTTTATTTTTGTGGAAACTTTTTAACCACCATAATCCTGTCATACTCGTACACTTTTCCATCGCATAATTCTTGGCAGGGTGTGCGCCGCCTGCTGCCACCCACCTGGCTCTTGTCTACCTAATGATTTCTGAGTGCACTGGTTGTAAAGTTCTAACTATGGTATCTCTAGGTAGTTGGCATCCTTGGAGCAAGAGGTACTTCTATATAGTTGGCTCCAGATCCGATGTTGGTGGATCCAAGACTCCGCAAAATAAATGCTTTTATAAATTATGTGGCGGGATTTTTGGATTTTTATTTTTCTTTCGCCTCTCTCTCGAGTAGGTATAGAGAGTCGTGCGGGTGTAGGGCGTAAGGAAGCTCTAAAGTTTGCATTAGAGGTTAAGATGTAGAAGAATGAGTCGGTGAAAACCTATTACGTGCACCTGGCTATTCGGTGGTTGGATGGCGAGGATGGTAGCAAAATCAATGCAATGCGGTGATTGTGATGTGCTTTGTGATTTCCTGTTTGTGTTTCGGTATGCGGAAGCGGAGGATACTCTTAATGGTGTTTGTGCGACTCGGAAATGAAGAAATAGATACATAGTTCACAAGGTTTTAATGAACTATATTTAAGCTGAAGTGCGGGACATTCGATTAGGGTTATAGAGTTATAGTGGATTCCAGGCGATAAATTGAAAAACTGAAGAATATAGCAAACGTGTTAACTGTTTGTAGGTTTAGGTTAGATGGGTAGGGTTTCGACAGACTAAGTAACGACTCGTCAAAGATAATGATAATAATGAAAATATTATAGGGACCTACAAAGTATCTGCTACCAACGTCATTCAAAAACGGCTAATTGGAAAGACAGGGCCAGTGAGAGTATTAGAGTATGAGAAACTGTGACAGAGATCAGACGTCCAAAGCGGATTCGTCACTATGGGAATATACTTAGGCGGGAAGTACGTAACTTTGGGTATGACAACGGGTAACAGTAATTTAAGCCTAATGCGTAAATGAAGTTTGGAGACGATACTACCAATGAGCATGAGGACCTCTACAAGTGGTGGCATCAACAATAAAGGCACCGCCGTGCCTCTTAAGTCGGCTTTACAACTAGGAGTGAACCGATGCATCACCTAACAAACCTACCTACTAACTGCCCCGAATTGCGCACTCCAAGTCGGTTAAAGTCCTTCTATTTGTGTGTAGAAAGATAAGGAATATCACAATAGCAAGCACAAACAACCCGGCCAACTGATCAAAATACGAAGAACTAGATTTATCGAACTGTGATCGACGAAACTCATATACAAAACGTATTTTCACCCATTGACCACAATCTGGTATCAGGTACGGTATACCTGTGAATATATTTCACGAAAGGTCCCGTGCCATTAAATTGCAGCGCTTGCTACCAGATGACCATCAGAAGTGCCGTCTCTGTGCTATAGGGTTCAAATGGCGGATAGACTACCAAAAACACGAAACCTGCGATACGTTGACAAGTAGCAATGGATAAGAGTATCAAGTCATCAAGAGGTACATTCCACGATACCTCAGTCAATAACAAAACTAATGACCTACGCAGACGCAGAGGGCAAAAATGAAACCACAAACGTCTCGAAAGAAATAAGGAAGAAATGCGAGGAGTGCTCCATGAATGAGGTTCACGTTCAATAGCTCTACAAGTTTAAGTTAGGTTAGGTGGCTGTACTAAAAGGACACAATTAGACCATATTTTTAGGTAAAAAAAAATAAATAGGTGGCGCAACAGGCGGTAGACACCCTAGTCCTAGCTTCTCGCAACCATTCGTTTGTGTGAGTTTCTATTTTTGGGACCTACAATTTTATGCCGAGTCCGAACGGCTAAATTGAGAAGTTTTTCAGGACAGTCATACTCTCGGCTGTTTGTCAGACGTTCGCGATATGTGGCCCAGTAGAAAATAACCTTAGATATAATTTGTGTTTTCCGGAGAACGATATTTTCAGGTTAGTGGCCACAAAAACTATGGGACGGACATTACATACTGCCTATTGCCTCAGATAGTTCATTACTAAGGAGGGATGTTCGAAGTGTCGAGATGAAGTTGACTTGTGTAGTCTAGTCAGCTCCTTCAGGTGGCGGTTATTCTTCGGAGAAGGCGAAGGGGTGACCGAAGCAGTCTTAACCCCTACCTTGTCGACTCTGACAGTTCATTTATAAGGCGGACTGACAGAACAGAAAAGAGTTTTTGGAGTAATTTACTCTACTGTCTTAACATCAGGAAAGACAACGCTACGAAGCCCCAAAGACGTCGATAGAGACATTCCAGTTGACCCGCAGTATATGAACCAGTTATCCAGATGACCGACGGTGACGAACAAAATCCCACTGTCATGAGCCGTTCAACATTTTTTATGACGAACAATAATCCAGGCAACCTGTCAAAAGTGAAGTATATGGGTAGCCATATCTGAACGTTAAAGGTCCTTCAAGGTAAATTCTGGAGTCTACTATACAGGAGTATCGAATTGACGGTTCTCTCCTGAGAGGCATTCAATCTCTATACACAATCTGTACACGCTACGTTTCGGTAATCGGCATTAAATCGATACTTTTCGTTTCGCGATTTAAAATAAATGAATTGTTCTTTTAATCTACGCTGTTCGCAAAAACAGGACCAACAATGCGAAGCCGGTATACGGTGACAGGTTGCGATAAGAAGCTATCTGACGGAAGGCTTAGTGATGGGTCCCCAGTTTCAACTCCCGGAAAAACACCAATTCTACCTTAAAGTTGGGATATCGATGAATGATGCATTTCAAATGCGGTTTTTCGGTTTAAGACACACTTCGATGCCGGTTACAAAACTAAACAGTTTCAAAGTGGTGTAGGCCCCAGTTCAAACAGCTATCCAGGAAAAGGAATTCGTGGAGGCAAAAAGCTCCAGAGAAGACGTTTTTAAGGTTCAGTTTCCATGTGGAGGAACCTTATTGTTTTCGCTACGATGTCTGTCCGAATAAAATAAAAAAATTTTGTACCTAGGTCTATCTCAAGAACTAATTGACGTAGAAGGCTGGAGTTTGCACACAGTATCAGGTATAACCTCTAGTTAATCGACAAATACCAATATTAACAATACATCGGCTGGTTTTGGAGTTATTCTTAATTTCGTGGAAAAAATATGTTCATTCGCACAAAAAACTGTTTATTTTTAGATTTACAAAAAATACATGTGATCCTTTCTTGTAGATCGACTTCGTAGCTATATATGTGCTGAAGACTGTTATGTCGAAAAGTTAATATTTTAGAAGATATTTACCTACAAAAAAACTCAATCAATCGCCTCAATTTGAATTTCCATTCCAATCCCAATGCATACCCATCTCATACACCATTGTCAATGTTACCACACCCACACGGCCATACGCGATGCATACCATATTGGTGTTTGGTTGAACCAAACACGCTAGCAGCGTTGCCCCCCTACTACAATTGTAGCGTTTTCACTACATTTTTCGCCCTCAAAAAGTCACTACGAAAATTCATAAAATACATATTCAGAAAACACTACAATTTCAAAATTTCAGAAAATAAAAATCTAAAAGAAAAATTAAAACTTATATCGAATATTGTGTTTGACCCTTAAGCACTTGCGAAGCACTTTTGATTTTCATGCAAACGCAGAACATTATATTTCCACAGGAATATTATAATAAAGATATTGTGCAATTTTGGGTAAATTTGAAAAACGCCAAGAATTTCAAAGGAAAGCCAGCATTTAGAAACTTATGTAATTACATGCTAACGTTATGTAGTTTGCCTCATAGTAGTGAAACTGCAGAATGATGCTTTTCAAACTTAAATATAATTAAAGACGACTTACGAAATAATTTAGATATTTCTACTGTGGATGCAATAATGCAATCGAAGGAATTATTAAGGCATGTAGAAGGAGTTTTTGACCCACCCTCATCATTAATAACCTACGCTAATACTTTTTTCTACAGTGGCCGGCATAAGTATTTTGACAAAACTAAAGTTAATTCTGCTCATAATTTGAACTTACTTCATGTAAATTTTGGCATCAATGGAAAGCTCATTTAAATTCCGTTGGAATGATACACAACTTTCCTTAACCCATTAAGTACCCATTGAAAATTTAGAACTTTTGTCTACTTTTTTGAATTTTTTCCTCGGTCAAACAAAAAAAATGTTTTGATGCAAAAAGTTTCTTCAAACAATTCCAATAGTGACTGCAAAAAAAATTTTCAAAAATCTCTTCGCTAATATTTTTTATGATTTTTTGAATGGGATGATCTCAGAAAAATGTATGAAAAGGAGGAAAAAATGGTTAAATAGTCATTTTTAGCAATTTTCAAAAAATCATAAAAAATATTAGCGAAGAGATTTTTGAAAAATTTTTTTGCAGTCACTATTAGAATTGTTTGGAGAAACCTTTTGCATCAAAACATTTTTTTTTTTGATACCGAGGAAAAAAGTCAAGAAAGTAGACATTCACAAATATTCTAGATTCTAAAATGATTAAATGGGTACTTAATGGGTTAAGGAATTATATTAACCGTGTTTTATTGGGCATCTATATCTCAGCAAAGTAAAGTAAAGTAGAATCTTCAATACGCAACTACAACAACTACACTCTACTTGACACTTCCGTAGCTGTTGTAGTTGCGTGTTGAAGATTCTACTTTACTTTACTTTTCTAAGATAGATTTCCAGTAATACACGCCTATTGTTTTACTACACTTTAAATCCGCCACGCTACATTTTCAACCAGTTGGGGTGCAACACTGCACGCTACACCAACACCACGCCACGCGCAAGCAAACCGAGAGAATTACTCCGAAAAGGGCGTGGCTTGTGTGTTTATCGCTCTTGAATTTTGCGTTGTTGGATCATCGCATTGCTTCATATTCATTGAATCGTTCGTGTATGCATTTTTGTTGCACGTAGGCTCTCTCTGTTCATTTGTATTATTACGAGTTGGGTGGGGCCGATGATTTTGCAATGAAATATCTTGCTCGCATTTTTAGGGGGTAGGTTAGTAAAGGTATGTATGTATGTACGGTTTTTTGAGACACGTCTCTAAATTATACATGGCCGGCCAGTATCTGTGATTAGGACTTCTATGGTCGATTCGGTGACTATGATGCCTGACGTAAACGATCAAAATGCAGATATTGCCCGGTGTTTGTGAAAACTCTATAGTTTTCCTTCTATCACAATGAATGGTCGTAGGCGACTGACTGATTTCCTCACTGGACTGAGGTGATCTAATATTTTGCAAACATTTGCTTTCATATTATCCTGTAGTTTGACCTTCTATTTGGCTGGATCTGATCTCCGCACATCACTCAAGCCCGTTTTACGATTTTGTCTGAAAAACAACAAATGAAAAGATATCTCGTTGTCAGATAAAAAAAAGCACCTACATGGGTACCTCATTATACAATTTGCCACTCTCAGCATTACATTTGCATGGCACCCTTCTCGGTGTTCTTAGTTCTGTCACCTCTCAAATGTACAACATACAGACATGTAAAAAAAAAAAGAAGCAAGCCCGAATACATTTGAATATTTTAAGGTAATTGCAAACGCGCCGGCAATCCTTTGCTCAGCATCTCCCGTCGTCTGTCTGCATCCATCTTTGGAAAAACTATATATCACTGATTGTCAAACAGCTGAATCTCTGCCACATGCCATCAAGTTAAAGTACTTTGAACTGTTCTTTTTTTTTTTTTTTATTTGTTCTCCCTCCTAAATCAACAACCGACCACTTATATAAGAATCCCGGCGTATTCGAATTACTTGCGGATATCTGAGCCATTTATTAGTTTCATTTAAGCATCAGAATCTACAAAAATATCCATTAATCAAGTATCTATTGCGCCATTGTATCTGTACCGTCTGTTCTGCTTATACAAAAGAAATAGCCAACTACATCACCCCCTCATCGACCAGGCGATACCTCTATTGGGAGCTTTTAAGGAGTATGTTAAGTTATAGAGGTTTCAGTTGTTTTTTTTGCTGTGCTCGTGTAGATACTTTACTTTGGTCCTTTGGGAAGAATGCTGATTCTGGGAAAATGAATATTCATTGAGTACCGGTTGATTAATGATAAAATTTTTAGAGCCCCAGTGTATTTGGTGGACAAGTATAAAAAAACAAACGAAATCTCTTTTAATTTATCTACAGTTATAAGTGACTAGACATCCGAATTGAATGTAGCTCTGAAGAGATATAAAATATTTCAATGACTGAAGCAGGGTATATTCTTACTGTTTATTACGATACGAACGATAGGACGACATGACTGATCTTTGACAATGTATTTTTGATCACCACGGCCGATTATAACAGTCTGCAGTAGTGGTCCTTCGAAATTCTCAACTGTGACTCTACTACAACAATCCCTTATTTAGGTATTTGTATAGGCTTCGGTTCGGGGTTTGTCAAATCCTTTTTAATTTTTGGCAAAAACTATCGAATCTCATTCCTCGAGACATATAGGTAAATATTTTCAAAAATTTCTACTGAGATTGTGGGGGAACTATACTCAATGAAAAATATTTTCATTATACATATACATATATATCCACCACTCTGGGGTGCCCTTTGCACCTTCAAAAACCATTGAAAATAGGTCCAATCCGATAAGTCAACAGCATACACATTTGCAAATGGTCCGCACTAGGATTGCCTAAAACTTTGCAAAGTAAGTATATCAATACAAAAGCCATTAATCTGTTAATTAAAGCCGCTATTCCTTATCGCTATCATTAACCAGACCACACCGCATGCGAAACTCAATATCGTACCTAATTCAGCTGCAAACCTTGTATGTACCTACAGCTCGACGTGTCGGTCGGACGGTCGTAACTCACCTACTCATTGAACCACTTTAAAATCCAATTTCGCATTAAAGGATTTAGATTACTTATTATCGATTACGTGTATCTACCTACATAGAGGCTCGGGACCATGTATACCCGGTCGGTGTACTGTATACACACACGCTTCGAACAAAATTATTAATTGATGCACGTAAATTCTTATCGCTAATTATCATACGGTGCGTGGAGATGAAAATTATTGTTTGCACACCAGGGATACAATATACCCAAGCCCGCCTATCGTATGGTCCTTGTGAACCCCATTTGCGCTACATTTATCGTGTCCCTGGTAATAAATTTATTAATACAACTCGTACATTCTAATAGGTCCTAGGGATGGGCATCGCATGGGGTCGAAAGGGGTGATGGTAAAAAAAAAAAAAACATTTTATAACAAGGACACCGCCCATTTGTTGCTCCTTTTGCGCATACTAATTGCAATCAATTGTGTAACCAATATACCATCAAATAACCATACCACACCGCCTCCATCACACATCACAAAATGCGGTTCGAATTACGTAACCAAACTCAATTTGCTAGGAAATTAAGCATGGTACAGTGCAATGAAAGCCATCACGAATCACCCGCACGCACACATGTGTGTCAGTGGTCCTGCTGGCCCATTACACGGTAATCAAGGCAATGAACTGACAAACTCGCTCCACATAACTCTCTGTCTGACTTCATTGCCAAATGTATCCCAATTATGATAGCAATAAAGTTTAAAGTTTCTGCGGTTCACATTTAATTCTCTGGTCCTGGCTAACCACCGCCGGACATGATAATTTATTGTTTGGTTGGCCCTCGCTTTAGTTTTCTCTGTAACTATGTTCTGTAGATGAGTGTATATGTGTGTGCGGTTGGAATGCGGCGCGAATTAAAACACTTGTTTCTTACTTTTAAAATTAAACAATATTTATTTGGAACTATGTCCTTTATTATTGAAATACTTTTTACTAATTCTAAAAGGAGCTTAAGGCTACTATGTAGTTACAATAAGACTATCGATAAATTCATCATACAGTCGTATTTATATATTTTTCTTATCTATCTACAAGGAGACCCAAGCGTACAATCGTCTTGCTTGATAATGAAGAAGAGATAATATTCCAACATTGTATACAAACGATATTATCTCTTGTACATATGTTATCATTGTAGCGTTGTGTGCAAGACTGTACTAGAGGCTAAAGATATCATTGAATACAAATAATGTTATCTTTTTTCTCAATATGTTTTGCTATGGATACTTAACTCCCCCCCTTGTTAAACGAAATCGTCCCGATTTTTCGACGCTATTTTTAACATTTCTCTTTCATAAGTTTTGTTATATGCGTCAATCTTTTTTTGTTTTTGACGATCTGTTATACATTGTATAGTTTTTATCATTACGTACGTAAATGCTAGAATAACAATCAGTGTTACAATTGTGTATATAGTTGATAATATCGGTTTTTCTTCAAAAGGAATAATTAGTTTTTTTAAAGTATCTATGTTATCGAATTTGTACATTGTATCTTCTTTAATTATTTGGTCGATGTAAGACTCTGAATTATGATTTCTTAATATAACTTCTTTAATTTGCTTATGCATGTTTTTGTATATTTTATCGTCTAGATTTATAGTATTTTCATAAGTAACTAAGTTTATACCATTAATTGTTTGATTATTTAACTTATGCTTACCGCTTAATAACATAACACCGGATTCAATTTCTAAGTCGTAATCGTATTCTTGTTTAATGTTGCATTTTGAAGTTATATTCTTTAAAAGTGGAATAAGACAATTTTCTTCTTCAAAGTTAATTTCACAAATGTTTTTACTTAGATGATTTTGACAATTTCTTGTTCTTAAATAAGTTTGGTTACATAAGGCAATTGTTTTATCTGTAATGATTTTTCCATGTTTTGAATTTAAAGGTGTTACTTTATACAATTTACATGATTTAATTAGAACTGGATATTTATATATTGTGATGAAGAATTCATCAGTTCTAGCTAAAAATATTTTAGAGTACTCAAGTATATTTATTATGGGTACTTGAATTATTTCATGTTGAATAATATTTTTAATGTCATCTAAGTCTAGGCTTTCTGATAAATATTCATTATTTTTTGCTGCATTAATTGTTCTGGTCAATAATAATAATTGTTCGTACACTTGTTCTATTACTAAATGTTCTTTAAGGCTCTGACCTTCGAATTGTTGCAAAATTTGTTCAAATCTAGAATTTATAGTTTTTTGTTTATTATTGTTTTCTATGAGATTATTTATACTCGTTTCTATGTTAACTAAGTCATAATGGTCAGGATTACCAAACACATATTTGAAAGCTGTTCCTAAAAAGTTAATTGATCTAGTATGCCTAGTATGTTCTTGTAATTGGTCTGCTAAATTCTTAATTTTACTTAACCAAATTTTTTCTTCCTGTGTAGGTTGATATTTACTAGTTACGATATTTACGTAAGGTTGAAATATCGAAGTCAGGTTGGTGGCATGTAACAAATAAGTTTGTTCTTTGAATAAATACACGTCATCTGTTTGCGTAAGTATAAACTTCTTGTTTAGTAACTCAGTTATTTGAACGTTTCCTTGCCCTTCTTGACTCTGTACAATTCCTAGTAATGTTAGGAATATTAATATTTTCGTCATCTGAAAAATGATAATTCTTTATGTTATCCTTGTGAATTTTTATTCCTTCTTTAGAGATTACCGTGTCTCCTTTATCTTCTTCTACTATTCTTGTTATGTATCTAGCGTTAGATTTCTTTCTAAGACCTGTGATTCTTACCATTATCTTATCTCCTTTTTTATATTCTCTGTGTCGAGTTCCTTTATTTAGACGTTCGATCACTTTTTTGGATGCTGAGTTTAGTTTATTTATTATAATTTCACTATTTCTATATTTATTTTGATTAAAGAAAATGTCTCTAGGTTTCAAACCGGTAACTGAGTGTATAGAATTATTTAATTCACGCACTGTTCTAAATATTTCTTCGATAAGTCTTGTTTTATTCTGAATTGTGAATATTCTAGACAGTTCAGTTATTGTACCGTTTACACGTTCTACCTGACCGTTAGCTGTCGATCTGTATACTGGAGTTTCTACTTTAGTTATGTTGTATTTCAAACACATTTGGTTCACCATTTCTGTTTTGAATCCCTTCTCGTTATCTGTCATGAGTCGTTCACATTTTGGGAAATAATTAGATAAGACCTCTTCCATAACGTCGTACAGTCTGTTTCGAGTTTCGATTTCCCGAAGGATTGTATATTTAGAATACTTATCTACTGTTACAAGGAAAGTATACTTGTCGTTGAAGTATATGTCCATATGAATGTGTGTTCCCACATGTGTTGGTATTTCTGAATTATTCAGAGGTTCTCTGATAGGTTTTCTTTCATATTTTCCAAATAGACATGCTATGCATTTTTTGTTGAAACTCTTTGCTTGTTTATTTAGATCGGGCCAGTAATATTTCTCTGAGATTTCTTGTATATTGTTACGTAACCCTCGGTGTGCTCTTTCATGAGTTACCCTTACAAGTTTTAGTTGTTCCTCCAAATTTGTCACGTCTTGAAGTTTTCTTGGTGTGAATATAAATCTTACTAGTGGGAATTCTTTTTTTATGTTTTCACCATATTTGTATATGTTTTCAAATTTCGTATGCAAAGCTACAATCTTTTGGGGTTGTATAACTTCTTTCATCTGCCTTAGTAAAGAGTCTTTGTCCTTAAACTTTATTATGAGTCTTATTTTGTTACCAAAATAGATTTGTGTTTCGATATTATTTGTTATATCTTCAATAAGTTCGAACTGTGCAGTGTATGCATTAAAAGGCTGATTCACAGTTTTTATTATATCATTAGAAGAACTTTCAGCTGAATGTGCTGTTTCTATGGTAGAAGTATTTATGCGTTGACGTGATAATGCGTCAGCTACAAGATTTAGGTTTCCTGGTTTATAAACTAATTTTGCTCCAAAGTCTTCAATGATTCCCTTCCAACGTTTCAGCTTTGTGTTGGGATTTTTTTCTGATACAGAATATATAAGGCTCTGGTGATCGGTATATATGGTTAAGTCTGCTATACCATATATGTAGTTTCTGAGTTTTTGTAAGGACCATATGATCGCTAATAGCTCTTTCTCGTTTGTGCTATAGTTCTCTTCTGTCTTACTCAGTGTTCTTGACAAGAAGTGTATAGGTTGCTTATTCTGACTTAGTACGGCTCCAATAGCTATGTTGGATGCATCAGTAGTAAGCTCGAATGGTTTACTATAATCCGGTTGAAAAAGTTCGACTTGTTCTTTCAAATAATTTTTTAAAATTCTAATCGCTTCTAATGCTGAATCATTCAGATTTAACTTAATATTTTTACTTTGTTTTTTGTTTACTTTACCGTTATCTCCTCGTAAATATAATGTCAGGGGCTTGGCTATGCTTGCGTATCCCTTTATAAACTTACGATAGTAACCTGTAAGACCTAAAAATCCTCTCAAATCCTTTACCGTTTGTGGGACTGGAAAATTTTCTATAGCTGCTATTTTCTCAGGGTTCGTAGTGATTCTACCATGTCTGATTATGTGACCTAAGTATTCTACTTCTTCTTGAAAAAACTTACTTTTCTCATCAGATATTTTTAATGTGGCTTTATTGAGTACGTCGAATACTTGACTTATGTGCTGTATATGTTCTTCCTCAGATGAAGAATATATCAATACGTCATCAATGTAAACGTGTACGAATTTACCTACAAAGTCTCTCAAAATGTCGTCCACGCATCTCTGAAATATGCTTGGTGCATTTTTGAGCCCGAAAGGCATTCGTTTAAATTGATATTTTGCGCCATTTATAGCAAAAGCTGTTTTTTCTTTATCATCTGTTTTGATTTTAATTTGGTGGAAACCTGACTCCAAATCTAACGTTGTAAAGTACTTGGCTTTACCTAAATTTTGAATTGTCATGTTGACATCCGGAATGGGGTATCTGTCTGTTACAGTGTGAGCGTTAAGTTTTTGGAAATCAACAACCATGCGCCGTTTTGGTTTTCCTTTTTCGTCCAAACCTTTTTTAGGTACTGTCCATATGGGACTGTTATAAGGACTATGGCTTTTTTCTATTATATCGTCATGTAAGAGTTTCTGTATTTCTTTGTTTACGAATTCGTTATCTGCTATGGGATATGGATATTGTTTAACATAAACCGGATTATCATTGGTCGTCCTAATGCTTGCTTCTATAGTATCTGTAAAGGGTAACGGTCCTATGCTGTTATTAATCTTCATCAGTCTATCTATGTCTGCTTTATAAATATTATTTTCCCCAATTATGTAATTAATTTTCTGAATAGATTCGACACTGCTTATGGTAGTTAGAGTCATATTACTGAAATTTATTTCCGCGTTTAGAACTTTAAGTCCTTCATATCCTAATATCATATCAAAAGACTGAATATCCTCTAATTCAAAAAATGTTATATTTTTCTTTAATATCCTAACTACTTTCTTTGTATCTACCATAGAATAACCATGCATTGTTTTTATTTTTATAGGTTTAATTTTAATTTTTTCGCTAGAATCGCATTTTCTATTAATGTAATTATGGGTTGCACCAGTATCAATAAGAATTTTGTAAATTTTCTTATGAATAGTACTAGTTAAATTTAAGCAGGGCAACCCGTCTACTAGTTTAAATGATCTATTCTTATGTTATTATTTACCATACATTCCGTTTCATCTGCTTCTGCATATGTACTGCTGACATCGTCTCTGCGTTGTTGTCGGGAGTTATTTACTCTCTGCTGCTTGAAGTTCTGCTGATAAGATCGTTGCGGTCTGTTGTGTGTGTTGAAACTCCCGCTGTGTTCACGTTTCGCTGGTGGATTATATACATCGGGTTTGCATTGATTCCAATTTTGTCGCTGTGCATGTACAATTTGTCTCGAGTTTATCTCCATCGGCTGTGGTCCTTGATTGTGTTGCTGCATATTATCGTATTGCTTCTGGGGTTGATAATTCGTTGTTTGGCTCGAATAATTTGGTCTTCTTTCGTTTCTGCGTTCATGTGGCATATTTTTGTGGTGCTTATCTTGAGTGAGATGTAAATGCCTGTGCACATTATCATGTTCTATTCTGCGAGCAATTGCGAATGCGTGTTCTAGATCATTTATTGTAGCTGAATATAATGATCCTCTTGTAAAGTTGTCACTCATACCATCAATGAATATACGAACTGCGTCGTCGTTAGCATTTTTAATTAGTCTGTCGATTATATTCGGCGGATCACCTGACATAGTGATTTTTGATATTATTAAATTGAGATTTTTATTTATCTCGTCGTGGTATTCAGACAGTGTGCTTCTTTTTTGCGTGATGGCTTTCATCATGTCTTGTAGCACGTATAGAGGTTCTTGATTAGAGTACGTATAATCTAATCTGTTACGTATCGCCTCAAAATTAAAAATTGTGTTATAATTAGTTAACACATTCGCGGCTGCACCCTGTATTTTACTTTTCACTATAGTCAATGCTGCTGCGTACTTACTGTGTGTTTTGAAGTTTTTAATGCTGTCCATTAATCTGGATGCTTCTTCGCGCCACGACCGATAATTTGATTGATCGCCGTTGAAAATAGGTAGGCTTTTAAATGCGTCTAACTGTATTTCACTACCATCTGTATATGTGGTTCTTATTTCCTCTAGCACAGGTATGTTTGGTACTATGCCTAATCCAGATTTTACTTCATTTAGTTTTGTTTCTAAATTAGTGTTTATTTGATTTTGGTTAGTTATTATTGCTGCTAACCTTGCATTCTCTGTGCGTGTGTGCTCTAGGGTTTGTGTTACTGTGTTGCACCTGGTTTCTAAAGCTTCTAATCTTGCCATTAATACTGCGAGTTGTTCCATTTTGAACTCGTGTCTGTTGTCGTCGAATTTGTGTGTTTTTTTTCTCCACATATACACTTTCACTGAATTGCTTAGCTGCTTCGTATGAAGAAGCTATATTTGTACCTGCTATGCTAGGTAATTCTTGTAACCGGTAACGCGAGTGTTCTGTTTATACTAGATTTCACTACTTGTTCCCGAGGTCCGCTCGATTGAAGTTAAAAAGTATATTTAACCTCCTGGCAGGATCGCCAATTAAAACACTTGTTTCTTACTTTTAAAATTAAACAATATTTATTTGGAACTATGTCCTTTATTATTGAAATACTTTTTACTAATTCTAAAAGGAGCTTAAGGCTACTATGTAGTTACAATAAGACTATCGATAAATTCATCATACAGTCGTATTTATATATTTTTCTTATCTATCTACAAGGAGACCCAAGCGTACAATCGTCTTGCTTGATAATGAAGAAGAGATAATATTCCAACATTGTATACAAACGATATTATCTCTTGTACATATGTTATCATTGTAGCGTTGTGTGCAAGACTGTACTAGAGGCTAAAGATATCATTGAATACAAATAATGTTATCTTTTTTCTCAATATGTTTTGCTATGGATACTTAACTCGCGTACAACATACATGAGGTCGCAAGGATTCATAAAACTATATACTGCAATCCCGATCCGCCCTTCTCCTGCTTCGTATTCCCTTACAGGATAGAGTTATCGCAACGGGCTAAAATAAACTTCTTGTTTCTCATTTGAGAAGGAAAATTGTAATTTAAATGGCAAAGCATTTGCAAGTTGGCAAAATAATTGAAATTTATCATGGCACCGGACAAGTTTATCTCCGCTTTCTGTAAATAAATTTGTATGGTCGTGCGGTTTTAATATAATTAATGTCAGGACTATCAATAACAGGGCCTGGGGGTTGATATCAGAAATCAGAGTGCTTACTGTTGCGAGACGTGCATTGCAATTTAAAAGCGCCAATACGTTCTATTTATTGATATAAGGATGGGCACCATGGAGGCAATAAAAAAATCGAAAATCAATTCAAATAAGGCCAATATCGACAGTGACATTTAAAATGTGTACACTGTACAACTTTTACTAAATTAGCCATTGTTAACATAGCCAAAATCGGAAATACGTATGTACCTATAACGACTGCAGTTATCCAGTTTGTTTATGAAAACTGTAACGATCATTTCCCCTTTTCTCTGCTCTGCAGAAGCTCAGCCAATGGTAGCTAGTGCTTATCGTAAGAGCTCCGCAGGAATACCTGTCCGGCCTTGTTGTTTTTTAGGAAGTAGATAGTGGTCTTATTCTTACTGGTGGCGACCTCTGTCCTCACATTCTGTCGAAGTCGAATACTATCAACAAAAAAATGTCTAATGTTCAAAGTGAAAGGTTTGGATTTTTTTTTATCTAATAAATAAATAAATAGTTCGCGCAACGGGTCCATCTCGGGGCGCTGTTGAAGCGTTAGAGGTTCGCCTTTCCCGGAAGAAGTATTAAAAAAAAAAAAAAAAGACCTAGCTTCTGCAACCATCCGTTTGTGTGAGTTTTTTTTCTGGGACGAATGGAAGGCACCTACCATTTTATGCCAAGTCCGAATGGCTGATTTGAGAAGCTTTTTCAGGATAGTTATACATACTCTCGGATGTTTGTCAGACGTTCGCGAGTGAACAAAACCTTAAGATATAATTTGTGTTTTTCGGTGCTCGAACCTCGCACAGTCGTCCAGCACACGTACCACTGAGCCTTTGCACTTTTTTTATCCACAACCACAGTGTCTCCGCCCAAGGAAGTATTGCAATATTTGTCAAAAGTTCTGCCTGATTTTGATAATTTTGGAGGTAATATAAAAACCGGCCAAGTTGCGAGTACACTCGCGCATCGAAGGTTTCGTACTTGGCTAGAGTTGATCGGTTGCACTTTAATATAATAGACCTAGGTACAAAATTAAAGAGTTTTTTGTATGAAGGAAAAATTTTTTTTTACCAAATTACTAATTATGTACAGTATATATGTACTCCAAAGCCTGTCAATTTATCGCTATCATTGGTATTTCCGTTTTGTCCCGATTTGAACGGAACTTTAAACATGGATCGTGATTTGTGTTCTGCTACCTAAACCTTGAAAACTACCGACTTGATTGACCTCAAATTTATAGATAATCTTAGGTATTGGCCCAGGAGTGCACCTAAGAAGTTTGGGCGCATACAAAAATAAAAACATTCAACACCATAAATCTCAAAAACCGCCGAACCAATTCAGCTCACATTTTCAGACAATCTTAAGTATTGGCCCAGGATAGTTCTTCTGAAAATAGGACAAGGGGGCCTCTCATACAAAAAAAAAAAAAAAAATCTTCTATGGGGTGAAACTTGATGACGTTATAACTCGATAACCGCTGGGCCGATTTTCATGATTCTTTTTTTTTTTGTTCGTATTGCTCTATTTCAGGTTTAGCCGGAAAAACATTCAGAAAATCTCAATTTATTCTCAATTTTCGCATTTTACGAAAGAACATTATTATATAAGACCTAATGAATACAATTCCGGTGCACGGGCAAAGCCGGGCGGGTACAGCTACTGTACTTAACTTACTTAACTTAACTTTTTGGCGGTGGCCATGGTGTAGTGGTTAGAGTCATTGCTTGTGACGAGCGGCGTTGGTTCCAGCCCTGGCCGGGGACAGCAATACTCTGCCACCGACCATAAAAAGAAACGAATAATATCGGAGTTTCTCCACCACTACATCAAAAAAGGGGTTTCTGCTTGGTAGTACAATGGACCGAAATTCGTCTGAGTGCTCCGGAATTTGCAATCCCCATTTTTTTATATATAAAAAAAAAAGTAGGTACTTAACTTATATTTCACGACGCGAACGATGTTCCGGGTACAGCTATTTTATTAAGAATCTTCGTTTAAGATTCGTTTCTTATATTTTAAGGCTTCTTTAGGGTACTGTCTTCTTAGAAAACATGTCAAAAGGCTCAGGCTGGCAGACTCAGACACTTGCAGATTCTGCAATGACCTGCAAGCCGAAGAGGACATACACATATACTGAGTGAATGTGAGGCAATATGTAAAAGGAATTTTCTGGGCATGTACTTCTTCCAACATTTAGAGGAGATAGACAATACCAACTATATAAGGGGCTACTTGGTTTTTCTCAAGGGCAAGTGTTTAGGTGTTTTTCAGGTCACTGCAATTGGTTAACCCTAGGGATCGCGATTGGCCCTTATGGTGCTTAGTGCCGTATGAGACCTCTCTCTCATACCCCTTTCATACCTAACCTAACCTAGTCTACTTTATATTATAAAAACAAATCTTTCTAGTTTAAGCCATTATTGAGAAGATAATAAGCATTTGCAGTAGATAGTAATCGTATTCGATGGTATCTTCCTTTGTTTTGAAATTGCACAAGTCACAAAGTGTGGGGGTATTTTCAAAGTGTGAAATGTAGTAAAGCGGTAAGAACTCCCCTTTGGCTCCGAATAACAAAGAGTCATTATGTAATTTGAAGGTTTCGATGTAAAGCGATGAAAGGCCGGTCTCAATATATAGCATGTAGTTTGGAGTTGTTGTTCGGAGTTTGAAGGTACGTTTGAGGAAGTAAGTAAGGAGTTTTTTATCCCTAAAATTGAGGTTGCTTTATGTTTATATTTTATATTTATAGTTGAAAAACTTTATATTTAGCTAGAAATATGCTCCATACGCTGTTATGTTGTTCCCTTTTTTGTTATCTTGGACATGCGTGTCGAATTGTCCACTTGGTTTGAAGTTCACCGCTAAGTGTGTTGTGTATATTATCTGACAACCTCTATATATGCTATTGTTACAGACCTCTAACTTTCGTTTTTTGAATTAATGTCCCACTTTTTCGAAAAATCAGGATGTTCGATTTACGTAAATTAATGCCCCTATTATGTAAAACAACTCAACTTTCACACAACCCAAACTAATTAACAACTTATAGACAACCACTACCATCTTTGTTGTGTTTTGACAGACAACTTTTCTATAAAGGTTGTGTATTAGAATACGGATAATACCGAATTTTTAATTAAATAAAACCAAGTGACAACTCAACTTTAGTTGTAGTTGTCTTACATAATAGGGGCATAACTTTCAAGCATCATGTTGAACATTATCTGTATAGAGCATCGGAAATTCTCTTCAACTCTTCTGGTTATTCGGCGAGGATTATTATGTCGTCCGCATAGAAAAGAACATAAAAACAAAGATCACCGTTCTTAACACCTTGGAATTGTTAAGTATTTAGTTAAGTATTTATTTATTTATTTCAATCAATCAAATGAGTACATCTACTGTTCTCGCTGGATTACTTAATACAAAAATTATACTTAAAAATTACCACCAAAGCCTAACAAAAATAATTTTGTAACTTTTTCTAAATGAATCTCTTCTCTACTAATATGAAAATTAATATAACATCACAATATTTATTGGATGCCCTGAGGCCTAAGGGATCTAGAAATTGGTATATTGTACCCATAGTTAACCCTATTATAAAAGGTATATGAAATAAAAAGCGATTTCTAAGAACTCTAGCAGGAGTACACAATCCAACTAATGATAATAAAAAAGGGTAATCGATATGACCACCTATCAAATCCCGAGTAAACATAATGTAAAAATATTGCCTCTGTCTGAAAAGAGGTAAGATAGCGAATAATTTGCACCTCGTCTCGTAAGATGGCATTTCAATATTCCATCGCAGTCTACGAACAGCTACTCTAGTAAGACGCTTTTGGATCTTCTCAATTTTAAAAGGATGTCCTTCGTAAAATGCATTCTATACTATACTGCAGTATTCGAGATTTGATCTGACAAATGCAAAAAATGACTTTAAAACCAAACCTTGCAAAATCTAAAGTTTTATGTCAAAAATAACTCCAAGATCTTTTTTGTAGCAAATAATGGACAAAGGGGTATTATCGATTACGTACGTAAAGGGAATTGGATAGAGTTGTATAAATAAATAGAAAGGCTTCGACATTTAGAGACATTGAGATGAAGGTAATTACCTCATCAGTCAGGAATGTCATTAATAAACAAAAGGAAGAGCAGAGGGCCCAGTTGGCTACCTTGAGGTACTCCAGAGATAACATAAATTGGTGAAGCGAGCGTTTCGTTTATATACGAACATACTGGATACGATCCGTTAAGTAGGAATGAATTCACTTTAGGATATTGAGGTGAAATCCTAAGGTAGTCAGTTTGGAAATTAGTGTACCTACTGTGGTTAACGCGATCATATGCCTTTTTCAAACAACTTAGGGACAGTAGAAATTTTACAGATTGGACGATAGTCCTAATATCATGTCTCGATCCTGAGTTATGTTAGAAACGATCTCTTCCAATCTTTAAAAAAAAAATCCAGACTGCAGAGACTAATTAAAAACTAAACATGAAGGTAGATACAGAAAACGCGCAGGAACACTTTTGAAGTAAATTTGGCGGGATGCCAATGCCATCCATACCTGTTTTTTTTCTAGTTTTAATAAAGAAAGAACATTTTGTACTTCAGTGATTGAACACTCTAAGTTGCCGATATTTGGGAAACACATCAGGACATTGAGTTATTACATGAGACTCTAGGTATGGTAGTACCACAAGAATAAACAGACTGAAATAATGATTTGCTTCATTAGTTCCACAATATCGTTTACTTTTAAAATGAATAAGAGGACACTAAGAACACATCCTTGCTTGACACCCGTATAGCTTTTAAATTCAGTGAAGACGGTGACACCGTCCCATACAATATAAATTCTCAATATAGAGCGCTGTTAGGAAGTTAATCCCTTTTGATTGAGTCAAAGGCTGCTCTGAAGTCAATAAAGAAGGCGTAGAGCTTATTTTTTCCTTGTTGATAGGTAGGTACTTATAATATTGGACAATAATGTAAATTTGATCAACTTTCAGCGTCTTTCTGAAATCGGCTTGCGATTTTCTTAGAATTTGTTTGCCTTTCATCCAGGCTCATCAGACGATTGTAAAGTAGCGTATACTTTTGATTTTTAGCGATGAGTTTATGAACGCTATCCCAAGGTAGTTTATTGTGGGGTCGTTTGCGTCACCTTTCTTGAAAAGACTATAGTCTTTCATTGGTATGATGCGTATGGGCATCCTGTGGTGTTATTGTTGGATCTTGGAACAAAAAAATATAATATTAAGAGCTTCGTATTTTATTTCGACAGATTAAAGTACATACATTTTTGATTTAAAAAAAAAAGGTTTCCGTACCTCCAAAGATGAACGAAAACAGCATTGATGTTGACTTAATTTTGACCCTCACTGTACGCACATGCAATACACCTTTAATGTGAACATTTTAAAGTTTCTGTACCTTGTAGCCTCTTATGTACGCGCATGAATTAGTATCTAGGGGGTTGCATTCGCTCATACCTCTTGCTTCTCAAACTATACTGCACTGCAACAAACCCTTACATCCTCTTTATGTGTTCATGTCAATGCCGTAAATACCTACATGTTTGGCAAATCTCAACTGGCTTCGTAAACTAATACCAATACACCTGCATCAAATTTCACTGAAATGATTTATTTACGGGATGTACCCATCATACCCCAGCTACACTTGTATCCCATTCATCTATTGTATGTAGACAGATCATATCAATGAATCTCCAACATACTGTAGAAAAAAAAAAAATCATTTCATTGCCAAGGAAATGCGCCCTATCACGATAATCGAACAGAAGGCTATCCCCATCGACACGATGCCATCGCTGGCGGGGTTGTCGCATGTCTAATGACATGCCTTCGTACAAGTGTATCAAGTTTTGCTGTCGCTGCGTTTCTAAGTGTCAATGTAACAGAAAATATATCTTCGAAGGCAATTTAGATCCCTGCCTGAGATATCGAAATCATTTGCATGGCTCATAGCAGAAACGATGAACGTCTCCCCCACTGTCAGAACCGCTTTCAGTTTTCGTCTTTGTTGTCATCGATGCTGTCATACCCGCGGGATTCGCATTGCCAAAGGGATGAGTTTTCTTACAGTAGGTATATTCTTACATCGAGAAAAAAAATACTCTTACTACAATATAACGATTTTCTACCAATCTTGCCTCTTTCGCATTCTGTGTACTGCTCTCTCCTAGCCAGACGCGTCTTGTAACTTAACTGTAATGCGAAATTAATGATACAATAAAGGCAACCGTAATTTATTCCATGCTTTTTCTGCGCCAGACTCGTATATTTAAATGCGGTGTTCTCCTTTACTTAGATTAACGTTTCAATGAGGAGTATAGGGCGGAAGCCAAAAAAAATAAAGGCGCGCAATGCTGTAAGGGTGCTATTCGTCGTTATGAAGAACTCAAACTCAGTCATAACTGGTACACTTCCTTCCGATTGATATAACTCATTGAAACGTGATTTACATTCTTTTGCAAGGGATGTCTGGGGAACTGTAATAGGTACTGGAACTGGTACTGTGATAGTGGTTCAAAGGTCGACTACAAATGAGGTTAAATTCTTGAATGGATATATTATTTTTTACCCTTGGGCACTATTAGTTGAAGCGGACGGAATTCGTTGTATTATATTGCTTTAGGTGTGCCTAGGGGTGAGTAACAAGAATAGGCAATTGGTGGAGGTTCTAAAATACGTTTGGTAAACATTTGGTTCATGAAAAAGGGAATAAGGCCATGGGAAGGTCACTGTTTAAAAATTGGACACAACCAGCGTTGTGCTGAAGTACCCAAGTTGGCGTAAGTATTTCAAGCTCAGAGCCAAAGAGAAATTGCTCACATTTGTCTTAAAACTTAAACTTCGTACTTAAAAAAAATTGTTAAAAAATTAAAATTTACTCGACTGAAACCCGTCACAAAACAATCGCTGGTTAAAACGATTCACCAAGTGAAGTGAACGCACTCATTCAGCATTTCATATTCCTAACGGGAATGCTATTTCCTCCGGAATGTTTCCCATTCAGCAATCTGGTTTAAATTGCTGACAAGGGAACATTTCCACGAGCACAGGAGTACACTTCTTAACCATGTTAATTCCGACAATGGCTCAACTCCAAAATCTCTCCGGAACAACGCTGGGCACAACTCTGTTCAAGATCAAGATAGGTTATAGATCTGCATCCTAAACAAATCTTCGCGAATCCGGTAAATGGATGTGCGACGAACTTGCATATTAGCTGTTTTTAAAGCAGCCAAAGAATAATCTTGAAAGGAGTTTGGCAAAAAGTTAGACCGCGATCAGAGATTTGCAAGCAAAAGTTTTCTGACATGGTATACTATCCGAGTTGTAGTCGAGTCACGGTTGGGAGTCACGCAGTGTGGTCTTCATCCTTTAGAAGGCTTGGAGGTATGCTACACTTGTTCTCTAGACTTGGAGATTTAATAGGACAGTGTCTCTCGAGGTAACCTCTGAAGTCTGAAAGAGTATGAAATTGTTGTTTCCTCAGAGCCATTTAACCTCTTTGCAAGCTGGTGTTCGGTTAAACGGCGTTATGTCACTAATCTTTACGGTGGGCAGGGATTCGTTTTGCCTCCTCTCCTTTTGATGTTACATTACAGCGCAGCCTTGGCGAAAAAAGTAATTTCCTCTCCGCTGAGGAGCAATGGAGCAATGCAGAATTTTCTTTTAGAACTGGTCAAATTTGAGACGGCTAGGTCATTCTGTTATCAGGAGGTTCGAATTTGTTGTAAAGTAAGTTCTTGGGTTTTATTTCGGTATTTGTTCCAACTCCTACCGATGCTAGTAAGATTTAGGTAACGACAGAAAGAATATGTTCGCGGATACAAGTTACCGAAATTAGATTCATTCATCGTATTGCTGGATTGAGGTGAGATCCATGCTTCTGGCGGTTTGGTTAGCTAAACGCATGTCCCTAATCGGATTCCAAGTTAGGGACATGCCAACATTCAGGCGTCCGCTAGGTAGACTCAGGATTAGGTGGTTATATCAAGTCTATTATACATCTATTCTACTCTAAAAGATATCGCTTTTGTCGATTTAGAGTCGGTGGTTGCGACAAAATTTACATTTAATCTATTCTGCCATTTTTTTTGTCCAATCTGAGATATTGTCTATTGCCCTTTGAAGCTTTTTTGTTGCTACTTCGACAGTTGCTCGCACAGCAAGGACAGCTGTGGCATCAGCAAAAGTAGCTATAGTGGTTTCCCCACGTTCAGGCAAATCGCTGAAAAGAAGGTATAAAACTGGTCCTAGGACGCTGCCTTGTGGTACACTAGCTTTAATTTTTCTTAATGTTGAGTACTCTGTCTCCTGTTTAATTCTGAAGAATCGATCTGATATATATGACTCCAGTATAGTCGAATATTGATTTGGAAATTGCCTTTGTAGTTTGTGGATCAGACCTTTGTGCCAGACTTTATCGAAAGCTTGTGCTTTCAAGAAATATTGTAGAGCACACTTTTTTCTCTTCAAATGCTTTTTCGATTTTATCTGCGATTCTATGCACCTGATCGATTGTAGAGTGCTTATTTCTAAATCCAAATTGGTGATTTGGTACTAGCGATTTCGTCAATTACTTGTTGCAGGCGTTTTACCAGCATTTTCTCGAATAAATTTGACAACATTGGTAGTATAGATATTGGGCGATATGAGGTTACCTCGTTAGGTGGTTTGCCTGTTTTTGGTATCATTGTTACCTCCGCGACTTTCCACATGCCTCAACTTAAATGCAGCATTTATAATCTGCGCTAGTTTTTTCAGACATTTTCGTGGAAATTGTTGCAAAATTTCTCATGTAATCAAATCATACCCTGGGCCCCTGGGGCCTTTTTAATATTTATGCCTTCTTTAATTTCTTTGGCAAGTTCTTTAGCTGTTACCGACCGAATAGGTCTATCTTCTTCGCACCTTAATTCGAGTCATTGATAACATTCATCTTCATAAGGTTTAAATACGTCTTCAAGATACTCTGCAAAAGTGTTTGTCTTTTCTTGGTTCCTTTTCGCCCAGTTACCTTCTCTGGTTTTACTGGGGGAATATGAGCTATTGGCCTGTTCATCCTCTTTGTTGCCTTCCAGAGCGAGTAGTCAGAACTAGCATCATTTGTGCCTTACAAGTGAGGTGAGTTTTAAAGATTCATTATTGAATACACTAATAGATTTTCTAAGCTTGTTATTTAAGTTGTTCAGTGTAGTCTTGTCACGTGGCGCCCTTGTCTGTTGCCAACGTTTTCTAGCTTTCCTCTTTTCAGTAATAATTTCACATATTTCGCGAGGATAAGAGTTTTATTTGATCTTTGTTGTTGTAGTTTTGGGAGTTGCAGCCCACCCTTTTTGTATATCGAGTGTCAACTTAGATTTATGAATGTTATGGCAGGAGAAGGTTTAATGAATAAAAGTAACGATTGTACCCTCATATTCAAAGTAGAATTTTCAAAAATTCTTTCTTAGTGAATCTTAAAGGCAGACCGAGGCTACATGCCAAATTTCAAGTCTCTACATTCAAGCATGTGGGATGTGGTGGAAAGTGTCGTGTATAGATTTTCGACTATCTTTTGTATACAAAGGAGACTAGTATTTATCCGCGGCTTCGCTCCCGTTACAGAAGTATGTATCTAGATACTTCTAGTGTGCTTTGGTGCGTGATCGATAGGATGAAAAAAAAAAGTTCCTCATACAAACTGTATTCTCCTTTCCCGGCGGTATTAACTCGGACTTTAAGCTAACTTTTAAAAATCTGAGAAATTGGTTTTCTTAATTTCTTATATAGAGTAGGTACACAAACCGAGTTTGATCGGATGAAAAATAAGAATTATCCCATGCAAACTTTAACCCCCTTTTTCTTCCACTTGGAAGTCGAATTTCCCCAAATCACTTTTTTTTTAAATACTTCTCTCGGGAAAGGCCCCGAGATGCTTGCAGATGTATGTTAGTTCTGCACTTAAATTGCTGCAAATTGTATACTTCTGGAAATATATGTATCCCCAGGAAGTGAGTTCCAAAGTTTGCTTGTCCTGTAACAAAACGAGTTTTGGAAAGTTGATGTCCTCGCGGTTGTCAAGTGTACTGTATGGTCATGAGCATTAGCAGCCTGTCTTGTGGGGCGCCCAAAATTTGCATTTCGAGGGATAATGTCTTTGAGTTCCTCGGAACATCTACCATGGATGTACCTATAGAACAAGCAAAGGTCAGCGACTTGTCTTCTGTGCACCAACGGTTGAAGATTCGATGTGAGTGTAGGGTCTCCAATAAGTCGAACAGCTCGTCTCTGTATGCTGTCAAGTAGGTTAAGTGAATGCTTTGGTGCCGAGCTCCATATATGGGAACAATATTCCAGGCCTGGTCTAACCTGAGCTTTGCTCTAAATAGGTAGCTCAACTTAGCGGACGCCGATCTTGCGATATAGTAGGAAATGTGGTCCTGCCATGTGATTCCCGAATTGACTGTGACTCCTAGAAGGTACATAAAAGAAAATTTCTTGGAAAATAACGGCTTCCTATAGCGCATACAGTTTGAGATAGTCTTTGATCACCAATCAACCAGGACACTGTGTGAGATTGCACTAAAAGAGGCTCAAAAAATATTATAGGTTCCGAATTTACTCCTAACTTACACACGAGTAGTAGTTCTACGTCCTTGTAGGGGTCATGACGTAATCTCGAATGACAAAAATGTCGAAAAATTTTTATTTTAATCTCGAATGCAAAAAATTCGAATGTACCTACCTACTATAACTCGAAAAAATCTCGAAAATAAAAAGTAAATTCGAGATTTTTTTGTTGCACCCCAGTGTTTGCCTTCGAGATATGTATATGTGGTAGACCCGTCTTTGTAGGATAATATAGATAAAATACACAGTTTATATGTTTAAAATCCACCCAACAAAGTGTCGTTATGAAAGAATATTTTAATTAAAATTAAAATTCAATATACCTACCTACACCTACACCAATTTGAAAATGAAACGAAAAACTTCCTCCAGTTTATTTGATTTCATCAAATAATCTCCCCTAAACCAACAAAACAATCGACTTTCCATGGCAAAAGTTTAAGGATTTGCCATCTAACCACAGCATAGGTATAACAAAGAACAATAGCATCTGCAACCGAGCAAAGTTCAACAATCGTTGCTAACATAAGTTCTATACCTCCCCCGAGGCGAAATTGCTACCGCTCTACGGTAGGGGCTAATTGGAAACTAACAGAAGCTGATGGTGAACAAAAACGGATGCAAAACGCTTGTAGGAAAGTTTATCTGCACCGCCTCGCGCAAAAGGCCGACAATATGCCGAGGCTGACTTAACCACTGTTGGTTAGAACTGGTGGATGTGCTGCTTATGTGATTTTCTCCCCGTAGGCCATGTGGATAGGGAAATTAGTTTGGTCTTCCGCTTTCAATTAGAAGTGACCCAAATACAAATAAGATATATCTTCGAAGAGTGGTTCAACCTGCGTCCTCTCATGATTATCGAAAAATACGTCTGATCAACAACCGAGAGAAAATTCTATTTTCTGCATTCGAGGAACCACCATTTTTGTTACAGGGTATCCAAATAAAATTTGCACATTTTCTGTTCACAAAATATATGTAGATAGGTATACAGTTCTGAAAACAGAATTCAATTCGTTTTCCGTCTCCTGGGGCTGAATAAGCAATTCCCCTAACGGCACACAACATTATCACTGCCATCATCTGAAGCACCAGCCCTAACGCAGCGGTAACAAAAGAATAAGCACCGGCTAAAGTCGCATCAGCAACAGTATCTTTTGACCGACATCGATATCTTTTACCAGAATCCAGCTGATGATTCAATTTTGGAACATCGTTTCTTATTTATTTTCCCGTCATTCTCCTGCTCCATTGGTTTTGCTTTTACCCACTCTCGGTACCCACTAACTCCTGTTTTACGGTCCATTGCTGTATTAAAAGTCTGATTTAGCCTCATATGGTCTTGGAGGCCAAAAACAACAAAGGAAAAAGGAAAAAATCTCATCCACACTAAAGCAGCTCCAACTACTGGCCTCTGGGTGTAGAATAAAAATAAAAATAGACGACGACCGACCGACCGATGGTTGAAATAACACAACAACGTGCCCGTAGTACTCACATCCCTTTGGGACATGTAACCGTATATCACCACTAATTCATTTGAGGGCACATCTAACAGATTCACTACTTCCTCCCGTGCTCTTGGACCGTTTATTTTTTCTTCTTTAGAGTTATCCAAGGGTGATAAATTAGATCCGGACAAGAAGTTCTCCCCCAAGAATGCCAAAAGAGAGATAACATACAACAAAGAGAGGAAAAAAATTGAAACAGGAATAGGAAAGTAATGAAATGAGGGAAACAAAAGCAGAAGGAGGTCTCCATTTTTATTTGGGTCCTTTTAACAATAGTGAATGGCTGTGTTGGCAGTTGCAGATGGCTATCGCCATATACGACGCCACACGTAGTCAATGTGTGGTAGTCATGCTTTACGTCAACCATTACCGTCCTGTCTCCTGCACACTGGGTAGCAGATGTGTAACAAGTGGGCATTGTAAAAGACGATTGAATGGAGTGCTCTCACGTGGTGTATTCCTTGACACACGAAGTTCAAACGAATTGCAGTAATTGGAATCGAAGGAGGTGAAGAAAAGAAATTGTGGCATCGAAGGGTGGAATACTTTCACTCCAATGAACGGCTTGTCTTTTGAAATTCTTGTAATTAAATTGCAATTCCTTGCAGAGGATACCCAAGGATTGGGGCATGACAATCACTTGAATTTGAATTGTGAAAATGGTTTCTTTGGTAAATCGTTTGCAGTGCATATTTTGCAATCATTTTCTCTTACATATAAGGCAGGCATTTAACAAATGACATTCACTAACCTGATATGCGGTCGCAAGTTGCAACCCCATAAAAACCCGATGACACCAAAAGTTGCTTCTAGACGAGCTCCTAAGTATGTCGTTAAGCTCGGCTTTTGTAATGTAAACACCAAGTTAACTACTTTCCTCGAATTTCTTCATAATTCGCCGATTGGTGAGCTCTGAAGGACTCTCTTTAAGACCGTGCGTCGGCATCGTAATGTACGGAAACAATTTCTTCGATTTCGATGCACTGCTAAATGGCGTACAGTTTCATTGTAAAGTGATGGCTACGACTGAACACCATGACACTAAAATGACAGAATGTGCTTCGGAAGCTTCCGATTGAGGAATATATAGCCGCTGGTTTTAATCCAACATGTTAAAAGAACCGCACATATCATTAGAAGTCAAGCGAGAACAGCTCTTGCAAAGCACTGCTTCTTTGAGCTGAGAAGGCGAGTTTGTAGTAAGGCTCTCTCCCAAACAACGGCTCCCTTTATAATCCCAGTCATTCCCTACCGATCTGAAGCAAATACTCCAAATGACCTTCAAATATCTCTTGGCTCTGGCGGATTATATAGGCAATTCAATGAAGAGCTATATGAGGTGTCGTGTATACACCGACATCCGATTAGTCATTTGGCTAGAGATGGCAAGTATATGTAGAACTCAAGACCGGCCTAACGAGAGGCTTTATAGTTGAGGCTTTGTTTCCCCCTAAACCTTAAGTATAACAGCTCCCAAGAGGAAGAAGAATAACGTGTCAATGAAACAAAACACCTCGTAGAAAAGTCACAGTCAGTATTGAAGCTATAGAAAAAGCGTTCAAATATACTGCGAAGACGACTCAAATTCCACTCTTATTCAAATCGAATGATTCAAATCTAACAAGGAAAGCTAAGACTTCTGTCCCAACCAAATGCAGCTAACGTAAAACTATTATTAATATTGCTGACGTCAATATGACGTCAGATTTTGTCCGAAAGTTGTGAATTATACGATTTTTGCTAAGGAAATTATACCATGAATTGAACGAATCAATGTCGAGTTTTGCCATCTCTACAAAAAGCTGTCAATTTATGCAAAATTATATGGGAGAGGGGCGGTGCCACGCCCCTTTGTCCGATACACCGCCCATACAAAAAAAAAACATTAAATCGTATACCTAGAAAACCTCCAAATCGAATGAGCTCAAACTTACAGATGATCTTAGTTATTGGCCCTGGAGTGGTCCTGTGAAGTTTGGTCAATATTGGACAAAAGGGATTGGCAACTCCGGGCGGGTACAGCTATATTATATAAAAACATTAGTGCGTATGTAAGTCCGATAATGGCCACTGAACCACTGAAGCTATCCGCCTTCATTCCTATTAGGTAAAAAAAAAATAATTGAACCAAAAAATCAAAATAAATCTTGAAATATTTAAAATAACTATTTTAGGCAGAACAATGTTTGCCGGGTCAGCTAGTAATTTATAATTAAAAATCTTCATTGTTTACAAAATTTAGTCTGTAAAGTTAATTGAAAGTTTTTATGTATTTTCTATTATTATCTATTTTAGACGAAAAACCTGAATCTGACCTTGAAGAGGATGACAATGAAGACGAGGACGATGATGAGGAAGGTACGAATATATGGATTAATTTATAAGGTTTTACATTTAAAAAATTTATTCATTTGTAGGTGACACTGGAGTCGTCGAAAAGACATTTAAATTTGATGATTTTGTAAAGAGGTACGTACCTACTTACATTGTTGGAATTTCCTCAACAGAGAATTTATATTTGATCAAATAAATCCTATAGGAGTCACCGTACAGGGGCTCTCGAGCTCATATTGGCTTTGAGTATTTTATGGACTTTACAAGTTAAATTTGAATTTCGATAAGGTGTAAGATAGGACCTAGGCCTCAACCAACAGGCTTTTCAACCAGCTCGATTCATGGCTGCCTACAATTGCGAACGGCAGTTAAGAATATGTTTGGTTTCTACTCTGACTGTGGTTGCATATACTCACGCCAACTTTGTCATTGGTCGAATCTACTGATGTCTTCTCAAATTGTCGACGACGAAAGCTGGTATCAATCTGCATCTTTCTTTCCTAATAGACTTAATTGCACTAACTTCTGACGTCTAGCTGTAATTACCATGAGTTCTCTCTCTTTTTTTTTTCCTTTCGTCTGCACTCTTAGACTTTGGAACTTTTACCCTCTCAAATCAAAAATATTTAAAATCCTTCTAATTTGAAAAGCGCAATCCTTCGTCATTATTTCTCCAACTCAACCCCCGAAATTTTAACTGTCATTATTTACTCCCTTTGATCATTGCCTCAACTCAGCTTTTCCCCTTTCTTTCCGTTCTTCGATTAAGTTATTTTATGGTTTCCTCTACCCTCTACCGCATTGTTCCTCTCGAGTAGACTCGGAAGATTTTCCAGGCCGGAGCATCAATAATGATGTCATATATTATTAATATTTATTACCTAGTAAATTTACAGCACTAGCTACGGGGGCTTTCGGCTGAATGATGACATATAAGTTCCACGTTTAGGTACAGTTTTGCTGCTTCAAACTTCTTCGATGTAAACTTGACTTGGAGGACTTGTCGGTCAAGTCCGTAGACTTAGAAATCCAAACTCCTAAGTCCTAAGTCAGTGCTGATGTAATTGCTGAAGGTTAGGTATCGTATAAACAAAGTTATATACCTCAAAAACTGTATCTGTCCATTGTGAGTTGGGAAGGATGCTACAACCAGATATAGCTCTGTGGCTGTATAGCTCAGTCTATGCTACCCTTATTTAATTTCGGTCAGGTTGCTGAGATTATTGTCTATCATGGAGTGGGTCATACTAATTGCTGACAGTCGAATCTTGGTCATTATCTCCTTTTAACAATCCGCAAAAGGACTCCTTCCTTCTCTGTAAGGACTGTGACTATATACCACAATTTTCTATTGTTAGTTGTTGCAGGTTTCCATTGGACTTCATAGCATTAAACTGTATTTTTGTCGATTTAGGTAAAAATTTCGAAACATCTTTCAAATCGATTGACTTTTTCTTTCTGACTTTCTTTTCTCGTCTGCCCTAAGGTGTCATAAACCGCTTTTGTTTTGGCTCTGGTATTTGTGTTCATCATTGTGAGATTTGCCCCCAACTAACATTTCAATTTTCCTAAGACAGAAATGTTTAAGATTCGATTGGCCAAGACGTTCTTAGAGTTTCGCTAAGGATTATGTCAGAAGCAAACTCTGTACCAGAGTAAGATAAGAGGCCATGTGCTTGCCAGTATACTCTTCATAGAATCATAGGTTTTTTTTTCTTCGTGGTCGCATGGTGAAACTTAGCTGGGTACTTCTGATGGCTTTCCATCACTAGTACATATTCTGCATAAGGACGAAAGACCTTCTGAAGAAGTTGGGGGAAACTCAGTCAGCGAGCATTCTGGTAGTCTCTTGATGGGATTGGGATCGCAGTCGTTTGCGTTTCACGTGGATCTTTCTCACAGAATTTTTTCGGGCTCTTGGGATAATCAGGCATCTGCACGAAAAAAAAAAAAAATTTAAACAAACGCCCGAAAATCGAGGTCATACATACCTACTGTTGCAATTCCCAATGGCGAACAAGCACGAACAATTTTATGTTGCTAATATATTAAAGAGTTTAATTCTAAAAATTCTGTTTTCCTCACACCTATTTAAAAAAAAAATTTAATTTGAATTTTAAATCTTAAGACGCGGAAGTAAGCGTCAACCATTATGCGATCGAGCTGTCTTTGTATGGGTGTGAAGGCGTCCCTAAAGGAAGGGTATAAAAACCTCTGTCATACTACATACGCTCTATTTTTAGTATTGCTTGCATTCGGGTCAACAAGTTCCGTAAAGTATCGATTTTTATACTCGGATCGATTGGATGGCGAAGTGCCAAGTGAAAAAAGTAACAAAGTGCTATAGATCCCGTGTTTCAATATATCAATTATATTCAATCTACGAACAGTATTAAAACTATAAACGTGACAAAAAAACTACAAAGTGTCAAAACAAAAAAACTAAACAAGAAAACTAAACTATAAACGTGACTGCAATCAGTGCCATCGTTTTTACCGCCATTACGTTATTTTATACGACGCACATCAAGGACGCCATTGCTGCCCGCGAAAACAGACACCAAGGCATCACCAAAACCGCCAAGATCCACATCGCCCTCATAATTGACACACCAAATCGTCGATCCAACACCCCCAAGGAGCGCATAAAAATCGTGACCACAGCACGCACCACGTGAGTACTAACAACACCAAAAGGGTCGCATTTTATTAGGGCGCATTTTATTATTTATTTTTATTAGGACCCAATCGCTCACCATTCTCGGTGAATTTTCATGTAGGGAGTTTTCGACCATCTGCGGATTAGGCCTTCGCCAGCCCGATTGATTAGATTTTTTAGATTAAGAAATTCTTTTTATTCAATCAGTTTATATACAACGCATGTATACGCAGTAGCACAGTGGTTAGTGTGCTGGACTACTGTGCGAGGGATCCCAGGTTCGATCCCCGGAAAAACACAAATTACATCTTAAGGTTTTTTCTACTGCGCCACCTCTCGCGAACGTCTGACAAACATCCGAGAGTATGACTGTCCTGAAAAAGCTTCTCAATTCAGCCGTTCGGACTCGGCATAAAATTGTAGGTCCCTTCCATTCGTTCCAAAAATAGAAACTCCACACAAAACGAATGATTGCGAGAAGCTAGGCCTTGGGTGTCTACCGCCTGTTGCGCCGCCTACATATTTATTTATTTATTTTTTTTTTATATACAAATTGGCTTAACAACTAGACTTATAACTAAAATAGGAAATGTCGGCTCAACAAAAGAGGCCCGACGGATTTATAATGATAAATTTACGTAGTTTTTACAAAACAATATTAGTGGCTACTTAATCTATTACATGAATAATTTTCTACATACATATTAGGTTGTCATTGGCTTGGCTAACTAATTTTGCCGCATTATATATAAGTTGTATTATAGGGGCTTAACCCCTATAATATCTGCTGTTTGTCCTCTCGTAGAATGGTGTATCTTCGTTGTGTATGATTTCTTCAAATCGTGGATCTGTGATAGCCCTTGCGCTCAGATATGGTTGTAGAGGTTCTAAATTTTGCTGAATGAGTTGCTGGATTTCCTGGTTGGGGTGGTCATCTAAGTTCCGGAGAATTCTAGCAGAGAGCTCCATCATAAATTGTCCCAATGGAATCATTCCTGCTCTCTTCTTCATTGTCGTTGGTAAGATAGTGAACCATATGGGACATCCGTAGGTTATCACAGGTCTGATGAGCTACTTGTATACCAGTACACTGAACCAAAAAGGTACGTCATATTAACAACAAAGTTCGTCATATTGAAGAAAAAGTTGTTGTTTTTAAGCCAACAACCGTAGTTGTCACTATAATGAACTTGGGTTGTCAATTAAAATTGAATCAATTAAATGTTCATATTAACAATCACCGTTGTTGATTTGATGAACGCAGTCATTAAATTTTAGGAATTGATTTTCATAGTGAAAATGGCAATTGTTAAACTGAAGAACTCGATTTTCATAATGAAAATCGCAATTTTCAATCTAATGAACGAAGTACCTAATTGAATTAAATAATTCGATTTTCAAAATAAAAACGTCATGATTTAAAACACCTGCTAGCTAGATTAAAGAATTTATACTTACAGTGGAGTGTCAACATATTATATTGATAATACACATATACACACTCCAGAATGCGTTTCGCCCCGATGACCCACCACATCGGGCTCATCAGTAGACAAACCACCACCACACGTTTACCAAGACTATCATGTGTTTCACAGTCAAAAGTGACTATGAACTATAAACCTAAACGTGTTTTCTTGAATATTCATATTGACAACTGCGATTGTCCATATTACAACAAAGTTCATCAATATAAAAATTTTGAAATACTGCACTTATGTTGTAGTCATATTGACAACCCCGATTTTCAATTCAACAAACGCATTCTTCAATGTGACTACAATGAAAGTGCGTACGTCATATTGACAACTGCGATTGTTAATCTTACAACTTTTTTCATAATGTTTGGTACTAAGAATTGACAACCGCCCGTTCTTCATATTGACTATCCGGTTGTTAAATGTATTTGATATTTTCAAAAAATATTCATCATATCGACAATTTTGTTCGTCAATTTGACAATTTCCAGTTAACAACCACCGATTGTCAATATGACAACCAATATTTTTTTCAGTGTAGTTTTATCCTCTGGCTTAATCCATTGCGCCTTTTTAGTAGTGGGTGTACCAGATGAAGAGCAAAATCTGCCTTCCTAAGGACAACATCAGCATGTGGGTTGAACTTGCACCTCTCTGTAAAGTTGATGCCTAGGTACTTGGTGGTTGTTTTCGCCAAAACCTCGGTGCTATCTGGAAGCGTAATCTTGATGTTGCTACAGCGGTTGGCGGCCAGCCCGATTGATAGTGCTGGAGGAGATCTTATCGTTTTTCAATTGGGTTATGCCCAAATAAAAGAGTTCCCATACTGATGTCAGAGTCCGGGATTCGTTTACGATGGAGCTCAACGTGGACCCGAGGTTGTGTTACACAACGAGCATTTGATTTTGGCCCAGGTTGGCCGTTCCATCGAGGAAGTTCGTTACAATCTTGTCAGCATTTATTTCTTAAGGTAATACAGGTCGCTCTGTTATGACATATAAAAAACATTAGAGGCGATCAGGTGAACAAGAGTGCTTGTCTTCACTCTCTCAATGAAACTTTTTAACGACTCATGCACTCTGGCGAGTGAAGACTGATACCTCAATCAGTATCAACGCTTGACATGGGTACTCAAACATGGATAGGATGAGCCTTTGTTGCTTGCGTTATTTTCTGGTTGGAGTGGCTTCCAATAATATCTTTCCGCGGTTATTTTTCTCTGACTTTTCTACAGTTGAAATTAAATCAAGACCATTTACACACATTCCGTCTGTATTGCCTTACTTAAGTTGACTACATAAAACTTGTACAATATGCAAATGATTAGATAATCCTTTATATGGCTTAATTTATAAATTCCACGCGCAATCCTCCTTTGTGAGTTTATTTAACTTTAACATGTCATATGTTCGTCGAAAACGTGCGATTCTCCCTCTGGAACAACAGAACCCGTCCTCCTGCGCACTCTTTTCTAAGCGCCCACGCGCCATTATGTACTTGGAAACGCTCAAATAAAGCGATTCGAGATAGAGACAAGAAAAAAATACAAAAAAAAAATAATAATAATAAAAGCTTAAGTACCTAAGTACTCCCCAGCAATTAACTCAGCCTTGAGAAGAGTTCATTTATGATGATGGCATTTGTTTGTTTTGAGGCTGAGCAAATAAAGTTAATGCCGGCACGGCACAAGGATTTCATTCTCATTCGTTTGCGCGCTGCCACTGCTGCTCCTACTGCTCCTGCTGCTGCAGAGCATCTATTCGAGTGTTTAGTGGGCTGGGTGTGGTATGAAACTCTCGTCGTCTGATGCCTGTAGGATTTATCTTTTCTAAGCCTTTTACCCGGTACTCGGTAGGTAACCCCTGCCGGCACGGCACACCATCGACAAGGAAAAAGTGTGGAAAACTTTTGATTTTATTCCCATCTGCTCTTGATTATAATTTCGTTTCTATTTGTTGCCCCAGGGGAGCTAATTAGGGATTAACCGTTTTCTGGCATCACTGGCAGAGTGCCTTTCCTATTTACAGGAAAATGTTTTCATTAAATATTACATCTCTATCCGACCGCAAGACAGGCTATTGAGGTTTGCCCAATCACACTGAGAGGCAGAGCGAGACCGACAAGGATCTATCAAAAGTTTACAGAGTATGGTGCGGGTGAAATGAACCTAATAAAATCTGGAGCACAAAAGATTTGATGGAGAAGCAACGATTAAGAGTCAGAAGTGGTAAATCAAAATAATGGCAAAGGACTGGCTGGCGTTGGCCAAATTGGTCATTTTGATGGGATAATATAAAAGGATTAATCACACTGGTAACGACAGTAAGAAGGCAATAGAAGGGGATATGTTATTTGGTACTGTGGAGGTCGTGTTTATGTCTTACGGGTGTAATTTTGGTTCGTGTTGAATTGCTTGTTAACTGCATGTTTTGAGAGAACATACCCTTTTATGCTTTCAGATACGTGATCTGTCCTGTGGATAAATAAACCTTTAAGTTTTGCCTTATACAGGGTTTTTCAATAAGAGCGCTACAAACGTTTTTTTTTAAATAAAACAAAAACGGTTTTGGATATCAATGAAATTCTTTATTCCTGTGAAAGTACGTTCGATGCCATTATGTATGGAACTCGATTTCTTTTGCATGGCCACCACGGGCACGCTTGCAGAAGTCCAGACGCTGAACCCAATTTTCGACGGTTTTCAAGCATAAATCGGCCGATACTGCTGCAATTTCACGTTCGATATTCGTACGAAGTTCATCAATCGTCGCTGGCTTGTTGGCATAGACCATAGACTTGACGTAGCCCCAAAGGAAATAGTCTAACGGCGTCAAATCGCACGACCGAGGCGGCCAAGCGACTGGGCCATTTCGTGAGATCAATTGTTGATCTGCTAGGACGATTATGACGACCATAAATTGGACGTAGCGCTCTTAACGTTGAGGCCACTGACTCCGAATTTCGGTAGTAATTTTTAATAATTTCGACTCGTTGTTGGCTCGTATATCTTTCCATCATGAAATGGCAAACCTTACTGAAGAGAAATGTCAAAAGAGCGGCAAGAAATTCGGCGTCGTTTGCTGTCCCTGTCGCTCTACTTTTGTAGCGTCCCTGTTGAAAAACCCGATATATGTACATTATGCAATTTGGGCTTAATTCCTGTAATGAAATTTGGCCGAATTGTCTGCGGTTAAAAAAACTAAGTCTCCTCAAAGTATTTAGCCTATGTTATAAGTACTGCTGCAAAGTCAATTATAGTCTAAGTCAGTTACCAGACGTGTGGCTATGTAGGCCACACTTTGGTCGCATCACATGTCGAAAGCAGTATTTTACCTATAACTATGAAGCTTAGAGACCAAATGCGCACACAAATAGAAGCTACTTCTGTTTTATAATTGTCCTCAATGTTCATAAGACCCATGTGATTTTGGATGATGCGGATGGGATGCGGATGTACATCCAAAGCCCCTTTGCATCTTTCAATTATGATCAATTCCCAGATGACACTTTCGCTACAACTATTACTGGGTTAAGAATTGGTGCTGGTGGACGGAAATTGCTTTCGGCGCGCGGCAGAGCTCACGGGGAGTATGACTTATATGGGCTGAGGATCAACTACGTAGCCAACTACGGCATCCATCAATGTAAGCGGTGAATGCCATAGTTAGTCGAAAGCCTTGAACAGTGATCTTCTTATTAGACAAAGGAATGGATTGGATATGCAAGGTCGTGCCAAATCTCCTGAACCTGCACCAACAATCGAAATAAACCACTAAAACGCTTAGCGATAGATTTGAGGCAATGATGCTTCATGAATGGTTCTTCAACATCATTTGCCCGATACACTAGAAATGAGTCTTCTTAACATCGCATATAGACAGGATATCATCTGGCATATGGCATGAGTATATGACGTACGAACGATTCCACAACCGTCTATGAGTGCGCATCTATAGACATATGAGCTACATAGTTTCATGCCTTCTGCCAGGTTTATTAAAATTGTACAGAATGGCCGAGATCTCCAATTTCAAAAAATTATTACATAGGTATAACACGTTACATCGTTCACAGTATACCTATAAACTGGATAGGATTGGCCGCATTCACAAATCTAGTTTACTAAGTCTGACAGCTCTCAAAATTCATGTTGCTAAGTTTTCATTGGGCAAAACTGGTCACGTGACCAGTTTTCTCAGTTGACGTCTATGTCCGCAACACCGACCAATCTAGTCAAGAATTTCTCGACTTACTAGTAAGTTGACGTCTATTTGTAGCAACATTTATGTTTGACATTTCGATTCGCCCTGACGTAGAATATCAAAAGTTTTGTTTTAATTCGTGAATATTTAGTTAAAAAGTTAATACAAAGGTTCTACCGTGCAGTGAATAGCTCAAGATTTATGTTATATTTTAGCTAATACTATGCCTAATCTACGGGTACCAAAATGGAAAGGATAGTATTAGTAGTTTTCCAACAGGACGTGTGAAAGTGTAAAATTTTTTTTTGTTTGATACCAGGAAATGTGGCAAATGTAAAACGTTCACACGTCCTGTTGGAGAATTACTAAGGCTATCGCTTTGACTTTGGTATCCCTAGGTTTGAATTAATATCACCTAAAAGATAGCATTAAGTCCATTGATTTTTTTTACATTCGCGAGTTCATAATATCGGTGGAACCACATGATGATAAGGCGGTCATCTTTTGTGGAAGGAAAATTCGAGCTGATCCTGAAAGAGACTGGCCAAAAAGTTATTGATGAGCTCTATAAATGATGACACTTTTTGTTGTTTATTAATATTATATTTTAACGTGAATAAATACAAATTTAGTTATACAGCATTCATTTTTGATTTTAATTCTCTCCTTGGGGGAGGAACGGCTTTCATTTCAGCTGCTTCGTCCAATTGGTTTTGGTTGGTGACATCGTGGTGGTAGTTGTGGCTCTCCTCATTCATGAACTCATTTATGAGCTACGTCTTTGGTTGGGCTCTGGTGTATGTCTTCTGAAGGTAGCTTTTGCTATGGTAACGTAAAATGCATGGGTCGATTATCACCTTACGTACATCAAATGAATCTTGAAACTGCGACTACTAACTGTGTCAAGTCAAGACACCATGTAGCTTGAATTTTATGGCCGATTACCCGAACGGGTTTGAATGCTCCAGGTTCGATCACCGAAATTGGATTCACACCAACGGCTACCAGTTCATCAGTGCTAAGCCACGTTAGTTGAGTAAAATGCTGCATACAAATTACAATAATATGTATTAGTAAACAGGAAGTTAATTTAAATGCAAACATTACCTGGTAGATTTTCCGAAATTGCCACATTGTATTGCAACAGCTGTGGTGGGTGCCGTGTACCATAGCAAATTCAAGTGGTGCTTGTAGTGGGTGTCCTTTTTACTCCATACAGGTATTGTGCGGAATATTCCAGCAGTTACAAAGTAGCTCCCACACATGCAAACATAAACCAGGTGGATAATAACCTTGATGTACTTGCCAGTTTCAGTTGTGGTCAATGTTTCCGTTGGACAGTATTCTGAACACATCGACTGTGTTGTTAACTTTCACTAGGAACAGCGTATATGTGATTCTGTCTACAGGCAGAGAAATACTCTCGTATCTATTGTTTTGACTTTGGTTCTTTCCATCCCACAAGGTGACTGCGCCTTTGAGTCTCCTCATATAATTGTCCGTAAGAAAAGTTCCATGCAATTTCTTCCATTTCGATCTGGAATATGTTCGTGTTGCATATCCCAGATTTCAATGATACAATCCTTTCTGGGAAAACAAAGTTTAGTATAGGTACTCTTGACGAAATCACTTTTATATACGAACCTTGAAAGCGCGAGTTTTTTGAGGATTTTATTATATGCAAGGCATTAAATTGATTGTGGTGTTGATTAAGAGCTAACATTGTGGATTTTTGTAGGAATCTTCTTCTTGATCTTCTTTTTTCATTTTTATTGTTTGAATGGTAAATTACAGAATAGTTGTGAGATACAACTTTTGCTGCCAAAACCAATAATTTCTGAAAACAAATTATAAAAACAAAAAAAAAATCGCAGCTGTCAAGAAGTGACATACCGACAATTTAAGTTAGTTTTCGCATTCACGGCAATTTGAATCCAGACAATTCAAGTCGACTTACCTTGACTAGATTTGTGAATACGGCCATTGACAGTGAGCAACCCACAAGCCAACAGACTAGGTGTGGTCGAAAAAGCCGTTTCGGAGATGGGTGGTTGCAACATGTGAATTTATCACTTAGAAGCTTACAAGTACAAAGGCAAAACAGGGGGACTAAAAGAAGCAAGCTATCAAGTTAATATTAACTGCGTACAGCTCATCATCTGCAAGATAAACAAGTAAAAGTATTATCATCGGCCAGGCCGATGTTTTGATACCCTCCACTGTATACAAGTCAGATGTTGATGGTATGAAAAGTCTGCCATCCTCTAGTCTCAAACGAGACACCAATTAATTGATCAACTAGCTTCACATGTCTTCTCTGTGTCAAATACGAACTTTATCCTTGCTTTCGATTGGGTTATATGCTACGAGGCAGTATCCTCAGATCTCTCCTAAGGGAAGTTCGCACGTAGCAACATGGCTCCCACTTGTAGTGCACTGCCCATAATTTCTTACCACTTTAAGTCACACCACACCTTAGCCAGATAATTATGAAATAAAAGGCTCCGCTCATTTAGGAATTCGAATGATGCTCCAACTATTAGCTATATACCAAAAAGAAACAGACAGTCAGTCAGTCATCGTCTAATTCGGAATAAAAGCAGATCTAATTACACTCCTCTCTACCAAAAAAATCTTGTTTGAACAGACCCTGCTTTAACAAAGACTGCAACCAAGTCACCGTAGCGAAGGACAAAACATTCTAGGAATGCATGTCCAATCTCTTACTTCATGTGTAAAATCAAGAAGGCCACCGATTAATAAATGACAGACAATTTGGATTTTCCAGCTGCCGTTATAATGCAGCTACTTATATAATATAGCAACTTATAACAACCCTGCTGATCTTCAAGCTGTAGTATATGGTGTTTTGTCGGAATCATTTTCTTACAGGAGTGCCCAAGATTCTATACTTTCCCCAACTCTATTTCATCTCCATATCAACAAGCTGGTTCTGTCAACAATTAATAACATTTATAGCCTTGCCGATGACAGCACTGAGCACTCTTCCATCTTCCTTCTCCAACAGTGTGCATGTGAATGCAACTCTATCACACAGTCAAAGATGCGAAAAAATTAGTTCTTTCATTGAAGATCTGGACAAAATCTGTCTATAGGAAAGCGGACTTGCTTGTATTTAATGCACAGACGACCCAGCTATCCACATTTACAAAGAAAAATACTTCGACTGAACCACAGATTACAAGAACGACCAAGCCATTCAGTCCTAGCACTAGGAATTAGTGCACCTTCTTGAAGCCCCATCACGGTACTAACTCATTTTTAAAGACCATCAGGCCAACTTTTACGAAGTTAAAATGGCGATAATTTTCATACCTATAAAATGATCTATGTGACCATCAAAGGATTTAATTTAGAGGTTAAAAAAAAAGTAATTTTGGGAATAATAGATAAGGCTTATCCTTATTCTTATCCAAATTCAAAATTTATTTAGAGCAAAAAGATACATTAGCCCCAAAAAAATCCTCCTTCTTTATAAAGCGCAGGTAAGACCAGTCCTCGAATATTGCTCACATATATGGAGTTTATTCGCTTAACCTACTTGACAGCATACAGAGATGAGTTTGACTAATGGGAGGTTACGCTACCATTGTCCCTTGGACTTGGTGTCTGATGTAAATTGGGATCTAAATCTTTTGAGACACTGGTTTGCTGAACATCACTTAGTTATTAGCTCTAAAACTAAAATAATGTTCTTCAACAACTTTAACTCGGCAAAATTTGAAGCGAATGTATATTTCCACGCACCTGAGTGTCAAAGATAAAAACTGACTAACTGCAATTGCACGTCCGGTTTTTATTCTCAAACTTACAGTAATAGGCTAAGCTGTAGTGATAAATGCTTTTTAAATGAAACAGTAGATAACTTTAAGTATTTGGGACTCAGCCTTGACTATTGAATGACTTTTTCATATCATGCAGTTACATTAAAACAGTATTTGCGATGTAAAAAAAAAATATAAATAGGCGGCGCGACAGGCGGTAGACACCCAAGGCCTAGCTTCTCGCAACCATTCGTTTTGTGTGAGTTTCTATTTTTGGAACGAATGGAAGGGACCTACAATTTTATGCCGAGTCCGAACGGCTGAATTGAGAAGCTTTTTCAGGACAGTCATACTCTCGGATGTTTGTCAGACGTTCGCGAGAGGTGGCGCAGTAGAAAAAACCTTAAGATGGTAATTTGTGTTTTTCCGGGGATAGAACCTGGGATCCCTCGCACAGTAGTCCAGCACACTAACCACTGCTCTACTGCGCCCATGTGTATTTGCGATGTACATTGAGATATTTTTATTACTTGCGTAATTTATGCTCAACTAAGCTTCTTAAGGTAATACATATATTACGGAATTTTCCATTCCAAGCTACAATATTGGATTGCTTGTTGGGGAGGCGTATACCAAAATAAAATACATCCGCTGCTGATCTTGCAGAAATATATCCTAAGACTTATTTGTCGTAAACCTCGCAACATCCCAGCTATCCTTTGTGCTGTGACCTGAATATTCTTCCTGTTCGTCATTTATATTGTTTCAAGGTATTAAAAACTTTTTTCATGAAGTCTTGTCATCGTAATTTTCGTTTAATCTCTAATTATGATTTACGTGTAAACTTCTCAAATATGTTATCTGTTCCCAATTTCCGTACCACTGCATATCGTAATTTTTTTTCTATTTTGTCTTATCGATTGTTTAATAAACTCCCGCAATCCATCAGGGCATTATCAACCTCTGGAACATTTATAAAGGAAGTTACAATTTGGCTCTTCCGATTTGACTATACCGGTTTAGAATCTATCATTTCCAATATTCTGGTTTAACCTTAGCTCAATTTAATTTTTAATTGCTTCTTATATTTGTGTATATTGCATATTGATTCAGTTTCAGTATCTTTTGTTTACAATTAATTATTTATTTTTTAACTCCTAAATTCATTTAAGTTTTCTTCGAAAGTTTTTCTTAATGGGTCACCCCACCCAAAAAAATAAAAAATTTATTTGTATTGTATACGCCAATTGAAGTGGCATTTAACTCTATTTTTATTACATTGTATATAAAAATAAAAATGTCATATAATTTTTCTTATAGTTTTTCTAAGTAGGTATATACTTTGTATAAATTGTATAAATTTGTATAAATTATCTATCATTGCCCATTCTGTGGGTTGTGAAGGCTGGGATTTACTCGTCGGGTCCACCAGAGTTTCCCCTTAAGAAACAAAAACTTTGGACTTGTAAATTTTTTTATTTTTTCTTTAATAGAGTAGCTAACTATACGGTGACAACCAATCAGGGGCGTAGCGAGGGTTCGAGCCGTGGGGGTGACTTTCATTGAAATGCCGACTTATTATAGGATAACTTGCCGACTGTATAGAAATCAGTAAAATCGGCCCAGCGGCTAACGAATTATAACGTCATCGAGTTTCACCGGCAAATTCACCGATGCCGACCGCACTTTTTAAAATCCAAACTCGAACCTTTGAAAATGCCGACTTGTATCATTTACAACTTTGAAAACCTATACCTAATGAAAATCGAAACTCACTTTTTATTTTGTAACATTTTGTTCCGAGCTTATTTCTGAAACTTGCTCTTTTTTGCCGTTTTTTTTTTTAGTTGCGCAAGTTAATAAATGTAGCTTCCTTGATTTGCCGACTCTTGAAAGCGTGGGGGTGGCGCACCGCCCTCCACCCTTGCTACGCCACTGCAACCAATGCTCATGACATAACTTACAACTACAGGACAAGTAAACTTTGGAACTCGCTTCCCAGGGGCATATTCCCAGATGACTACAACTTAAAACAACTTAAGTATACAGCCTGGTCAGAAAAAACGTCATTCTAGATGACAGGGATAATGTAGAGCGAACTGCCACTGGCCCGAAAATCATCAATTCAAATCCAAAGAGACAACGCAAGTGGTATCTACACACAACTGCAGATCAACCATTTTGGATTAAAGTTCCCCAGCCACGGAGCGCCCTAACTGGAGAATTTTTTATTAAGATACAGTCCACTTCCATCTCGGATGGTTTCACCACTTAAATAAGTCATTTTTGGGTAAATGTTTAAATCTCCATTATTTACTTTACGACAACACAAACACAAATCCTACAGTTTTGCGTTTTATTTCATAAGGAAACAAAATTGCCTGCTTAATAGTATAGGCCACCTCATTACCATTAGCATTTTGCAATTTGTGCTCTTGACACCTGTCATCTGAATTTTTAACTTCTCTTACAAGCAAATCGCGTGCATATCCATAATATTTCAAATATTCAAACAACAAGCCGAAAAAAGAAAGAAATGAAACCAAAACATAAATATCCTGGTCTAACGGTGATGAACAAAAAAAATATAAGTTAATTTTGTATTCAAAACTGCGAGTGACATTCTGGTGACACGTGGACGCCATTAAAAATACAATTTGCTTTGGGTTTGCACCAACCTCATCGGGGAGCAGCACTTATAAAATATTCTCTTACTTCCCAACACTGTCGATGCGAAAAATAATATAAATAAAATGTCTCTGTCACAAACATTCAAATTAATTTCGAAATTTCACTTCAGCGGCACAACTTCTTGCAGAGATTTTTAAATTGGCACGAAACCGTTCGCTACCCTTTCAACCCTTGTCTCATACATTCTCTATAATTTGGATTGGCCATTAAGTGATTAGAACTTTAAGAAAAAAAAATGGTAATGCTCATTTTCTTACCCAAGGGCTTTACTGTCCGGCTATCTAATAAATTATTAACTCGAACGAATTTCGCCGGAAACAAACTTTAAAGGAGTTGAAACGGCCGAAGAAAATCACAAACAATCCTTGCGCTGGTTGGACTTTTTTTTGTTTGCTTTCCCCAGAAAAGAAACGCTAAATTAATTTAACCCGACACTTAAGATCTTGTTGGTTGTTTTTCTCAGTTCCTTTGGGACAATGGCGAGGAGACATCCCAAGTTAATGGAGAGAAAGGAAACCATTTTTGTTTTACCGCAACGAAGGTTATTATACAAAGCAAGAATGAGAATGGTCAATCGTCGGGTGAGAAATGCTGAATAGTTTTACCTAGTGTCACTCTTTTTTTTAGAAAGTTGACATTTGAATTCACAGGATGCCACAAAACTATGAAGTGTAATGTTATGGGTCGCCCAAACACGGCTTGGGATCAAATGGCAAAAAATGTGATTTGACAGTCGACTTTTATAAGGTTTTATCCGACCACCCCCAGTTAAACGACGAAGACGACGAAATTCCGCTGTCAGACAGAACGCAGAACAGAACCCTTTCAATCTATGGTCGATGAAAGCAAAGATTTTCGTGCACCTAAGAAATGAGGTTATTAATATCTAAACTCAAGTCCAACAGGAGATGGCCTGCTAACCGCGCTAATATAGCTGCAGACGACTTGGTGGAGAGCATACTCAGCATTGCTTGTCCGGTCCACAAGAAAGGATACCCTCTAAACTACACCAACTATAGAAGTAGAAGCATCAGTCTCTTAAAAATCGTGTAAAAGGTCGTGTCGGCCGTACCTACTGTGCTTAAAGCCATATATCAACGAAATCACTGCTCCCTATACCAGTGAGGTTTTAGGCCCGATAATTTAACAACCGACCAAATATCCACACTACGGAATATCCTGGAAAACCCCCAAGAGGTCCAAATCGATATTCACCAACAGCGGAATTAATAAAAAAGCCCTATCCGCTCTTTAAAACATCTTTTAGCTACCATACGGATAGTGGACTTAATCGTTTGATAGCTTTTATTATTCATAAATACATCTTATATCCATATTAGCGATCCACTCTTTATCACTAAACGCACGGCAGCACTGCGTCCAAACTGTACTAAACATGGTTGTAAATCTGTCATATTCCATCAGCTGCACTATCATGCTCAGAGCATTTTCGTTTGCGAATTTTAGATTTTCTCTGAAATTCTCTTCCAGCTTTTAAATTTCTCGCGTCCAATCGAACTTTTTGTTGGTATACGTGTATTTGAAATATGTGTATAGCAAGTTAACTGTGTGTGCAAGTTAACCACTCTCTATCAAGGATGGAAAAGTGGATACAATTGTATCTTTTAGATACAATCAGAAATTAAAGTTACACAGTTACAATTCACTCGAAAAAGATACAATTAAACAAAACATATTTTTGCTTCAAAAGTTACGCAGTTACAATCCTTCTTTAAAAGATACAATTTCATACGCTACGAATACATCCAGAATTTGTAATAAAGAATATAAAATGCATTCAGCTTGAAGCTTCAAATTCTAACATGCGGCTAACCAACTAAGAAACAAATTTCAAACAACGCGTTCATATGATACAAGCTAAAATGCGACCTCAGGCGTAAATATCGACTTTAGATAGTATATATAGTAATGTTCAAAGCATCGCCCAAGCAGACCTATACTTTCTGCTCTTACGCGCGTTTGACAGTGTTGACATTTCATTTTCGATTTGACTTGTTCGATTGTATTATGTTTAAAGAAATAGAGTAGGCCCTTCAATGTTGGAGTTTAATAGATTCAGAGAGTATAATTTTCCAGAGAAAGCATCATAAAATTTAGCTAATTCGAACAAAACGAAAGGTTGTCATTGTGAGAAGCCATTTAGGGTACTTATACGCCCCAAGTTAGGTATAATTACGCTGACCATCCGTCCTTTATTTAAAAGGACAGTCCTTTCTTTTCTACCCCTGTCCTGTATTATTTTCTTTTTAATAAAGGACGGATTTTGTCCTTTATTTTTGAAACTGTCCTTTAAAACACTGAGAAAAAATTGTGAAGTATCGAAACATAAACTATAATTTGAAAAACTCATGTCAACAATGCATTTGCCAATAGAATTCTACATTTTCAGAAGTAAAAATCCTTGAGATGGTCTTATTTCGTGAAACACCGGATTGACCAAGTAGGTAAATTAATGAGAAAAGTCTACCTTTTGTTTCTCAGAAAAAAACCGACTTATTTTTAAATGGCGTAGAACTTTTCGATGAAATATCATTTGTCCTGTTTTATTGGAGATCAACGTCCAGCCCAAACGGTAAGAGCTAGGAAACACATATGTATTTTGAAACAATAATTTTCTTTGTATGGGCAAAGTGAGCACTTAAAAGCGATTTGGAGAAATTCGAACCCCAAACGTGGAAAGGGAGTGTCAAAGTTTCTATGGGAAATTTCTTATTTTTCATACGATTACGAAGCCACGGATAATCGCTAGTTTACTGTAAAAAGAGATTATATTAGTGCTAATAAATTAACAGCCGTATTTTTAATTTGTTTTGGGACGGGTAAAGAAACACATGCCCCCGTCAGATACAAATTTCCATAGTAACGTAGTAAACAAAACAGCAACATTTTGTCGAAAAAAGATCGTTTGCATAGTAACATCTATCGCCTCTTTGTCATATTTTATCAAGTGTTCGTAGATACCTACATATTTGACACCAAGCTCGTTCAGTAAAGCAACCATAACAAGTAAAAGTGTTATCATCGGCCTGGCCGATGCTTTGATACCCTCCACTGCATAAAAGTCATGCAAAATGTTCGCCATGCCATATTGGCTTGGTATAGGAGGTACCAGAACTACTTGACCGACATAGACCATTTTCAATACCAACCTGACGACCGTAAAAATAAGATCTCTCACAAAATTTCAGTTGACTAAGTCAATTCGTCTGGACGCTATCGTGATTTCAACAGACGTAGATACACATGGGTCTAATAGTGGTTTTGTATGGGAGGTACCAGAACTACCTGACCGACATAGCCCATTTTTAATACCAACCTGAGGACCGTAAAAATAAGATCTTTCACAAAATTTCAGTCGCCTAAGTCGATTCGTTTGGACGCTATTGTGATTTCAACAGACGTAGAGACACATGGGTCTAATAGTGGTTTTGTATGGGAGGTACCAGAACTACCTGACCGACATAGCCCATTTTCAATACCAACCTGAGGACCGTAAAAATAAGATCTCTCACAAAATTTCAGTTGACTAAGTCGATTCGTTTGGATGCTATCGTGATTTCAACAGACGTAGATACACATGGGTCTAATAGTGGTTTTGTATGGGAGGTACCAGAACTACTTGACCGACATAGCCCATTTTCAATACCAACCTGACGACGGTAAAAATAAGTCCTCTCACAAAATTTCATTCCCCTAGGTCAATTCGTTTGGACGCTATCGTGCTTTCAACAGACGGACAGACAGACAGACGGACATGGCTAAATCGATTTAGAATGTGATCCTGATTCAGAATATATATACTTTATAGGGTCTCCGGTGAATCCTTCTTGGCGTTACAAATGTAATGACAAAGTGAATATACCTTCCTGTGGAGGGTATAAAAAATGTTTTAAATAACATTTTCAGAAAAGCTACGGAAAACTAACCAACATAAAAGAGGCCTTGTGAGCCGGCTCTGACGCTGAGGCAATAATTAATAAGCAATTTATCGCTGGCGATACACAGCGCATGTTGAAAAGCAACAAATATTGCTTCATAGAAATTTCTGGCAATACGGTTGCTTCAATGTAAGAATAGGTTAAAATTAAGTTGTGTAGGTATTGCTTATTGACAATTATTGCTAGTTGCCTAGTTGGTTATTGCTTGTTGCCTCAATGTAAGAGCCACCTAAGGAAGTCTAATATGTACATTGTCATAAAATTCTGTCAAAAAATAAAATCTGACACGACACCACATAATTCATTAAGAAAAAAAAAAAAAAACAAATCAAAACATTTTACCAAAAATACGCCTATAAAATACTGAATTTTCCATGTTTATAAATTATTTTGATTCGCGTATACCTATAGCGTTTGTGAATTTGTCTTTCTTTGTGACTTTTAAGAATCTTTTTTTGTTGGCTGATGTTTTTTTTGAGACTGACATTTTACTTTAATTTCTGTGATATTTGTTCTCTTTTGTGCTCTTTTTGAAGAAAGAGCTAAGCCCCGATAACCGATTTTTTTAAACCTATATAGAAAAGCCAAAAAACAGATCTAATGTTAATGTTTTTTACTATCTTATTATTGTTCTTTTTTTTCAATAAATTGCTACCAACAGTTTGTAACCGCAAAAATTATTGTCCTTTATTTTCCTTCGACAAATATGGTCACCGTAGGTATAATGTATACTAGGTAATATATTCCGAGAACTCTTTTTCGTTTCTTTCTGCACATCTGTCAAAAAGGCAAGCTTTTTCATCGAGATACGAATAGTCACAATTGCCAGCAATGTTTATACGTTTATTGTCACAGTCACAATAGTCCGCCATTGCAGATGTTATACGGATCTGCTGCACGAACTTTTTAATTATTTTATTGTAATTTGATATATCAGCAATACATTTTTCAAAATGATAGCCATTTGTTTTATATCAAGGGCAAAGAGGGACATTATTTGTTTTTATATCATGAATTAAGAGAAGAGTCTTAATATTCATATAGCTTTCATTATGTAGGTACTTTCGCGTTCACCTTGTTTTTATACCCGGTACCACACTGTGGTGAGGGTATATTCACTTTGTCATTCCATTTGTAACGCCCATAAGGAGGCGTTGTAGGTGTGACAAACTATATATATTATTGATCAGCATCACTTTCTTAGTCGATCTAGCGATGTCCGTCTGTCTGTCCGTCTGTCTGTCTGTCCGCACGATTACGGCCGTAATTTAAGAGCTATCGACTTGAAATTTAGTACGTAAGCTTTTATCCACCAAACTGAGGCTAAGTTCGAAGATGAGCAAGATCGGATGAAAACTACTACTACCTCCCATACAAAAATATCAGATTTATATAGCTTTTTATGTTAAAAATTAAATTTAAATAGCTACAGTAAAGATAGCAAGTTTAAACTTTGCACATATTGTTTTAATAATATTTTAAAATTTTTTACAAAAAATGAGCTTGGTCGAATAAAAAGCACCCATACCTCCCATACAAATATATAATTTTTTAATACTAAAATATTTTTTTTATTATACCCGGTACCACACTGTGGTGAGGGTATATTCACTTTGTCATTCCATTTGTAACGCCCATAAGGAGGCGTTGTAGGTATGACAAACTATATATATTATTGATCAGCATCACTTTCTTAGTCGATCTAGCGATGTCCGTCTGTCTGTCCGTCTGTCTGTCCGTCTGTCTGTCCGTCTGTCCGTCTGTCCGTCTGTCCGTCTGTCCGCACGATTACGGCCGTAATTTAAGAGCTATCGACTTGAAATTTGGTATGTAAGCTTTTATCCACCAAACTGAGGCTAAGTTCGAAGATGAGCAAGATCGGATGAAAACTACTACTACCTCCCATACAAAAATATCAGATTTATATAGCTTTTTATGTTAAAAATTAAATTTAAATAGCTACAGTAAAGATAGCAAGTTTAAACTTTGCACATATTGTTTTAATAATATTTAAAAATTTTTGACAAAAAATGAGCTTGGTCGAATAAAAAGTACCCACACCTCCCATACAAATATATAATTTTTTAATACTAAAATATTTTTTTTATTTTACAATAATATAGTACCGGGTATTTGAGCTTCGGCATAGTCGAAGATAATTGTCTTACTGGTTTTATTTTACAATAATATAGTACCGGGTATTTGAGCTTCGGCATAGTCGAAGATAATTGTCTTACTGGTTTTAGAATAATATAGTACCGGGTATTTGAGCTTCGTCATAGTCGAAGATAATTATCTTACTGGTTTTCGATAAAATATGTATCCAAAATTTGGTAGATTTTCATGATTTTGAATTTAATTTTTTTTTTTTTGAATTTGGTAGTTTTTTTTTTTTGTGTAGATTTAGAAGTTAATTTGGTATCGTAAAAAAATTGTGGAGGATCATTTGCAAAAACTAGATTTTTTTCAGCATTCAAAGCTAAAATCTAATGAAATATTGATATTTTTAGATTTCTAAATTTTTTTCATAAATCCGCCATAAAAACGAACATTAAAAAAAAAAATCATTGAAGATCGGTCTAATCTTGGATTTTTCAAAACCAAAAAATAAGGTGATATTGAAACTATACAATTGCCCATAAATGTGGCTACCAATTTCCAAAACGATGAGGATACACTTCAGTCCTAAAAGTTACAATTTCAACTTGTGAAAAGTACAATCTGAAAAGTTAATTTCCCATCACTGCTCTCTATACGCCGAATTCGTTGAATTAAGTTATCCGCTCCTTAAAACATGTCAGTGAAAGCTAAGATATGTTTATAAATAATATTTACGACTTAAAATATGTTTTAGAGCTAATTCGCCACTATGCGGTATTTATTAATACGGGGGCAACTGTTTATCGAATTTAAGACCTCATATGACGAGTTATATAAAGAAATGTCTAGTTATGACATCCCTGCCGAACTCGTCACGTAGCGTAGAATGACGGAACACTTGTTACAGCATTAAGGTCGAAAACAGTCTCAATAAGACTTGATGTCAGAAAAGGATTAACACAAGGTGATGAGCTGCCATGCAAACTTCTTTTACATCATATTTGAAAGAATTGCGCGAACCCTCATAGTGCATCATTTAAGTCATGATCTTTCAAAAGTCCCTCCAAGAAGAAGAAGAACCGATACCTATAGCTTTGAGGTAGTAAGGGATTTTGTCGACCTAAACCATGCTCGAAACTCTGATTAACATATTAGCAGATATTAAATAAAGAATAACTCTTTCCAAAATTTACTGCCGTTTCTTTCCACTCACCTCAGTCCCCTTGCCTACAAAATCGGTTTTATGCCGGCAGAATTTATCTCGTATGCGTAGGCCCATTCTGTATATATAAGACCTCGATCAACCCAGTCTTGCTTTATTGCCCTGGAGCTTTGGACTCTATATATAGCGATAGGGCTCTCGGTCGTATCAAGCGAAAGATTCGTCGTAAAAGTTGTCGGTCACATTTGCTTTAATAAGGCTTGAAGGTGGAGACTCAATGACGAACAATACTGGCTGTATAAAGGGTGGGCCAAATACAAGATTCTTTTTAAAAATACACTAAAATGAACAAAATTATGGAACACAACGCCGTTCAAGTGGCTGCCTCGGCTGGCTTTGCGGTAGCTCATTCTGTCACTCGAATTTTCCAAGACCTTGTCGATGGTTTCGGGCTGTAGCTCACGGATTGCTTGGACGATATTGGCCTTAAGTGCTTGAATCGTTTCCGGATTGTTGGCATAACATCGGTCCTTCACGGTTCCCCAAAAAAAAAATGTCGAAAGGGGTGAAATCGCAGCTCCGAGACGGCCAATTGACATCGCCGAGACGGCTGTGTTGTCCACTAGCATACCAGTCTCACAGCAGTCACGGTGGGTGCTTCATTTCGGCCGAAACTTATTTTCAAACTACGCATTGTCTGGGCTACACAGCGCTCACTTTTGGATTTAAGTTTTCCATATTTCTCAATCTTGATCAAGCGTAAAGCGACTCATTTCCGCGGAGGTATGATACTGACTTTCTGTCAAGATTTCGAGCGGGAAACAGCTGGTCAGTGTCAAAATAACCTTTGATTTAAAAAGAAACCACTAGATGGCCCACCCTTTACATCCGGCCCACAAAGCCTTCGACTCTCATCCAGAGTGAAAACGAAGTAGAAGAAGACTTCGGCATAGGTGACGAGCACTAATGGAAGGCTACTTCAACCTCAATCAAATTGGAGTGCCCAACTGAAGACCGTTGGCCAAAGACTGAACTGATACTGATTGAGGTCCAGATGTAACCCGGCGCCATCTAAGGAAGTAAGTGTATCGTCCTGTACTGTTCCCAAATACCAAATATTTGACCCAAATAGCTTACAACATTCCTTCAGTCTATCGATCATTATTTTCATAGTCGTCGGCATATAAGTTAACTCAATAACGTAGTTCCTGAATTCGATCTCACCAGTTAAGCAGGGTATACTCGATCATCGAGATACAAGCTAAACAGTAGAGGGTCTGATCTAACATCCAGCCTTGTGTTTGACTATCCGGTGATTATGATGAACCATTGTGAGAGTTTGACACCAGCTCGTACGGCGGTCAGATTATTATTGTCGCAGAGATTTTGTATGTATATCACCTTTAACACGTTTATCTGTAAAAGACTCACTTGCTTCCCATTTTATATATTGTGTGACAAAAGTTTAAAATAAATTTTTAAACTTCCATCTTAGTGACTTATCTCAGGAAGGATAATCCCTCACACAAAACGTGCCTTGGCCAGGCAACCTAAATTCTTACAGATATAGCACATTAACCACTTACGCTCTATGGTCGTAAATCATCATCGACGTGGAAACAAATTTTGCATTCTATTAGTTTCCCATCGTTGCCAATATAAAATGCTTTAATTTATCAGCAAGTAATTGAAAATGCGTTTATACTCCATTAGGCATCTGATACCACCGCATAAAAGGGTATACTCGCAGTCCTAATGGATGCAGGACTTTCTCGACTCGATATTACTCTTCCTTTCGACTCTCAACATATTACAAACAATTTTATAACAGCACCTACACAGTGTCTACCCTTGCAGCGATTTTAAATCACTTTTCCTCCTTCATTGGGCTGTGGTATATTGGAGTCGAGTCCTTTTAAAATGCCAGTTGGTAAAAGTTTCATCCTGCAGTATAAAATTGTTTTAAGGGCGATACTGGCGAGTAAAAAATAAATAAAAAATGTGCAACACCATCAGCAAAAGTATATACATTTTTTTTTTCACTTTTGTGCATGCATGCAACTTTTTTGAATAAAATTATTGCTGTGGTCTGACGTTTCCTCTGGTTTTTTACACCATTTTTCAAGGACAGAGTTGAGAGTATTTTTAGTATTTTTTTTTTGTTACCCCGACTGTAGAAGACAAGACCGCACAAGGCCTACCTATGTAATTAGTCAAATAGAGTAGGTGGGGTAATGTGATGTGACCGCGGAGTTCCATAAATTGGCCTCAACCGGAAGAGCACGTTTAATGCTCTTATCCGGCTTGGTCGTGCTTTTTTAAATCCAATTATCAACCGTAAATTGAATCAATTATTGGCTTAAAAATGTCGAAAATTGTATTACCTACGTGTATGCAAAACTTCATATAATGTACTAATTACGAGTAGTCAATCTGAGTGTGTTGGTATGGATACATCGCATGAGTGACAGTGACAGATAATATCGTTTTCTAAAAGCTATTTTAGGATAGAATTCCTCTCGATTAGCAGTAAATTTCATTAAACTTGTGGAGACTATACTGGATGCCGTTCTAAAATTATGCACTTCATCCCTTAGCTTTTATAGATCTGGATGTCTATATTTTCGAGGACTATCTAAAAAGTCTAAAAAGTTACACAATCAGGGCCGAGTCCAATTTGTACAGCTTTTGCATCGGTGCGCCAGGGAGTTCTAGCTTCGACAACAATGTCATATTCATATTAAAGAAGCTATTGTGTCTTGTGAAGAGCTGTGCCAGAGACATGATGCGGTCTCGTAAATTTTACGATACATATAATATTTGGCATCAGAGTCAATACAAATGTGGTGGACTTCAATATTGGCGTAATGTAATTATTTGCCCGATTGTCTGAATTCATAATGTGCTCCTAACCCGTGAAACCTAATTCACAGCAGCTTTCCATCTTCAAATATCGCGGGCACGCTGCTTCCCATCCTTAGTTTTTCCAACGGAGCTCGAATCTGACGACTTGGGCATTACTGTCAATTCGGTCGAAGTCACCGAGCAAATGTCGTCGACTTATGTTGGCTTTTGGGCTTCTTTTTTTTTTTGTTTTGCCGAGGAAGCTGAAAACATTTTACGAGGCGCCAATGATCCGATGTCCATTGGTAGTCACGAATTCTTACCTACTAAAACCTCCTATACCTTCCCGAACAAAGCGATTTTTTGTCACCCGCGGAACCGCCGTAAGTCACTACTTCGCGGGGTCGGTATAAGGCCTTTCCTTGCTCTATTATTTGCACTATCCGCTTTACTTTGGCGCCCGAAACTCATAAGATCGCTGAGTATTCGCACGGAAACGCTGCTTACAATGGTCCAGCTTTCGTCCTTCTGCAATATGTAATTTACGATGTTATCAGTACTTAAGAATTAACTTTTGTGGCACTTGACCATATTTCTACTGCGTACATGAGTATTGAGTATGTACATATATTGAATCGACAGCTCCTAGTCTCTTATTCTGTTTCGGAATTCCGATCCTTCTCATCAGCCTTGCAAGTGCACTAACGACTTTTTGCATATGATTTTTGAATATGAATATCACGGTGTCACAAATCCGAGTGGTCCAATCTCCCTCATAGATCCCGCTAAATTTGAACGATGGCATTGGTTATGTCGAGTTTAAGGCCATCGGTCGATTGTGGTTTATTCACATAGAGCTGCGATTTCAGGCAACCCCAAAAGAATTAATCTACGGGGGTTTAATCACACGATCTTGATGGCCAATAACCATGGGAGATAACCAAACCCTCAAATCCTTCATGCAGAATATCCACCGTGGCGTTTGCTCTGTGAGCCGTAGCGACATCCTGCAGGAACCACATGTCATGTACCTACATATCGTTTAATTTGGGCAAAAAAAATTAACTTTGAGCTCCTGGGTTAGTTGGATCCTGAACGAGTGTAGGCCCATGTCCCGACGCAAAGTTCGCCAAGTTGATGTCTGCAAAAAGCCGGGGCCAGATTATGTAAGACGAAAACGATCGAACGTTTTCGTTTCGACAATAGCAGTCTCTGTCTATTGCCACAGATATGATAGAGACAGGTTTAGTGAAAACGAAAGCGGTTTTCGTTTCGTTTTTTACAGAATCCCACCCCGGTTTCTTGTGCACGACAAGGAATTGTAGTATGGATTGATTGCTTACTGTTGGTAATGAATTGAGACGGAATATAACTCAAGAGTCTTACTTTAGTGGAGTTTATTTCAAGACTAAAAATAATATTAACAAAGTAGGTATGTAATGATGAGGGCGTCGCGACGCACAGTTAGGGAACCCCTGCTCTAGATGGTATTTGAAATCAGTATAATAACTCTAAGGTTAAGAAAGCATTTCATATCTTCCCACTCTGTTATCGTTCCTAAACTTTTCTACTCGTAATGAGGACTGCCCCAGTTTTATGACCTGGCTAGTTTCAAACCTGCTTGCGATCTACGTACAGTTGCAACTGCTTCGTTGCAACGCAGATAGACATCTTCTATCGTTTTTACCACACTCACCACGGCGGCGATTCTTTCTCTTGGAATCGGTAGGCGCAGAATTTCGTCACCCAGGACCGAACCTTGTGGCCTCTAGCGGTTTCATTCGCTGGTAGGAGCCTATTGTAAATGAACCGCTCAAGAATTTTACCTATCGTGTCGAGAAAACAAACAAATAGGGCGATAAGAGGATGGTTCGTATGGTTTACCCATTCCTTTCGGCATTTTGTACTATTCGTTGATGTTTCCAAGGCTCAGAAAAAACGCTCTCCTTGAGACACAGGCTATATGCATTTCAGAGAATAAGTCGGGCCGTGCTTTGATTGGAATTTTCAGGGCTCTATTTGGAATACCATCTATGTCCTATAGCCTTCCTATTGTCTATATCTTCTCACATACCTACTTCGAAAAATGTTTCGTGTGCTATGATGGGTTCTTGGGGTGGAAATAGAGTCTTAACTATCTTTCAAAATTCGTCCTATAAGGGTTGAAAAACTTTTCAAACAAACTTTTCTATTATACTTATACTCATAAATCTATGTATTTCAATTCAAGACATGCTTTTAATTGTTAGGAAATACGTCACCTCAAATACGTCAGCTCATATTTTAAGCTAACATTCATCTTTGTGGTCCATCCAGAGGGTGAGATAAAATAAACTAAAAATAGATCTTATTTGGCCAAGTGCGAAAAATGTGCTTTATCTTTTATTTAAATGAAAAGAAACCGGCTAGCCGAGCCGCGGGCAGTTTCAGTATAAAATAAAGCCCCAAAAGCCCCGGAGACCCTATAAAGTATATATTCTGAATCACGATCACATTCTGAATCGATTTAGCCATGTCCTTCTGTCTGTCTCTCTGTCCGTCTGTGTGTCTGTCTGTCTGTCCGTCTGTCTGTCTGTTGAAAACACGATAGCGTCCAAACGAATTGACCTAGGTGAATGAAATTTTGTGGGAGGACTTCTTTTTATCGTTGTCAGGTTGGTATTAAAAATTGTCTATGTCGGTCATGTAGTTCTGGTACCTCCCATACAAAACCACTATTAGACCCATGTGTCTCTCTGTCTGTTGAAAGCACGATAGCGTCCAAACGAATCGATCTAGGCGAATGAAATTTTGTGAGAGGACTTCTTTTTATCGTCGTCAGGTTGGTATTGAAAATTGTCTATGTCGGTCAAGTAGTTCTGGTACCTCCCATACAAAACCACTATTAGACCCATGTGTCTCTCTGTCTGTTGAAAACAGGATATCGTCCAAACAAATCGATCTAGGCGAATAAAATTTTGTGAGAGGACTTCTTTTTATCGTCGTCAGGTTGGTTTTGAAAATGGGCTATGTCGGTCAAGTAGTTCTGGTACCTCCCATACAAAACCACTATTAGACCCTTGTGTCTCTCTGTCTGTTGAAATCACGATAGCGTCCAAACGAATCGATCTAGGCGAATGAAATTTTGTGAGAGGACTCCTTTTTACCATCGTCAGGTTGGTATTGAAAATTGTCTATGTCGGTCAAGTATAAGTCTGGTACCTCCTATACCAAACCAATATGGCATGGCAAACATTTTGCATGTCTTTTATGCAGTGGAGGGTACACTTTTACTTGTTTTTTTTTTTTTGGCCTTATTTCATAGCAGTGGGGCCTTATTTCATATTTGAAATTGGGGTATTATTTCATTATGAAATAACACCCCAAATTTGGGGCCTTATTTAATTTTCGCTTTTGGGGCCTTATTTCATTGGGGTCTTATTTCCTGCAACCGTCAAATCAGCTCAAGCTGATTATAGGTATACCTATTGTTGCCCTTACAAATCTCAATCATTAGACAAAGACAACTCGTGTAATTTACGGTGCGCCCCCTATACCAACAGATATCCTAACCCCGACATCTTTATTATCGGGAATACCATTAACCATTCGCCGTTTAAAAGGAAATATTTCCAGCCTCTTATGTAAGGTGTATCTACTTATCAAGCTATTCGTTATTCTAATAAACCAATAAAGGAAGCCGTGGCCGAGAATCTTCGACTTGGCATTGCTCATTTATCTAAGAATCACAGGTTAAAGCCATTAAACAGAAACCCATTTAACTTGTTTCGGCCTCCAGCCCCCGCAGGCTATAAAATTCAATTAAATGAAAAGTATTTAAGATAAAACTGTGCGGGATGGGCCGTCATTAAAAGACGAACCAAAATTATTGCATTTTTGCACCTAAGGAGGAATTAACCACACATAGCCAATCGTATACAGTCAACTCGCAGTAGTTGTATTTGAGGGGGGGGGGGGGGCTAACGAATCGACGGGTCATTCAGTCCCACAGGAAATGGTGGTTACAGATGAAAGCCCATTTTTTTTTGCTGTGCTTTTACAGCTTTGCTATGTAAATTTTTATGAAACTCAGAGGTCATTAAAATCGAGGGCAATTTACACCGGCTACAGTGTTCGAGTTGGTATATGGTACAGCAGTAGCAGCAGTCTAGAATGGGTCGGATCCCTTTTTTGTTGGAGGATTGGTCCCGCGCACTCGTATACTATATCGACACGGGGTGGCAGTTAAAAATGAAATCGTTTTTCCGGTCTATAGAAATTGCTTGATGGAACAATTGCCGCCCTGTGCATTAAGCACTCGAAATCCCAGCTGTAGCCACCGGTAGGTATATGGGCTATGTTTTACGGGGTAAATCAAGTGGACTTAATTGCCTTTATATTCGCACCAAAACGAAATTTATTACGCAGTTAAAAAACAACTCAACATGATAACTTGTTTCAACCCGGGGATTCTAATTTATAAATAGCAAAAGAGATTGTGATGTTCCGCACGAGGGTGGGCCATTGAGATGTGTGTCAGTCGGAAATTGAGTGTCCTCGGTGTATAGTCGGAGGCTATAAATATGTCTGACAATGATGGGCTCTTTGGAGTTTATATATATAATTATATGGAAGCCTGCCAAGTTTAAGTCAGCAAATGTTGTCTACTTAAGGCAAATTGTTTCTATCGATGTCGTTGGGTGTAGTTGATTGTTAGTATGGATCAGTATGGGCGGTGTAGGGCTACAGATTTCTTATGGCGCTGTATATACAAATCTTAAAATTATAGGATATCTTGACATTTATAGCAGCCTTAACCTTAGTATACTAGACGCCTATTGCCTTTGCAAAGCATTTAATGAAATCTGGGCGAGTTTGGATAAAGAGACTTGACACTTCCCATGGGATGTATGGGATGTATGCATACACAAAAAAGCCTGTCCAGTCCTAGTTGGTTGAGATTCAAATCCATTTGTGCCCGACACCTAAGGCGAGGTCTTCCTTCTTCAGACCGGAGCGCTAATATTCATTCGCTCTAGATTTCCTAGCCATCATAGATGACTGATTCGCTGTTAAATCTCCCCCTCCAAGGCCCGTCAATGCAAACGAGGCGAAGACTCCTTCTCTCGAATCCACCAAATATATCTTCATTCTATTTAGATAGAGTCAAGGTTTTTTAGTATTTTATTTTCATTTTATGTTTCATTTTTTTAAAATTACCCCTCCCGCGTAAACGAAGCCAGATAGACCCCCCCCCCCTCCCATAGTAAAAAACGCTTATATTTAACTCCTCTACAAAAAACAATTATCAATTTTTGGCGCCTAAGTTATCGTACTCGTGCCCACAGTTTTAACTGTAAATTACAGTTTTTTTAGACAAGCTTACAGTTTTTAAAATGACCTCCTAGTACAAATTACAATTTTTTTTTAAAGTTCAGATTTGAAAGAATAAATTAAAATGTGCTGTAAATCGTAGTGCTTCGTATTTAAGCATGTTATTTTATTTAAAATCAATTGTTTTGTGTTATTTTTGTTTAATAAAACCTAAAAGAAAAACCGTAATATCAAAAAAATCGTTTGGTTTTTGAAGGTTACACTTTTTTGGTTGAAAATACAGTTTTTTTTGGGAATTTACAGTTTTTTGAAAAAAAAAATCTGGGAACATTGCTGGCAATGTTTGTCCACCGTTTTCAATAATAAATTGTTTTTTTTGGTAGTTTTTTCATTACCTTAAAAGGAGATTCTAGTGCTCGTTTTACTTTGTCGCTTCTTACCAGAACTTGCCTGCATGTACAGCTGTGTTCATGAAAATAGTAGTGCATCTCTCTAAAATAGTCAAAAGTAAATAAATTTTGACCGAAAGTAACGGAATTTTCAAATTTGTATTCTCTTCTCTGCATTCTAAACTAAAAGTTTGCATCCTTATATTTTTCAACGGAAAAAGTACCGTTTCATTTTGTTCAAGCGGTGGCCAAACGACATCAGCTGCGATCTTCAAAAACAGGGCGCAAAACATCGAGTGTAGCTTCGGCTGTGTGGCACGTAGCGCCGTCCTGTTGAAACCAAATGTTGCCAATATCCTCCTCTTCAATTTTTGTGAACAAAAATTCGTTCAACATGGCCCGATAACGATCGCCATTGACTGTAACGGCCACTCCTTGCTCATTTTCGAAGAAAAATGGCCCAATTATGCCTCTGGACCAAAATCCGCACCAAACAGTGACTCGTTTTGGGTATACGCAATGTTTTTGGCTTTTCACGCTTTGGTTTATCGATGAGGATGCCAGTTTCTTTCACTTTTCTCACAAGATAACGAACATACGGAGCTGACGGTGCTTCTCTTCTTCCAAAATCCGTACGCAATTTTCGCACACATTCTGCAACATTACCATGATTTTCAAAGTAATGTCGCAATATTTCCCAGCGTTGTTCAACCGTATACACAACCATATTCGTTCAGCGGAAGGATAAAACTAATTATCTGTCAAATCAGACATGAGCTAAGTGTTACCATTCGCGAAATAAGCACTAGTTGAAAAAAAACGTTAGATGGCGGACCCTTTATTTAAAGTGTTTGGGAGGTTGATAGAAGTTTGTGTTGTTTTCCGTGTTTGTAGTGTTAATGCCGGAATGTTATTAAAAAAGTCAATAGTTGTTCCTCAAAGTTGAATTCATTAGAATAATCTGTGTTCGATGAAGAACAATCTTGATGTATTTGTGCTCGTGGACACAAACCACATAGAACTAGACCGCCGACTAGTTATATGTTCTATGTTCTCCCCGGAATTAATTCCCTTATCTGTGAATACGTCAAAATCAATGGCGGCAATGATTATTCCATGCTATACAATGGGCCTAGGATTTTTCAAGTATGTGTGCGTTAATGACACTCCTTTGATTTTGTACAGCACCAATACATGAAAAATCCTGGGCCCGCAGGCAGCTTGTAGGCAAAGTCCGTTATGTAGGAGGAGTCGACGGTCTATTCTATGTGGATTGTGCTCATGGACGTATGTCCTTGCAATAGTTTCCGCAGTTATATACTTGAGCATCTATCTACTATAATTGTTAGCAAGTATTTGTAGACATTAGATGGAGGTAGCGGACCTACGATCTCGAAGTAAATGCGTGTTGGCATCTATCTGCCGGAGTTTATATCTTAAATCCGTTGGCGATTTCGCGTGTTTTTACACTTTCTCTTTCTGACATGCCATGCAATTCTTGGGCCTTGTGTTTATGTCATGATTCATTTTTGGCCAGAAATTCATTTTTCCGATTTTCTTTTGCGATGTTTTGATTCAGGGGTGTGCAAGGGAATTTATTGCGTGGACAATAGTTTTTCTTTTACCTTGAGCGACGTATGGGCGTATGGCCTATTCGTCTCAGTAGATGTTTCACACCACAGGACTATTGAAAGCAGGTATTTTTATAAATTCCTGGACTTTGCATAGGGGTTGCGAATGAGCGATGCGAGTTCTTCGTCAGCGACATGTGCCTCGGCTAATTTCTCAATTCCTGGAAGGGTGAGTTCGAGTGAAGCAGAATCTGGACGTGAAAGGGTATCGACTACGACCTTTAACGAACACTCGAAATATCGTACATATATCGCTGCTTGTAAACTGGGATATCATGTCTAATTGTCTAGGACTACGTTTGGTCTTTGTTGGTCTAGGACTACGTTTGGTCTTTATGGTCTGTGAAGACTGTGAAATCTTGCTCTTCGACAATATCTGTATAGTTTTGTATACCCAACCCAACCCAGGTAGATTGCTAGTAGATTGCAGAATATCGCGATTGTGTAGACGAAAGCTTTTTGCTGAATAAAGCTACTGGTTCCCAACATTCTCCTTTCCATTGCTAAATTACAGCCTCGATGTCCGTATTGGATGCATGGGTTGTTATGCTAAGGGCTAAGCTTAGCAATTTCTTGAGGGTGGTTGAGAAGAGTAGCTTCAGCAAGTTGGCGCTTTGCCTTTGTGAATGCTTCTTGACATTCTGGGTGCCATGTGAAACACTTTTCCTTGGTTTTGATTTTGAAAAGTTTTGTTACAAATCTTTGCGCGTTTCGAATAGACTTAAGTTCGTTGAAGTTTTCAATTGCTTCAACCCGTTCCTTGGATGGTTGACTTCAATCTTTTGAAATGACCAATCCTAAAAACTGCAGTGTGGACAATCCGAATGTGCATTTTAAAGCGTTTATGTGTAGCCCGTAATCAGAAAGCCGCTGGAATAGCAGTTTAAGGTGGATTCCATGTTCCCCGTCTGTCATGCTGGCGACTAGTATGTCCGCGACATAAACAAAGACAAAGCCAAGTCCCCGTGACAATTGATGCATGAACCGCTGGAAGGTTTGGGTTGCATTGCGGAGCCCGAATGACATTCTGGTGAAATCGAAAAGTCCGAAGGGTGTGGTCACATCTGTTTTTAGAACGTCGCGGTCGTCTTGTGCTATCGGAATGTGGTGTTATTTATGCACGTACCAAGCCGATTTTTGAAATCACCGAACAGTCCTGAAGTATGGTGGTGAAATCGTATATGTGTGGTAGAGGGCGCCTGTCTGGTATTGTAATTGGATGCTATAATCTCCACACGGTCTCCAATCATTTGCTTCCCGGTTGGGAGCCATCAGCCATGTGTAGGGGAGAGTTACAAGCCGACGAGGATGGTTTGCATATTCCTTTCTGGATCTGGACCATGTAATTGAATTCCTCGCTTGCTATTTTTAGTTTAGCATTGTTCAAGCGTTTGGGTCGAGAGTAAAACAATGGGCCCTGTGTTTTGCAGCAAAAATACTTCTTGAAATAAACGAAAGAGGTCCTCAGAGTTTGGGGGTGAAGTTTATATTTTTCCTGCACAATCCTCGATCAATGGTGATTTTTCGCAAAAATTATTTTTGTTGATTCCATTCTCCATTGATTGCATAATGATTATTGTGTATGGCGATCCGATACTTAAGAAGTTCCACTTCTTTCACGTGTACGGACCTGCAAGCGCCCATTTATATACCCTCCACAAGAAGGTATGTATATTAACTTTGCCATTACATTTGTAACGCCAAAAATGAGTGACCGGAGACCCCATAAAGTACCTATAGACATTCTGAATGAGGAACACATTCTGAATCGATTTGGCCATTTCCTTCTGTTGAAAACACGATAACATCCAAACCAATCGAATATGCGACTGAAATTTCTTGGGAGGACTTTTTTTTCCGTCGTCAGGTTGGTTTTGAAAATGTAGGTCAATATTAGACACATGTGAGGTGTACGTACTACACAATTAACTCACATGTCTAACAATTTGCATGAGACTTGTGTGCAGTAGAGGGTATAAAGGCGATGATAATACATACTTTTACTTGTTTTTTTTTTTTTTTTTTTTGTGAGCCCTACCAACCTTAAATAACCTATATTGTCATTATTACTTACTGACTTTACTTTAGATGGCGCTCACAGTCTGGGACTGGAGCTCGGTCCCTAGCTAGCTATAGCTGATGTGTCTAGTTAGACTCGTCGGGCAACTGCGTTTTTGTCCACTCGTTTCACGTGGCCCAGCCCCCTCATTCGCTGTATTTTGATCTTTTTGACCAGTTAAACAGGTCAACGTCGCTATATAGCCCGTAAAGTTCGTCGTTAAATCTCCTCCTCCACACTTTTTAGATGCCTTCTTAGCCCTTGGTAGAAAATGTCTTTTTAACAACTTCGAAGTTGTTATGTACATGTCCAGTATGACATTGTCGCCGATGTTGAGGGTCCTTTCCTTATGACAGCGTATATACTTCGTTTTGTATTCGCTAACAGCCATACCCATATTTGGCTCCCATGTTTCAATATGTACTCGTAAAGGCGCCACTGACAGCTCGTTCTCACAAATTTTATAGTAGGCGGCTTTAACGTCGATACAGAAGTGTTGTATATCGGTCTTGAATTTGTGCGCGTTTTTGAGATTTGCCTAAATGTGAAGACTTGGTCGATGGTTTACATTTCTGATCTAAAAGTGCACTGATAGGATCGATTAGGTAACTAGCGAAAGTTTTTAGGCTTTCGGACACAGTTCGATGTCGGAAAATGATTTGACGCGATCCAGGCGAGTCCTCCCTAAAAATGAGGAGTATGGATAATTGGATACGAGTTGTAGAAAGGTATAAGCTTATACCCAAATCGTCAGAATTAACTATTATTATTATTATTTATTCTTTATTTCATCTATTATTTTCTTTGGAAAAAAATAACAATACAAAAAAAAGTTAAGAATATAGACATGGCAATTCTGCCGTCTGCCGGGTTGGACATTTCAATAATTTTTTTATATATAAAAACAGAAGCATAGTTTTGGTTTTTAAGGCTAATTTCATACTCTATAGTAGCTACACAGTTTAAATTTTATTTTGGAAACTGGGAAGACTTGTACATATACAAAAAATAAATATAAATCGCAAGGATTGGTAATTACTGCACTTTTTTAAAAACTATTGCGGTATGACAAGGCGTAATTGCAAAATTTATATAAATTGGAACAACCTAAAGATCCGTTCAATACGTCATGCAGGTGATCCACGGACAGTAAACTTTCTCTAAGGTATAGCCGTTGAATTTCTTGTAAAATGGGACAAATGGCAATGAAATGGTAAATATCTTCTCGCTCGTTTCTATTACAGAGGCTACATGTAATGGGAAGATCACTTCTATGGGGTATAAAGTTTAGATTGATTAGCTCTACTCTGGCTCTAAATATGGTGCTTATAACTTCAACCGTATTTGCTTTACAGAAGTAGCTGTTTTCAGTCAGTAAGCGGTGGTTCAAATTTTTGTATGTATTTCTTACCGATGACGAAGATGCTCTGGTTAGGTGTTCGGTGTACAGTTTATCATCAATTTTTGAAATTATATCGGCAAATATATTCTTCCATTCATCTACATTCCTTGCAGAGAGATCACACGACGCATCATGGCACATGGCTAGATTTTTCCAGTCCTTAAAAGGGGAAGCATTTGATTGTAGACTGTTCAACATTAAGGATTTATGTAGGTTATTCCCGGGCCTCTTCATAACTTTTGTTAAATAATCAGCTTGCAATTTTAGATTACGTATATAGATTGGGGTTATACCAGACTCTACATAAATTGCGTAATTTGGAATCGTATTCGGGAGTCGGAACAAACGCTTGAAAAAGAATCGTTGAACCATTTCAAACTCTTCAAAGTGAACATTTCCAAAAACTTGTACACTATAGCACATGCATGTATTAATCGTTGCGTTGAAGACTCGATATTTCGAACCGACATCAATATAGCGGTTTGAGAAAAATCGTGGCCAGAATTAACTATAGGTACAATAACTTTAAGTAAGCCTCCTCCTCCCATGGAAAATTAATGTTCGCCATAGATTGTAGATTGTAGATTGTGGGGGGGAGGTGGTATATTAAGTCCCAAATCACTGCGGCCACAAGTGGGCCTATTGTGATATCCTCCATTTATAGCTCATCCATGATGCCGCAGTTTGTTATAAAGGCGGCTAGCTCTTTGGGTGTGCTGGCAGCTATATCCGCTGCTTCGAGGTAGAATTTACCTAGATAACGTTGACGTGTTTTGGTTAAACAGTTGCAGTCACATAGTATGTGTTCTGCTGTTTCTGCGTCCTCGTTGCACATTCTGCAAGTGTCGTCTTGTGCTATACCCATTGTCATCAGGTGTTTTTTGACTCGACAGTGTCCTGTGAGGAAGCCTGTGACCAATCGAATCTGACTTCTACTTAATTGTAGTAGTTGTTTCGTTTTTTTGTGGGAACTGTTTGGCATGAAGTTTTTGGCTTGCCTGTTTCCTTCGGTGGTCCTCCAGAAATGCAGCTTCTTTTCGTTCAGCCAGGTTTTCACACTACTTTTTATAGTGTTGATTGGTAGCCCGCAGAATGGTCTTGGCATCATGAATTGGGATGCGGATCCTTTTCTGGCTAATTCGTCTGCTTTTTCATTGCCTTCATATCCACTGTGTCCCGGCACCCAGATCAGGTGAACCTTGTTTGTGGTGGCCAGTATTTGCAGGATTTGGAGGCAGTCCCAGACCATTTTTGAAGTTATTTCAAAGGCGTTAATTGCAAGTAGAGCTGCCTTGCTATCAGAGAGAATGTAAATGTGCTTATTTGTTATAGCCCTGTTTAGACTCTCTCGAATGCAGAGTTCTATTGCATGTATTTCGGCCTGAAATACGGAACTGCTTATGTCCATACTAGCGAATAGGGACGTTTTAGTGCACGGACCGTATACTCCGGCTCCAACTCCTTCATCTGTCTTGGATCCATCTGTATACCATACAGTTGAACCGTTGGCAAATGTTGGTCTGTTCTGTTCCCAGTTTAGACGGTCTGGGAATGTAACCTTAAAGTTGTGTCGGAAGTTAAAGCGTGGTAGACATTTGTCTGTCAAATGTATTCCAAGTAGTTCATTTTGTCTGAATTCTTGTAGGATATCAGTGTGGACTATGTTGGAATTTGATTCATCTTCTGTGATGAGCGTATAGGCGTTGACCATTGCTTCTTTCATGAGTTCTAGATGAAGTGGTGGGATGTTTAGGATAACCTCGAGTGCAGCTGTTGGTGCAGTTTTCATTGCTCCAGTTGCACAGACACATGCTAGTCTCTGTATTTTGTTGAGTTTAGCCTGTGCTGACCTCTGCGTTGCTTTATACCACCAAACGGCGGCTGCATACGTGATAATAGGTCTTGTTATTGCCGTATACATCCACAGTGTCATTTTGGGGTTAAGTCCCCAGTTTTTACCGAGTAGACTTTTGCTGGTCCATAAGGATAACCTGGCTTTGTCAATAGTTTTGGTAAGGTGAGAGTTCCATGTGAGTTTTTCATCTAGTGTAATTCCTAGATATTTGACTTCAGTTGAGAACTCTATTATTTCGCCGAAGAGTGTAGCATTTCTCAGTCCTTCTCGCTTTCTTCTCTTGGTGAATGCGACTATGGTGCTTTTTTTGGGATTGACTTTGAGACCAACTTTTGTGCACCATTCAGCAACTAGGTTTAGAGCCCTCTGGAGACGATTCGAGATTGTGTCTTCGAATTTGCCTCTGATTAGGATAGCTATGTCGTCTGCGTATCCTTGGACATAGAAACCGTCATTACTGAGAATCGTCAGTAGTTCATTTACTACGATGGACCATAGTAGGGGTGAGAGTACTCCTCCCTGGGGGCATCCTTTCGTAGCTATCATACTGAGTTTTGTGCTGCCTAATGAGGTTTTTATTGTTTTGTCCTCTAGCATGCATTTTATCCATTTACACGTAGTGTCGTCAACTCCCATGTTTTGGATACCTCTATATATTTGTGAGAATTCTGTGTTGTCAAATGCTCCTTCTATATCGAGGAAACAACCGACCGCTATCTCTTTGTCTCTGAGAGATTTTTCAATTCTTGAGGTAAGGTTTTGTAAGGCGTATGTGGTCGATTTCCCGGGTTGGTAGGCATATTGATATTTGTGAAGGGGGTTTCTTTGAAGTGCCCCGTCTCTGATATGTCTATCCAGGATTTTTTCCATAGTTTTGAGGAAAAAGGAAGTGAGGCTGATTGGTCTATATGACTTAGGTAGTTCGGACGGTCTGCGTCCTGCCTTGGGTATATATTTGACAACTACCTCCTTCCACTTTTTTGGTATATATCCCCACGCGTAGCTAGCTCTGAATAGGTTAATTAAAACAGGTAGCAGTTGCGGGATGCCCTTTTGTAGTAGAGCCGGAAATATTTCATCCTCTCCAGGGGCTTTGAAGGGCTGAAATGAGTTGATTGCCCACACTATTTTGCCTTCATGAAAAATTTCCTTTGATCTATTCCAGTCCTCTCTGAGTGGTCTATTTATTCTTCTCTGGGGAGGGTTTTCTTGTGATTCTGGAATTATAGAGCCTGGGAAATGTGTTTCGGCTAAGAGCTGAAGCGTCTGTAGCCCATTTTCGGCATATGTGCCATCTGGTTTTTTCATTGAACCAATAGGATTAGTGTGCTGCTTAGAGAGTATTTTATGAATTCGTGCGCCACTTCTGGTGTCATCGATTGTATGACAGAAGTTTTTCCACGATTCTCTCTTAGCCCTTCTAATTTCTTGGTTGTACATGGTGAGTGTATTTCTGTATATTTCCCATTCACCATTGCGTTTAGCCCGGTTAAAGAGCTTTCTTGTCTCTGTTCGAAGTTTGGCTAGTTTTTTGTTCCACCAAGGAGTAAGTCGATTGCCTGTTTTTTCTTTTTCTGGGCATGCTTGGTGGAATGCGGTCGTGATTGCTGTATTGAGATTTTCGCAGGTTAGCTCAATATTGTCAATGTCTCTGATATTTGTGTTGCATATGCCCAGATTATCCATGAGTTCTTGACAGTATATGTTCCAATCTGTGGATTTGGGTTGCCTATATTTTTCAGAGATGATAGTACCTAGTTCAAGATTGAAAAGGATATGGCGATGATCTGACATCGAAGTTTCTGATGAGACATGCCAGTTACTAATAAAATTTTTTATAAATGTGGTGCATAGGGTGAGATCTATTACCTCTGTCCTAATACTGTTTATAAAAGTAGGGCTGTTTCCCTGATTGAGAATTTCTAAGTTGTTTAAGTTTATAAATTCTAATAGAGACTCACCCCGTTTGTTGATGTCTGAGCTGCCCCAGATCGTGTGGTGTGAGTTAGCGTCACAGCCCACTATGAGTTGCAGGTTCCTCCTACCACAGTAGTCCACTAGTCCCTTCAGTGGCAAGAAGTCCATATCGCTGGAGTCACTTGGCAGGTAAGCTGAGCATATAACAGCTTCTGTCTTACCTGCATTTGTATGCAGCTCAGCTTTTGCAGCTACCAGATCTTTGGTGGTATGTTCTGGAATTGGAAAGAGTTTAGTATTAGTATTAGTAAGTATACAAGCTCTGGGTCTTCCAGGGTTAGTGGAATCGTATAAAAGCTCACCTGAGAGTCCCTTTACCTGGTCCTTTAGGACATACGGCTCCTGGATAAAGGCGACATCTAGGTGATCCTTGTTAAATCTATGGCTAAGGACTGCCGAGGCGGCCTTAGCATGATGTAGATTAACTTGGATGCACCTTAATCCCATTTTAGTTTTCTTTATTGGGTAGTACTGGCAGGGTTGCCAGTATCTAGAGACAGCGACGGGTTAGGGGTGGCATCTAGAGGTCTGGACATAGAGATAATGTCTTCTGATGTTCCAGCAATAGAGCTTATGTCCTCATCCATCGGGCTGTCTGTGCCACTGTTTCTTGTCGGCTGGCAATCTAATTGGGCTTTTTGTGCTCCAGATTGATTTTTATTTGTTCTTGCATCAAGCAGTCTTTGTTGCGCGCTGGTCCGAGGTTGAGAAACTGTGTTCTTCGGGGCGGCGGTGTGTTTTTCTGCTTGCGATAGTCCTTTGATGCGGATCTGTATCTGCAAGAAGTTAAGAAATAGCTTGCACTTATGGTCAAGCAAGTATTTCTTGGATTTTTCATCAATAGAAAAGGTAATTGTTTCTCCTCCACTCCTTTCCTTAGAGACCCTGAGGATGCGCCAGCCTGATGTGGAAATGCCAGGGTTTTGTTTGGCAATCCGCGATAGGAAGACTTCCTTGGGCATTTTCTCATCTTCTGGGAGGAAGGTGACACAGGTATATAATTTGGGTATTTCACTACCCTGAATTATGCGGAGTTTGGCTTCTGGCCATGGCTTTATCTTCTTTACCGTCGACATGAGCCATTCTTTGGTTTCTGTGTCATGACAGGTAATAGATAGCCATCCATCCCTTGGTGTGAATGCGACAAATTTGAGGGGACAGTTGTTGTCGGCTTTGTCCACCTCAGTCAGAAGGCATCTTTTCACTTGCTGAATTTGTTGCGCAGAGAGGGATTCTTCTGGATGCATTTCGTGCATAATGGCGACCTTGCATTGGGTTAGTGCGCCTTTATAGGACGGCCCTGATGTTGTAGGTCCTGCTGTTGCATGGCTGGTCGAAGGTTCGTTCGGATTCCTGCTCCTACTTTTTTCCTCTCTTGGTCCTCTATTGGATCCTGAGCGAGGTTTACTCGTACGAGAGGTGTCTTTCCCAACCTGCCTCGGTCCACCTTGTTTTTTGGGATCTTTCTTTGTCTTGCCTTCATCTGTGCGTTTATGTGGCCCTGGATGAGGTCGGTGTTTTTTTGGATTCTGATCCCTCGGGGAATTGTCGGCTGATCGACACCTTTTGGAGGTGGAGGGTTTGTCGCTATCCGCAGCTTGATTCTGTGCTCTTTCGAGCATGATTTCTTCGCGCATTGTTCTTTTAGCTTCCTCCGGTGTCATGCCATCCCTGATCCGGGCTCCAATTCGTCTTCTTTGGGCTCCGGTAAAGTAGAAGAATCTATCAGTTTTCTGGTTTTCTTCTAGTTCTTTTTGCCTATTCAATACCGCATCGCTTGGTATTTTGCTAACCTGAGCGTCATGCGTCTCCATCAATGTGGGCGCGCTAGTTGTAGGCTGTGCTGGAGATGAGATAGTGTCATCAGTCTCCATCTCTGTATGTGTTACAGGCGACCGGAGTAGAGCTTCTTCATCTGACTCCGTAATTGTATTTGTTTGTTTTTTCTGTTTTTTTGTTTACTTGGTCCATATAGTTCCCACGAGTAAAGCGAGAAAGGTTGGTCCGCACCCGCAGAGCTCCTATACGGGTGTAAGGCTACTTAGTACCAGAGGGCGCCTGGTATCTGGACCCACCGTTAGCGACTGAGCTATTTTTGGGCCCCCAGCCAGGTTGACCATGGCACGGTACGGATGACACCGTAGTCCAGCCCAGGATTGGATCTTAGTTTTCAGGTTACATTCCGCTCTACCAGAGGAGTTTTGGCCACTTCTCTCGTCTAGCTTCGTGTTCCCCTACTTAAGCCGCCCCACCCCGACAAGGTGCCCAATCTTCGGTAAAGGTAGATGAACTAACCGGCGGAATGTTCGCCATAAGTCGTTGCTCGTGGAATTAGCAGCTCTCAGGTCCATAGGTACTCATTCATATATAGGTATTCGAGGAAAGTATGCGGGTTGGATTGTGTAAGTATGGCTTTGACTACCTAAAATATCTTTTCATTTATATCAAGGTACATACATACTACAAATATCTTGTATACACTTGAGTGTATGCGTGTTTATTTTTCATAACATGCATATCGCTTCTAGTCAAGTAGTATCGACAGCTGCACTGTTAGACGATTGCTTCACTTCAGAGCTGTTGCTTAAGTTAATCACATTTCGAAATTATCCTTGTAGGCGAATCATCTCGCCTGAACAACTCTAACACAAACATTTCTAGCAGTATACTAAGATATCGTTTATTATGCATGTACATATACTATAATGTATAATGCCTTGAGGCGCAACCGAACAGAGCCTTGGTTAAACTCACCTTCTTCTGCCGACGACGAAAGGATTTGAATCAAGACTATGAGTAGGTACCATCAACGCCGACACTACTCTGTGATGAGCGTGAGCGACCAAAATGATGGTGATGCTGACTTTGCTTCTCCCTACCCTACACATCCTTGATTAAAAAACAACACAACCCATCGACACCAGTTCCGTAGTAGGATGTGGATCGGATATGAGAATGCAACAGGGATGTGTATACAGATTTCCGACATTATAAAATTAGATTGTCTCGGTTATTTGCATAAAGGATATGCTACGGCTCGTGACAAACTCCTTCCTTTTTATAGCTTGTTTGGTTGGTGTTGTGACTTGCCCCTCAGCCGATTTGAAATAACACTTGCCAGATAGCGTTTGTTGTGCTCTCGACTGAGACAGGTTAACACGATTTGCAGTTGGTGGTGGGTTAAACTGTATAACCTCATCTGCATAACAATGGGTATCTGATGCATCCTCTTTGAAATTGTATTTATTATCCTAAAGATATGGTGTAGCAACTATAGCTAACCTATTGCAACGTTTGCCACTGCCGTCGGCTCACGCACACAATGGCATTATCGTTTGCCAATGGAAACTACGTATACATCGTCTCGTGTGATGAATGCAGGGATACTGCCATACCATGCTGTGCAATATCTCTATTGTATGCATCGGTTTAGGTAATAACACTTAGCGGTAATTGCAAACATCGACGTTCTATTTTATGAATTAAGGTGACCGTCATGGACGCCCATAGGGCCTTGGCGAAGAAGTAGATCCTAATTGGTCCACTTGTCTGATTTAATTAATGTGGTTTTGCATACGACTGCGGGGCTCTTGACATGATGTAATGGCTGGCAGAATGCACAATAGGTTCCTAATTAGCCAGGTTAGAAGCTGACAAGTGTAAACTAATAAACATGCAACTTATGTTTTGTATACGACAAGTTTTTTGTTTAAAGAGTAGTTTCAAGTGGAATATGCGTAGTGGCTGGATACTTGGTCTCGTTGTGAGACACTTGGGTTCATATTTGAGTATGGCATAGATATAGATATAGAGCGTATGGACATCAATGCTTTGGGCCCGAGAATCTTCAACTCCTCTTGAGGTCCTGACCGTACTATAGCGCTATCAAAACTATGTAAATGTACTTAAATAATCATGTGTCACATATGTACTTGCATTTGTGTTCACGTCACCCTGGTACTTTGACATCTGTGACGTCTTATGCCCGTCGTCCATGCATTCGCAAAGCAAATGAAATTCAAGACATTCAATTCTAATGCGTACGATGCTAACAATTCTATACAACCAACGTGTTCGATCCGGTTGAATATCCTTGCTCAACACGATGATCAACAAGTAAACGGCAAGTGTAGGTACGAGCTCGTATTCCTCGTTGGATTCATGCCCATGTAAAGGTTCCGCCATCTAACGTTTTTTTTTTTTTCAACTAGTGCTTATTTCGCGAATGGTAACACTTAGCTCATGTCTGATTTGACAGATAATTAGTTTTATCCTTCCGCTGAACGAATATGGTTGTGTATACGCTTGAACAACGCTGGGAAATATTGCGACATTACTTTGAAAATCATGGTAATGTTGCAGAATGTGTGCGAAAATTGCGTACGGATTTTGGAAGAAGAGAAGCACCGTCAGTTCCGTATGTTCGTTATCTTGTGAAGCCAAAAACAGTGCGTACACCCGAAAAAATTGCTGCTGTGGCAGAAAGTGTGCGTAAAGCGCCATCAACATCAATTCACCGTCGTTCTCAACAATTGAACATTTCGGAGACATCATTGAGACGAATTTTGCATAAAGACCTTGGTATGACGCCATACAAAGTCCAATTGGTTCAGGAGTTGAAGCCAACTGACCATCCAATGCGTTTTCGCTTCGCTAAGTGGGCCTGCGATCAAAGATCGCATTATCAGCCCCAGAGCTGATGTCGTTTGGCCACCGCGGAGCTGCGATTTGACACCGTTGGACTATTATTTGTGGGGTGCCGTAAAAGATAAGTGTTACGCCGACATGTCAGAGACAATTGACGCTTTAAAGGACAATATTCGTGAAGCCATTGGTGAAATACAGCTGCACACAATCGATAATGTGCTTAAAAATTGGACCGATCGTGTAGGCTACTGCATGGCCAGCTGAGGCAGCCATTTGAATGAAATTATTTTCCATTATTAACCGGAAGGATTGTACTTTCAAATAAAAAAAGAAATTTGAGAAAATATTCAGTAGATTTTTTTTATAGCATTTTCAAAAAAAAAGTTATTTGGCGGACCCTTTATATGCTGACAACGAGAACGGACCCTCAACATCGGTGGCTCAGACAAGACGTCACGATGGACAGAGAAAACTTTTCTGCCCTTGTTACACACCTTGATTCCTTTGCTTGTGTTCCAGATGTTGTTTTTGTGTCTGAAATTTGGATCTATGACTTTGAGAAAAATGACTATTTTATTCCCGGGTTCAACTTTTTTGCCAATACGAATGAAAATTATGCTGCAGGTGGAGTTGGGTGTTTCGTAAAAGAGAACTGCAAGATTCTTGATGTCTTGAGTGTTTATTTTGTTAGTGCTGACGTCTTGAGAGTCTCCATTGAAATTAACAATGAAGTTTTTGTTTTGTTATGTGTCTATAGACTGCATATGTTCAATGTTTCGATGTTTGTAAAAAAATTTTCTGATCTCTTGGCTAAGGAAAAATCTAAAAACTTAATTTTTGTCGGCGATTTTAATATTAACATTTTGGATGATAGTGAAAATGTTTCAAGCTACCTGGCCCTACTAGCATCACATGGTCTAACATGTTTTATCAATGAGCCCACTAGGCCTGTTGCGGGAAGCTGTTTAGATCATATCTATGGCCGATTCAAAAATGTTGGGTTTAATAAGTGCGAAAAATTTATTTTCGATCTGATGATTACTGATCACTCTATGACAGGACTCATAACAAACGTTTCTGATGGCAGTGTATGTAAAAATCCTGATTTATCCCAAAGAAGAATGAAAATTGATTTTTGTAAGCTTAAACGCAATCTGTTCTATGAGTTCTGGGAAGAGGTATATGATTGTAGTGATTCATCAACTGCTTATACATTATTTATTGTCTCTCTTAAGAATCACATTCTAAGTTGTTCCTCATCTCTGCCCCCCAAAAAGTGTGTAAAAAGACTGAAACCTTGGATGTCTAGCTTCTTATTAAACAAAGTTTTAGGTAAAAATAAACTTAGATTAAAATGCAAATAATTTGGGTTTAAAAAGGAAATATAAGAAATTGTGCACCGAACTTAAAAATGAGATTCCTATTTGCCGCGATAATTTTTATCGTGCTCAATTCAGCTCTGCAAAGGGAAATTTAAGAAATGAATGGAAAGTAGTTAACAACATTCTAAATAAAAATAGCCTTTCGAAAAATCCAACTGTTATACGTGTTGATGGCTGTGATGTGTCTGACAATCATGTTTATCATTTAATTGCTATTTTGCCAATATAGGCTGCAGCTTACAACCTTGTCCAATCCAATCGATTTGTACTCGCTGTCCGACTATTTGTGAATGTGCTGAACCGCTGCAAAGTAGTAGTTTTGTTTATCAGCCCATAACTCCTCTTGAAATCCTTAAAGCCATTGGTACTTTAAATAAATCGAATTCTTGTGGAGCTGATGGCATCTCGAGTTTTGCCCTAAAACAAATTGCATGTTTCATTGTGGATGTATTGGCAGATATTTATAATCGTTGCGTGTTTGCTGGGGTCTTTCCTGATGATCTAAAATGTGCTGATGTTATTCCATTGTTCAAAAAAGTTTCTTCTGCTGAAATCTGCAATTATAGGCCAATTTCACTTCTTCCAGTCTTCAGCAAAATTTTCGAAAAGCTAATGAAAAATAGGATAGTGGCCTTTCTAACTAAAACCAAGTTCTTTAATCCAGTTCAATTTGGATTTCAAAAAGGAAAGTCGACAGAAGATGCACTGTTACATTTTTGTTCTCAAATAATGTCACATCTTGATGAAAAAAAATGCACGGAGGGTTTATTTATTGATGTAACCAAAGCTTTTGATATGGTTGACCATAAAATTCTGTTGAGAAAACTGGAAAAATCAGAATTCCGTGGTTTTATACTGAGTTGGTTTAGGTCGTATCTTGAAAACAGGTCGCAACAAGTAAAAATTGATGAAGTCAGGAGCGAAATCTAGTTCTTCAATATCGGTGTACCTCAAGGCTCTGTTTTGGGTCCCATTATGTTTTTAGTCTATATCAATTCATTGTTTTCTCTTGATTTCAAAGGATCACCTACTGCCTTTGCCTTTGCGGATGATATAGGTTTCTCTTATGGTTCAAACAGTCCTTTGGACTTGGTGTCTGATGTAAATTGGGATCTAAATCTTTTGAGACACTGGTTTGCTGAACATCACTTAGTTATTAGCTCTAAAACTAAAATAATGTTCTTCAACTTATCTAACTCGGCCAAATTTGAAGCGAATGTGTATTTCCACGCACCTGAGTGTCAAAGATATAAACTGACTAACTGCAAATGCACGTCCAGTTCTTACTTTCAAACTTACAGTAATAGTCTAATCTGTAGTGATAAATGCTTTTTAATTGAAACTGTAGATAACTTTAAGTACTTGGGACTCAGCCTTGACTCTAGAATGAGTTTTTCGTATCATACGGTTACATTAAAAAAGTATTTGCGATGTACACTCAGATATTTTTATTATTTGCGTAATATATGCTCCACTAAGCTTCTTAAGGTAATATATTACGGAATTTTCCATTCCAAGCTACAATATGGGATTGCTTGTTGGGGAGGCGTATACCAAAATAAAATACATCCGCTGCTGATCTTGCAGAAGTATATCCTAAGACTATTTTGTCGTAAACCTCGCATACATCCTAGCTATCCTTTGTTCTGTGACCTGAATATTCTTCCTGTGCGTCATTTATATTGTTTCAAGGTATTAAAAACGTTTTTCATGAAGTCTGGTCATCGTAATTTTCGTTTAATCTCTAATTATGATTTACGTGTAAACTTCTCAAATGTGTTATCTGTTCCCAATTTCCGCACCACTGCATATCGTAATTTTTTTTCTATTTTGTCTTATCGATTGTTTAATAAACTCCCGCAATCCATCAGGGCATTATCAAAGCCTGGAACATTTATAAAGGAAGTTAAAATTTGGCTCTACCGATTTGACTATACCGGTTTAGAATCTATCATTTCCGATATTCTGGTTTAACCTTAGTTAAATTTAATTTTTATTTGCTTCTTATATTTGTGTATATTGCTTTTTGTTTCAGTATCTTTGGTTTATAATTATTTATTTATTTTTTAGCTCTTAATCCATTTAAGTTTTTTACGAAAGTTTTTCTTAATGGGTCACCCCACCCAAATAAATTTAATTTGTATTGTATACGCCAATCGAAGTGGCATTTAACTCTATTTTTATTACACCTGTGTATAAAAATAAAAATGTCACTAATTTTTCTTATAGTTTTTTCCAATTACATACTTGTATAAATTAAGAAAAGAAACCCTTTGTATTTTATAATTATAAGAAATAAATATCTATCTATCTATCTATCTATCTATCTATCTAACAACTTCGATGTAGTTAAAGACATTGTCTACCTGGGCTCCACTATCACTTTGCAAAATGAATTCGGCGCAAAGATCAAGCGAAGAATCACTCTTGCCAATCGCTATTTCTTCGGGCTAAGAAGTCATCTAAGAAGTAAAGCTCTCTCTTATAGAACCAAGGAGATATTATATAAGACCTTAATCATCCCAGTTCTGCTGTATGAGACCCTGTCAAAAGCGGATGAAATCATCTGGGATGCTTTGAGAGAAATATTCTTCGAGTGATATTCGGGAGACCCCACCTTAGGTTGCGCGCACAATTGGAGAACGTCCTCAACCAAATTGGTGTGCGTAACTGGAGGCAGCTAGCGAGGGACCAAGCTGGCTGGAGGGCCTTGTTGGTTGAGGCCGTGGTCCACCCGGGACTGTAAGCGCCACCAAAAGTAAAGTAAAGTAAGGTTTTTTGGACCCCAAATTGACGATTCACGAAGCCATCAAAATGAAATTGAGCTTCATCACTGAAGATGATTTTGTTCGAAAATTGCATACTAGTAGCTGACAAACCTTAATTATTTTTAAAACATTGCTCAACAATGAAAATGCGTTGTTTTTTCGTATGGCGCTCCATTTTTACTAACCCCGAACTGTCAGCTGTCACATTGTTATCTTTTTATCCGTTGCATCACTGTACTATTAAATGGAGGAAATTCAAATTTTGCATGTATATTATGGGACTCCCTTTAGATATGCAAGTTTTATGTATATCTATTTTTAAAATTATTTAGTTATTAGTTCGGCCAACGTGACCATACCCAAACAGAATTCCGGATCCGCCCCTGATACCTACAGCTCCAAATGCTATGATTTGAGGCCTTGAAGTGTATGAAAAGGTGCGGTGACTCTCGACTTGAAATTTATGCGTCTTTTCCAGGATTTGCCTCAGTGAGAACATTCGGTTTATGCGGTTGATCTTCTGGATGGAAAGTCTATATGTATGTATTATATGGTTTGAGGCGTTAACGCTGTAGGTACCTACGAGGCGATAAGATCTTGTGTGCGAAATTAAGAATTTTTTAGATTGGTCATACATATACCTATATCGGTTTTTTTTTTATTTCTGCCAAATTTGGTTTATGAACGTGTCCTACCAAAAAAGATCTCAGCTCAGCTCTAAGCCAACCTCTTTTATTATACGCTTGGTGTTGGAACAGGATGTACCTACATTGAATGGGTTCTCTTCTTGACCTCTTTGACATATTCTGACAATATATATCCGTCGAATATGTTTTCCGCACTCACTTTATCCTACGGCATTTGCAGCCTAATCAGTAGGAGGTTTGCGGTAGGTATGCCCATAGATTCTGATTGGTGACATTTTGGAAAGTAACTTAGACGCGGATCACAGCCCGAAGATAGCTTGTCGGCAAAAAGTCAATAAATGTTTTTCTAAGTCATGAGCTGCAAATAGGGTTTTGAAAAACAAATACTTCCTGTAGACAATACGCTATAATTCTGCTAGTTGCAAGTATGTCGGGGCTTAGACGATACGATTTTTTATGCACGCACCAAATTAAATATACAGAAAAAGCTATCTAGCTAGCCTAGCCTGCCTGACTAACACTGCTTACTGCAACAATATTTATATTTTCATATTCAATCTAGGACAAACTGACTTTGTCCGTCACTTTTCAACGTTTTACGTATTATAAGGCCAAACTAAGGTCACTTTTTCTTCACTTTTAGTATCATTTTTGCCTTTCCTGTTCTTTCATTCGAATACGCATTTGTTTCACAGCTAAAGGCAAGACAACTCCTTTCATTCATTACCCCCAAAAAAAGCAGTAATTATACACTTGCTTTTAATTAAAACTGAGATGCACATGCATCTCTGGCGGCATCTAGTTACACCCCGTAATTAAATCAGGTACACCTCATAAATTTTAATCACGTCATAACTGCAAAACGTCTTTTTAGCGCGCTAATAGGTCCTTCTTGACGCTGGCTGGAAGGTTGAGAATGATGCTGCACATACTATCGCGCCCCTGGCCTCTCATCTTCCTCAGATCTTAATTAATGTGCACGGTTTATTTTTTATTTTTTATTTTTTTTTTTTCTGTGCAACTTCCTTTACGCCCTCATTGCTCATAATATACTCTTCTTATTTTCAATTGCAGACTTTTACATCCGAAAATCATTCGTGCCTGCAGCATCGTACTTGTCGACTGGGAAAAAATTCCAACAAAATCATTGAAGAGCACCGTAACCATCCTTCATCGCATCGCATACGGGTGCTCCTGCCCGGCCATGCTCTACCAGGTAAGTTAGTTATGTTTTGAATCCTTACAGGAGTCGGCGGTGTATCTATACCAGACTGTGTAATGTGAACTGCTGCAGCAGCATGCTGCCTTTTTGCTACGTGCGTTCAACTAATGTTTTTCCGGCAATTAATTTGGTGTTCAGTTGCGCCGCGATTTTCGCTTCACATTCATCTCGCAAAACAAACATAAATCAAAGTCAGAGCAGAGGTGGTAGTAGGAGCAAAAGGAAACCAAATAAAAACAAAAAAACCTCCCCCATGGGTGGCAAAATTAATCTTTTTTGTGACTTAAGGAAATTACAAAAGAGGAGCAAGAAAATAAACATGACTATGCTATACTCGTCCACATGATGAGTATACTCGGACGAACCTGTGACTACGTCCATGACCGCTCATGGAGATGCAAATGAAATTGTCTAATGTTTAATCACAGTTGAGCTTTCAGTGAAGTTCTTTCTGGCATCTGTTCGTGAATGGCATCACCAAGAGAGACGCTACCACGTCTCCGGGCAAAGAGAAACGAATGGGAAGCCCTTATCGCAAGTTTGTTCACCGACGCGACGGCGACGACACAAATTCCCACCTATCTCCTACTGCTTAGCTTCCCTAGACCCTAAGCTCTGCTGGCTGTCTGTTGACGTGGTTGCAAATGAGTTTGTTGTAATTGTACCTACCTACTATGGAAAAAAATGTACGTCGTAGACACAGTTGGGACTTATGGGGCGCGCCCTAAGAATTGAAAGTGCTTTACATTTGTGATTATCAGATTGAGACTTGGAGTTGAAGCACAGACCTGGAGGTCGTTTTTGCGTAGTTCATCAACGAAAAGTGTCGTTTTTAAAATCCCGAGGGATTTTCGATCACACAGTTGAGTAGTCGAGTTAAATTAGTGAAAGTGACAAGTTGTAGGTGCACTTTGGTCGAGTATACGAATATTGAGAATCATCAATGACATGTAGGTAACTTTAAATAAGAAGTTAGGATCCGTTTTAAGACCAAAGCCCAAATAGCAATGCTAGCAACGTGGTTTCGTTGCATTATGTTCATTTTTTTCAATCCGTTCATCTACAACAGTGAGAATTATCCTACTTATGACACAGAACGAAAGTTATAGATGTTACATTCCTGGAGGTTTTTGTCATCGGACTTCTCTTCTCTTCTGACTCGCTAGAGCAATATATCATGCACGTTGTCTTTAAAGGACTATTGTGCTTCAAGTTTTGGAATTTTCAGTCTTAGTCAGGCGAGTCGACTAAATGCTTAGTGTCTGCGTAGAAAAAAGGTGCCAAAATCATACTTAACCTTTTGACATCGACTTTGAAAGGCTGAATATCTTTTTTGGCATGTCTAAGCCCTGGGATATCCTTCCAATATGACATACACTTGTTGTGTATACCCAGTTTTTTATAGCCGAATTTATCTATAGCTGATTTGTGGAAAGGTTCAGGTCCTATAAATGTGTTTCCGAACCTCTTCTGGCTAGTTCATTCTCTTTTTAAAGGTTCCGTTTCCATATGGAGGAACCTTATTGCTTTCGCTACGATGTCTGTCCGAATAAAATAAGAAAATGTTGTACCTAGGTCTATCTCAAGAACTAATTGACATAGAAGGCTGGAATTTGCACACAGTATCAGGTATAACCTCTACTTAATCGACAAAATACCAATATTAACAATACATCGGCTGGTTTTGGAGTTATTCTTAATTTCGTGGAAAAAACTGTTTATTTTTAGATTTACAATCAATACACGTAAAGATCATCTTCGTAGCTATATATGTGCTGAAGACTGTTATGTCGAAAAGTTAATATTTTAGAAGATATTTACAAAAAAACTCAATCAATCGCCACAATTGGAACTTCCATTCCAATCCCAATGCATACCCATCTCATACACCATTGTCAATGTCACCACACCCACACGGAAATACCCATACCATATTGCCATATTGGTGTTTGGTTGAACACGATCTACAGAGTACAAACACCACACGCCAGGTTTCCCAGGTCTTAAGAAAAAAAAAATCCCCTTTTCTTAACACCAAAATGACTTTTTTCCCCTTTGAAAAACAAAAAATTCCCTTTTCTGTCCCTGAAGAAAAATATCTTTGCGTAAGTCAGCTTTTGAACTCGGGCGTGATATATTTTTATTTTTTTGTTGGTTCTTCCTTCATTTCGAAATCCTAAATAAAATGAGAATTATTTTCACTTATTCATTAAGTTGTGCCGCCGTTTTCTAGAAATGCGCGTAATATTTTGAATCTAGACATAGTGCAAGGACACACTATGTGATGGGCCACGCATGCGCTATGGTTTCGAAAAAGAACCTTCATGCGTGAAAGTGGATTTTTATTCCATTTTCTGTATGATCTACCTATCTCCTTTCTATACTCACTCAAAATCTACCTGTCTCTGACACGACGTTCATGACAAGGAGTGTATGGCCAGGCCATGGTAATAATTTAATGAAATGTCAAAAGAATGAATGCATTCAGCAACCAAACAAAAAAAGTGAGATGTTGCATGGGCACGTTTCTTGAGCATGCTTGTTTTGTAGGTTGTTAACATTTATTCATTCTAAAAAATTCGCTTACAAACTGTTTTTAATAGGATTTTAAGATTTTTCCCCTTTTTGGATTTATTTCCCCGTTTTTATCCCTGTCCCCTTTTTTCCCCCTTTCGTCTTAAAAAAACGACAAAAATGGCGATTTTCCCCTCAACCTGCCACGCGCAAGCAAACCGAGAGAATTACTACGAAAAGGGTGTGGCTTGTGTGTTTATCGCTCTCGATGCATTGATTGCATGGGGAGATTTCGTGTTGGATATGAGTGGCAGTGGTGCCAGACTTTTCGCACTGACTCTCCCACGACGATTATCAAAAATAACCATTTTGCCCATACCGTTGTTAGAAAAAACCACACGATATTCCATACGAAAATATACATAATATAAAAAACTACATACGTAGTAGTACAAAAATTAACAAAAACAAAAAGAGTCTTCTCTTCAGTGTTGCCGAAAGTACTCCCATAGGAGTACTATACTCCTTTCAACACATCCGTACTCCCGTACTCCTCCTTTCACATTCGTACTCCTATTTTTTTTTAAGACCTAAAATATCTTACACTTGCAGCAATGTGTAATTTCAACCTTAATAAATTTAATTCATTTCAAATTTAATGCAAATTTAACAGAACTTTTATATTCCAAACTGCCGTCAAACAGGGGGCTTCCCTGTTTCTAGTTTTTTTTTGATTTTCGTTGGGCCGTCCAACGCAGGGTTACCTTTGGGATACATTAGGAAGAATGTAGGTACAACATTTTTTTTGCATATGTGCATATACTGATTTCTTATACATTAATTGGAGGGACCTTTGGGGTTGCTAAATCATTTTACCTTTACCTTTACCTTAAATACCTTCACCTCAAATACTTAGCTGGTTGCAAACAACAAATTTTTATACATACATAGGAAATGTCGGTGCCATGAAATAAAGTCTTATGCAAATAGGTCCAAAACGTAATTTTCGACTTTATTGCACTTTCAAAAGTGAACGCGTTTTTAACTTTATTTCAATTTCAGTCCTTGGACATTATTGCACTCAGCTATTTAAAAGAGAAAGACGAATAGAATAAAACAGAAAATATTATAAATATTATATAATCTTATTTACTTGTATTTTTATTCATACATCGAATCGTCATTCGTATCCATTCTCCTTTACTAAATGGTACAATGTCGGGTCAGGATTTCCTAATGATCTCAGAGCTGTTCTGCAACGACGTCTCTTCTTTTCTGAATTTTCAAAATTCCTTTTTATTATTTTATTTTTTCAATCTTTATAAATCTCGAACAATCCCATTGCCAGCTCTGATTTCATTTAGGTAACTGTTAATACAGTAAACCTAACGTTCTAATGTACAGTAGAATGCTGTACTATCCGGGCCACACACTGAACCATTCTTCGACACATATAATTTTTGATATAATAAAATTAATCAGTCCATATTTTTTAAATGAAATCAGAAAAAAAAGGGTGCAGTTCCGAACTCCAAATCCTTCAGTGACCCCAAGCAGGTGGGTTACATATTCTACTGTTTATGCATTGTGGATATAATATACTTATGTATAATAAACAGTGGGATATGTATTTGGGGGCATGCTGCCCCCCTGCTTGCGGTAACTGTAGGATTTGGAGTGGGTGCGAGGTTTTTTGTATGTAAAGTTCGGAACTGCACCCTTTTTTCACAAATTTACAATACAAAAAAAAAAAATTATAAAAATACCGAAATGTATAGTAAAATAGATCGCACAGTAATGACTGTTCTCAACAACAACTTCATCAAAATCCGCTTTCAACGACATAATTTTTGCTCTCTGAGCAAATTCTTTAAATTCTCCCCATGTATTTGTTGTTTGGATTTTATTTCCACTTCAATTTGGACTTTATTGCACTTTTGAAATTGCAATAAAGACCAAAACGAGTTTTCCACTGATAATGATTTTGGACTTTATTGCACCTTCAAAGATGAAATAAAGTCCAAAACTCGTTTTTGAAAGAGCAATAAAGTCCAAAATTACGGTTTGGCCCTTTTTGCATAAGACTTTATTTCATGGCACCGAAATTTCGCTATTGTAAGTTAGATAAATTTAACCTGGGCACTAAAAATTATCATCGCATATTTAGTTTATGTATTAAGCTACGAGTACACGACATACGCATGCCAGTCTGACGTCAATTTAACAGTACCTAAAATAGTTTAGAAGTTATAGCGTTTGCAGTGGTAACACCACCAAATTAGAGGTCACCTACTTTGATGGGCTATAACGGGAAATACGATGAAAATAGACCCCCCTGCCATACAATTTTTTGTTCGGCATACTTCAGGAATCTTCCCTTAAAGGATTTTCCTTCTTAACTGGGACACCCTGTATACTACCTATATGTATTTATTTCGAAATGTCACCAGAAAGCCCTAAAATCTTAATTTTTCCAAGCGAAAAAATATCACTCAAATTTTGTTGTGGCTTATTTGGATTCCGAGGAACATAGTCGAAATAATGTCCTTTTTCAATATTTTGACGTACTCCTATTTTTTTTTAAATACTCCCCTATTTTGGCTTCAGTACTACCTTATAATATTTATCTCCGGCAACACTGCTAATAATAATGAAGGCGAAGAAGGCCCGAAGGGTGTGTGTTTCCGTGTGTATAAAGTTCAATTGAGTTGGTGGGGTCGGGGTATGTAGCTTGCGCAGATGAATAGATACATATTATTAAGTTTATCCCGTGGGTTTTATGTTGCTCGTTTTTAAGTAAACATTGTTGTGTAGCTGAAACTGAAACTTTTAAAAGGTAACCCGGTAGGAATCGGGTTATATGGACGCCACGCCACTGATAGGTAGGTACTACATAGTTAGTTTTCGAAGATCCAAGTAGGCATAGGTCGAAACTGACGAGTGACGACGACCGACCGACGACGTTAGGGAACAATACCTTAACTATGCATGCATATTATTATGAACTAACGTACGGAACCTTCGGTGTGCGAGTGACACTTGCACTTGGCCGGTTTTTTATATTTTACCAAGGCAATCTTACTACTGTCTATAGGTATGAGCAGCCTGTATTCGGGTAACTTAAAAGACTTACATACCTATCTCATATATACATAGATCTGGGTGGATCTAACAACGAAAGCACTAATTTTTTTAATTTTTCGAATTTTATTATCAAAAATTGGCACAATGGACATTGGTTATATAAGTACCTACCTAAGCCGTGACGACGCTCACTAGGGTACCTATCCCATCTACTTACAGTTACATAACTATATGAACAAAGTGTATTATAGATATATATTTTAATAACCACAATCCTATACTGTAATCCTAAAGCATAAACTCATATAAAAGCCGCCATTTGGACCCGTCTTCGTTGACGGTCTGATAGGTCTTAAACGAGATGATTCAACGCCTATCTGAGATGTAAACCGAACTCGCCCTTGTCAAAAAAAACTAAGAATTCGCATCTTGAGATGGTTAGGACGTGTAGCCAATTGGCATCAACCCTCCGCTGTGGCGGAGTATCTACTTCGATACTAGCCCGGAGCGCATTTTATCAAAGAAATACCGCTCTTAAAATGGCGCGAACAAGTTAAAGAGGATCTCAACGAACTTGGAGTTGATAAAAACACTGCGACACTACATAATGACTCAGGTAACACCTGCAAATTCTGCAGATTCTTCGATGAGAACGCTGAAACTCCTGATCACCTGGAGAGTATAATAAAACGTGCAAGGTGCAAACTTAGAATAGGGGCACTTAACTGCATCAAGAAATACATTAAGTGCGAATTCTAGAGGTGGCTGAAGGACTTAAGCACAGCTTACCTGACACTACACACACAAACACTTGGTCCGTTGTCATTTGGATATTATAAATGACTGTGTGAAAAACCGTCTCATATTTACCTAATGAAGAATTAAGTTGCCACGTACCATACCACCTCGTTATAATTCTTCAAGGAATTAACTCTGTCAAGGTGGTCCATACAGACCTTTCTGAGTGAAAAATAGTCGTTGGTCGTGTCGACTGAATCTCGAGGCGTGTCGGAATCCGCGTTATGTTCGAATTGGCTCACATTACCTACAGAAGATTTAAAAGAAGACCTGTACTTATCTCGTTAGACCAGTTTTGCAAAACCTATCCTCCAACCAACCCGTCTTAAGAGTTCATACCTCCTCTAGTTATAATGTACCTATTTAGTTTAAATTGTTCCGACTCCTATTTTAAACGCTTTCCATCATTTCCTTCTTTCAGGCCGTCCTCTTCAAGGTATTCCAACAAGTGTTCGACGCACCCCGTGACGCCCATTCGGCAGAGCTTCGTCGCCTTGGAATATTTGTGCTGCGGAAATTTGTTGAAACCGCTCCAAAGAATCCAAAGATCTATGCTGAACTGTTTTTCTACAAAACCATAAGGGATGCCAACGAACTGGAAACCGGTTACTGCGATGACTACGATGCGTAAGTTCAAAAGAAATTCACTCCAACCAAATGGTCCTTAAATTCGATTGCATTCATTTTACCAGCGGCACAAAGGGCACCTGGACCGAAGAACAGAAGACCGAGTTGCGCTTCCTTTTCCAAGAAAACCAAAACAATCCTCAAACCGATCAGGGTGAGTTGCTTGTGTCTCTTTACCGGCTCTGTCCAATTTGCACAACATGTCATATATACTTTATTGTCATCTCGTTAAACACGCAATTTTCCTTTCTCTTTCGGTTGTCCTTTCATGCTCTGCCAGATGTGATTGATTGGATTTTGGAAAATTTAATCGATAAAACTCGCACCAGACGTGGCGTCCTGAAAATGCTACGAGAACTTGGTCTGCAATTTAAGGCTCCAACAAAGAAATCAACAGCAGCTTCATCCAATAAGGATCTGTGGCAGCTCGAGGAGGACGATGAACTGAAGGAACTGTATGATGAACATCGCTTGGAGGATGGTGAGTGCTTTCAGTGTCCTTTCTGTTTCTATGAAAATAGCCGTCTTTTTGTGTTTTGTAACAGACTGCCTGCAGAGAATCCTGGACGCATTTGGCGAGCGACGTACAAAGAATCACATCATTAAGCGAATGATACAATTGCACTTAATTGCGGACAAATCGGAAATTCTCCCAGCCAAGCCGAGGAAGAAGAAGTCAAACAAGGACTCCGCTGCTGAGAATGAGGGTGGAAATGCTGTTAAAAAGTCCTCGGCTGGTAAAAATAAAGCCGCGTCCAGGCAACAACAGAGGAGAAAAATTGTTCGCACCCCTTTGGACGTCGGCACCGTGCGGTCATTGCTGAATAGCATTGACGAGAAGTTCTCTGACGCTCTGGCATGGTTGAAGGAATCATTTGCTGACGCGGCCGATGATACTGATGCTCCGTCAGAGGAAGACGATGGCGTTCCACTACTCCCATTGTCCGAAGTACAAAAGGACGCCATGGATGATAATGATTTCCAGAAGCTGCTCCTGTCGTTGGGAGTCCAGCCTCCTATAAGTGGAATGGAGAACTACTGGCGAATCCCAGTCTATTTAAATGCCGCCGACTTGAAGTTACGCGAGCGAATCCTCGACGGCGAGGAAGTCGATCAGAATGAATTGAACGAGGAAAATGAGGCGGCCGATGAGGTGGGCGACGAGGCGCCCCCTAACCAAGAATCATCTGGCGAAGAAAGTGAGGAGGACTACCTTGACACTTTCATGAATAAACGTCGCGAACAGATGAACAATCTGCTGTACAGCAAGAGCGACGACGAAGATGAACAACGCACGCCATTGGTGGCCAAAGAGCGTCCAACCAGCACATCGTCAAAGAATCCCGATGAAGATAGGGCACACGAAGCCTCTACTTTCAAAAAACCATCTCAGAAGGGTAAACAAAAGCCCGACAAGATGAACCTCTTCGATATGGTGAAGGGAGCCGAGGACACTCCGGACGATGGTGAAGATGATTTCAATTCCGAGGACTATCGCAAACGTCTGGCCGAATTGGGCTCCACCGATTCGGAGTCCGATAACGAAGCTGAGGCGACGATAATTGAAAATACATCCACCCGAGCGAATCGCTCACGTGTCCGTAATAATCGAATTGAATCTGATTCCGATGAGGAAGCCGGCGATGCATCAGTTGCTGCCACCATTGTTGGTGGGAAAAAACGCGCTCGCTCCACTGACGATGAAGGTGACAATAATGAGGCAGCGCCACCTCACAATGAGGACGACGACGATGAGATGTTCATCAAGCGAAAGGAACTTCCAACGGGAAAGAACAAGTTGGGCGAGGAGCCCAAGCGACGTCGTATTGCCATCATCGACGATGATGACGACGAGGACGTCGCTGACTTCTGATGGTAATGATTTGTCCCGTAATTTGAAAGGGAATACTCATTTGGAGGAGGCAAACACAGTTAAGCACTGAAATTGAAGTCAATTTTCATGGTACTCCTCTTTCGTTGGTGCCCACTTAACTTGCGTTTTCATGGCCTGCCATCCTTTGCATTCTTTTTCGTTTTTTTTTTAATGTGAATCCTTTTTATGGGATTCTTTTGTAATACCGTTATTTTATGTGTGAAATAAAAATAAAAGTAAAGTTCATTTCAATGGAATTGTTTTCTTGTTTATAGTGGCCCGCGGATGGATGGGATATGGTGCGACTTTGATTGCGTCAAAGGTGGGTAGTAAAAAATGTTTTTTCTCGTTTTGTTTTGTGCATTGATCCATGTTCCGCCCGCAGCGATAGGGTCGGCCTGAGTGGCTGGCATTTTTAAAAGGGTAATTTAGCCTTTAGCCTGTGGTGGTATATATTCAAATGTTAATCCGGTTTCGGTGCAGTTTGAATAAAAACGGAAATTGCCATTGTGCATTGGCATTTGATTATATTGTGGCCGAATGTCGCTCTAAAATTGGGTGCGGCGGATTATGGGTGAGCCATAATCATTTTGATGGAATTTCATATCGAAAGAGGGGCTTGAACCCCATTTATATGTATACCTACATATATTATGTATCTACATCACTTGTAGTAAATCTAAATTTACACCTTTTACGAATTGATATCTTAGGATATGTAGGTAGTTATGTATATGCAAATGCATGTATCTATATCATAATTATGCTTATGAATAAAGACCACGTCTTGTTTGTTATGAAGCTTTATTCTTCATTACATATTACAACTTTGGCTACGACCATCGGTCAATTCGTCATTAGTTTTATTGGGCATTACTTAGGCAAGATCTTAGAAAAAACTTGGGAATTATAAATCTATTCTATACACACCTTCTTTAACGACTTCAAAGTTACCTGCGACAGCGTATACTCCAGCTCCTCCATCTGTGGAGTAATCTCGCTGGTGTTTTAAAATATATTTGAAAGAAACGGCCCGCGGCAAATTTTCGCTATATTTGTAATAATAATTGCTAAAAATGACGTTTTCCTTTTTTTCATACAAAATTTTTCATCCCATTCAAAAAATCATAAAAAAATATTAGCGAAGAGATTTTTGAAAATACATTTTTTCAGTCACTATTAGAATTGTTTGAAGAAACTTTCTGAATCAAAAATTTTTTTTTTTTTTTTTTGAGACCGAGGAAAAAAGTCAAAAAAGTAGACTTTCACAAAAATCCTTTTTTTTTTTTTTTTTTTTTTTATAGGGAATTCGCTGGAAGGAAAAATCATCGACAGACATTGCAGAGCTATGACGCGAGGGATGCTTCTGCAATAGTGAGGGACTTTAACCCGATCTAAAAAAAACTCCCGAGGGGACTGACTTTCGTCATCCCGAATTGGATTGCACCTAGTCGTTCGACTAATTTTTGATTCGTTTTAAAAATTTGAGAGGATAAATCCGTCGTTTGTCGGATTTCTATACTTTTTTGATTGAAAATATTGCCTACTTTCTTGATCATAGCTAACTCCTATAGATCAAGGGGTTTTACCCGCCTTAATCTCCTGATTACATTGTCAGTATTTAAAAGTTCAGTTATTTCTAAGTTAACATGGTTAAGAAGTCTACTTCTGTGCTTTTGGGCAACTTTTTTAACTTCTTCCTCAACCATTTCAATGTTTAGATCTCTATGTAGATCAGCGTTGCGTATATACCAAGGTGCATTAACTATGTTCCTAAGTACTTTATTTTGGAAAACTTGAATTTTTTGCAAATTTGTTTGGCATGTGCATGCCCACAACTGGAGCCCATAGGTCCATACTGGTTTTAGAACTTGCTTGTATAGCAATAATTTATTGTAATTGGAGAGAGATGAATATCTCCCAATAAGCCAATACATTTTACTGTATCGCATGTTCAACTCATCTCTTTTTTCTTTACATGCGCTTTCCAACGCAGTTTAGCATCTAGAGTCAGGCCTAGATATTTGGCTGTATTTGAGTATTCCACTACATTGTTGTTTATGTATACTGGAATATATGGTACGTTTTTAAACGTAAAATTAATATGGACTGACTTAAGGTCATTTAATCTAATCTGCCATTTTTTTTGTCCAATCTGAGATATTGTCTATTGCCCTTTGAAGCTTTTTTGTTGCTACTTCGACAGTTTCTCCCACAGCTAGGACAGCTGTGTCATCTGCAAAAGTAGCTATAGTGGTTTCCCCACTTTCAGGCAAATCGCTAGTGAACAGAAGGTATAAAACTGGACCTAGCACGCTGCCTTGTGGTACACCAGCTTTAATTTCTCTTAATGTTGAGTACTCTGTCTCTTGTTTAATTCTGAAGATCGATCTGATATATATGATTCCAGAATTGTCGAATATTGCTTTGGCAGTTGCCTTTGCAGTTTGTGGATCAGACCTTTGTGCCAGACTTTATCGAAAGCTTGTTCTATATCAAGGAATATTGTAGAGCACACTTTTTTTTGCTCTTCAAATTCTTTTATCGATTTTATCTGTGATTCTATGCACCTGATCGATTGTAGAGTGCTTATTTCTAAATCCAAATTGGTGATTTGGGACTAGCGATTTTTCGTCAATTATTTGTTGCAGGCAACATTGACAACATTGGTAGTATAGATATTGGGCGATATGAGGTTACCTCGTTATGTGGTTTGCCTGGTTTTGGTATCATTATTACCTCCGCGACTTTCCACATGCTTGGAACATATCTCAACTTAAATGCAGCATTTATAATCTGCGCTAGTTTTTTCAGACATTTTCGTGGAAATTGTTTCAAAATTTCTCCTGTAATTAAATCATACCCTGGGGCCTTTTTTATATTTATACCTTCTTTAATTTCTTTGGCAAGTTCTTTAGCTGTTACCGACCGAATAGGTCTATCTTCTTCGCACCTTAATTCGAGTCCTTGATAACCTTTATCTTCATAAGGTTTAAATACGTCTTCAAGATACTCTGCAAAAGTGTCTTTTCTTGGTTGCTTTTCGCCCAGTTACCTTCTCTGGTTTTACTGGGGGAATATGAGCTATTGGCCTGTTCATCCTCTTTGTTGCCTTCCAGAGCGAGTAGTCAGAACTAGCATCATTTGTGCCTTACAAGTGAGGTAAGTTTTTAAAGATTCGTTATTGAATTCACTAATAGATTTTCTAAGCTTGTTATTGAAGTTGTTCAGAGTAGTCTTGTCGCGTGGCGCCCTTGTCTGTTGCCAGCGTTTTCTAGCTTTCCTCTTTTCTGTAATAATTTCACATATTTCGCGAGGATAAGAGTTTTGTTTGATCTATATTCCTATAAAAAATTCTATACATATTTTCAAAGTCAAAAAGGTAGACTTTGTAAACATAAATAAGAAACCCATTGTTAATAAATGACTAGTTTATTTTGAATTTTTCATTCAAAATTAATAATTTTAGGCAAGCTTTTATAAAGTACGTGAGGTACCATGACTTTTGACGCTCATCTATATTATATAAAAATTGTGGCAAAAATGTATAGTAATTCATCAATTGTAATTCATCAATCGATAGTTTGAATTTGATTATTCAAAGTCAAATCGCTTCGTACAAACCCGTTGACAGCGTCCATCTATCCGACGGAATTTTTGAGCTAGCTCGATGTGCCAGCGCCAGGAACTCCACGACTCCACCGCATAAATTACAACTGAAGGTGGGATCGATCATAATCATGTTGCGGAATCTGAATCATCCGAAATTGTGCAACAGTACGCGGTTATCCGTCAAGAAACTGATGAACAATGTGATTCAAGCAACGATCATCAAGGGAAAATTTAAAGGAGAGGAAGTCCTTATCCCACGAATTCCAATTATTCCAACTGATCTTCCATTCCAATTCAAGCGGATGCCTGTTCGCGTATTGGCAAACCGCCTTCGTTGTTTGTTTTTGCGCCAGAAAACAAATCGAAAAACAAATTAGACCTTATTTGATCAAATGCGGAAAAATGGAAAAAACTAAAGCTTCCGATAGTTGCTCTAATTGGGACTTGGGAGATTGGTGGGTGCACATTGGAAGTGATCAATCTCGGTGATCTTAAATTGTCCTGGGCCCATATCGCATAAAATGAAAACGATCGAACGACGTCGTTTCGATACTAGCAGTCTCTGTCTATTGTCACAGATATGATAGAGACAGCTTTAGTGAAAAGATGTCGTTCGATCGTTTTTATTTTACGTGATCTGACCCCTGTAAAGTTCAATCCCACGGATTGGGGACACGATCCCGAAAACCAAAATCCCGCAAATCCAAAATCCCGAAAACCTAGGGACTTATTCCCAAATGCGCGGCGGATGGTATTGAAAGCGATACCTCCATTTCCACCGTCTATTTTGTTTCAATTTATTGTAGCCTATTGACAGCGCAGTAAGATGAATGATAGCTCAAAATACTCGCGGACGAAGGAGCTATTGCCTAAAAACAATTTTAACTATTTCGTATGACAAGATGAATGCCAAAAAATCAAAATAAAAAAGTTTTATACCTTCTGAGGACGACTTCTACTGAGTATTGAATGAAAGCAAATTTTAAGTTTCTAGGTCCATGAGTTTATTAAAATTCTTTTCAATAATTTAAACACAAAATTTTGTCAATACAATATTATAAGCCGTTTTCAGTGATGAGATTTTTTTCCGCTCGCGAAAATTTCACAAGTATCCCGGGGTATAGCTAAATATAATATTCTAATAAAGCTTCGGTTTAAAATAGTGGCTCACTTCCAAACGTTCCAAAAATAAAAACTCACACACACAAATGCTGGACGTTTTTTTTATTTTTTATACCCGGTACCACACTGTGGTGAGGGTATATTCACTTTGTCATTCCATTTGTAACGCCCATAAGGAGGCGTTGTAGGTATGACAAACTATATATATTATTGATCAGCATCACTTTCTTAGTCGATCTAGCGATGTCCGTCTGTCTGTCCGTCTGTCCGTCTGTCTGTCCGCACGATTACGGCAGTAATTTAAGAGCTATCGACTTGAAATTTGGTATGTAAGCTTTTATCCACCAAACTGAGGCTAAGTTCGAAGATGAGCAAGATAGGATGAAAACTACTACTACCTCCCATACAAAAATATCAGATTTATATAGCTTTTTATGTTAAAAATTAAATTTAAATAGCTACAGTAAAGATAGCAAGTTTAAACTTTGCACATATTGTTTTAATAATATTTAAAAATGTTTGACAAAAAATGAGCTTGGTCGAATAAAAAGTACCCATACCTGCCATACAAATATATAATTTTTTAATACTAAAATATTTTTTTTATTTTACAATAATATAGTACCGGGTATTTGAGCTTCGGCATAGTCGAAGATAATTGTCTTACTGGTTTTTTTTTAGAATGTAAAATTGGCTTTAATTTGTTGCCAACAACTTTCATTTTTAAATTTGCCATTAAAATACATAATAATATAGTTTCGTCTATTTTACTTTACATAATATTCTTTTGAATTTATGTAGTTACGACAGAGTGTAGTAGTAGTTAGGGGAGAGTGGGTATGTATGGTACACTTTTCGGTAAAAACTCAACTACTCGCAACTTATAAATCATATCTGCACAAAACAGTTTTCTTAAGATAATATAACATTGTGGCAAGCTATTAAAAACACAAAAGTATTAAAACGTTTACCAGAATAGAAGTTAAAATTCATTCCATGTACACACCTAACATTGTCCCATACCTCCTGGTTCAAGGAGGATTGGGACAGCTATGTGGTGGAATGGGACGGCTATGTTAAAATCTTTTTTTCTATAACAAAAGACGATAAAATAACATAAGTTTTCGGTTTACTTATCAAAACAAAATATATATTATTCAGTTCTAACAAAAAAGAGTTAAAAACATACAGCTTCACTTGTACAAACAAATAAAAAAAAACTTAACAAAAAAGCGTATAAAGAAAAAAGGAACAATTCAGAAAAGTGGGTATTCATGACAGTGATACAAATTTGGATTTTAAATCCACACTAAAGGAATAAATATCCCGTGGATTCCTCTTATTTGGTGCAACATGCTGAGGTTGAGGTTGAGGACACTCTGGCCCATTCCTCCTGCATATGAGTGCCCCAATCATCCTGTAGGGCACCTTATCAAGATAAACCAAAATATTACTTTAAACATGGCACAGACCAAACAAAATTAGAAGTAAATCAATTCGTAATAAATGTTACTATTTATATTCGATTCATTTTTTGGACAATAAGTTCACTCATTATTTTTTTCTTTGACTCAAAGTTTACCCAAGGATTTTACTTTTTATATACAAAATACTTTTTTTTGCTCTCCACTGCGTAATTACAACTGTGCACAAGACCTATTTCGTTGACCCACATTAAAGAACAAATTTGTGAGCAGCACAAATGGAAAAAAGGGTATAGCGTTTAGGAAAATGCTCGTGTCCCATACCTCCTGTGTCCCATACATACCCACTCTCCCCTATACCTTGAAAGTTAATTAATATCCAATGGTATATAAGTCGAACTTTCAACAGCTATTAGAAACATCTACGTTAACAAATTAAACGACAAATTCAACTTCAATTCAAAGGTTAATCGATAGCAGCCTTCGGTGACTGGAGTTCGTTGAGTAATCTGTCCATGAGAGGATTGGACCCCAATTTAGCCACCTCTTCACGGGCTGCTTTGTCCAGTGATTTCAGTACTTCCTCTGTATGCTGCAAACTGCCCAATGTTTTCATGCGACTTATGCAGTGCTTTAAAACTTCAGTATCATCAGTGCGTTGCTTTAAGATACTCAGCATCTCGCCACTGTTCTCCTCTTTCTGGATAGCGTGGATAATTGGAAAACTAAATTTTCCCTCGGTAATGTCCTCGCTGAGATTGTGATAATCATCCAATATTTGCAAATATATTCCGATTATTATGATTAGCTTTGAGACATCTATCGTCTTTGTGCTAAGCAGTTGCATCAACCTCGCGAAAAGGTTATAGAGGCTACCCAACTTCTGCACCGCCATCAGCGTATATTCTGCGAAAGTGGGTATTTTAAAGTTATCTCTCCAATAGATGTCTATCCCCTGACCACGATGCATCTCTTGCATTTCTTCTGTGTACACCTTGATGGCTTCTGGATGATCAAGCAACAGTATCTTCTCTGTAATTATACAATATGTGTAAGTTGCGGCGTTTAAGGTGCTTGGAACACCATAGATTGAATGTGCAACTGGTTGGCCTTGGCGAGAAGTTGAATTGTCTTGTATATCATCGATCAAGAAGCTTGCATTTTGTAGAATATCAATGAGTTCGGTAATTAAATTTAATTTCTTAGACGGGATATCGAACCAATAATTAAGAGCGCTCAAGATCTTCAATGGAATCTGTTGGCCAGCAGTTTTACTTACGTACTTCAATGGCCGCAGCAAAATGTCATCCTGTTCTGCTTTCAACGATTTGTTCTTGTAATTGTGAAGAATGCTGGTGATTTCGTCCATTTTTTAAGGTGGCTTATAACTTGAGATACGTTTTCAACAGTCAACGATTGAATGAAGCAGGAAAGTCGAAGAGAGGAAGCCTTTATATACGAGTAGTTAGGAATATGCTGTCAGAGTAATTACTGAATAATAAAAAAACATGAGATAATTGCCACAGTCCCTAGAAAAACTTAGATGCGTCATATTTGCATGTACATTTATAAGTATACTTATATATAGACAAAGTTTGTATGTATATCGGGCCATATATTTGTCACGTTTATATGATTAAATTGCTTACCTTCAACTGATTTAAGTACCTACCTATGTTGATCAAAATGCAAAAGTGTTGTGGCAGCAAACTTAGTTGCATTCGTCCAAGCCCAATATGTATGTATTTTCATTCCTTCTCTTTCCCATTTTGAATGAGAATTAAACTATTTAAATTGTTCGTAAGTTTTGTTAAATTAATTTTATTTCAATTGGAAAAATATAGTGAACAGTGAACTCTCGAAAATTTGAACCTCCATAATTCGAAAACCTCGCCCGTGCACACAGTTAGCAAAAATCAACGTCACGTCACGTCCCGTTTACTCAATTTCCAATTTACGCGATTTCGCAAAACGCTGTGAGTTTTTAGGCGCTGGAAGACTGCTCTTTCTTCAATTAAGAGAGCTGAATCTAGTTTTACGTAGGGTTACCCTTACCAGATAAAAAAATACGAAAAGGCGGACATCGTGCGTTTTCTAGGGGGGACTAGTGTTCAAAAAGGGGGCAGCATTTTTTTTAGTTATTGAACAGCAGGTTTTTATAACTTGAATTGCAAATTAAACACGCCGCATATTGAGGAACTCGAAACGAAATATTAAAAGAAAGTATTTTGAAAGTATAAGGGGGGGACAGTTGTTTGTGTAGGGGGGACACACAAAATTTTGGTATGAAAAAGGGGGGCTGTCACCCCTAAAGGGGAGGGGGGGGGGCATCTGGTAACCCTAGTTTTACGTTGGCTTTCGTTTTCCTTTGAGTTTTTTTTTAAATTGCTCGCTTTGCTCTGCCGCTCTCAAATTTTGTTAGCGCATTCTCCTGTGTTGATAGTTTACTTTCAGAAACGTCATAGGTGACGCACTGATCGCCATTCTATCAAACTCTGCTAGGTTCCCTGTCATAGCAATATAGAAGGCAACAAGTAGACGGATGCTTTGCCAGGAATTTGGTCGCAAATTAACACTTTTGCGGTTTGCTCACAGCTCACAGTCATGCCTTTTAAACGCACGCTCTGAAACAGAGTGAATAAATTTATTTAGTTCTGTACGCTGCGCGCTCTCCTCACCCTCTATCTCAAAAACGGTTGAGCGCATGAAAAAAATTATTATAATGAAATTTGTTGTAAATTTTATGCTCTGTTTTGTAGTAAAATGTTCACATCATTGGAGCAATAGAAACTGAGATAATCGCGAAAAACTGATTTTATAGACTTTTGACCTCAAATAACTTACGACGCAGACACGAGATTTTATGAGACTTTTGAGAGAACATTTAGAACGTCAGAATTAAAGTATCTATATACCAAAAATCAGCTTATTATCTCCCATTCCGAGATTGACCCCTTTTTTATGCTAAAATTACTGGACTAACACAAGATACAACATCTGACGAAACGAATTCACCCTTGTGGATTCGAAATAAGATAGTGAACACAATATTTTCATGCACACAATGAAACTCATTCTTGCGGAATTGGGCCCCTGGACTCTAAAAATGGATATTAGACCAAACTTCAGTGAGCAATCGAAAGGTTTGTAGGCGTCTCGCGTCTGTGGTGAACCTGGGAATAAGGTATTTATTTGTATACAATGTGCCTTATCCAATAACTCTTTTCAGTTAGCTCGATCTTTGGCTAACTGCTGCCGGTTGCACACTCCAAGTTGGTTGAAGTTCCCTTCCGCTTGTACGCGCCACCTTAGGTGAGGGCTTCCTTTAATCCAGATATGATTATTATTCTCCATCATCATTTCTGACGAATTTGGCAGGAATGCCAAAACTAATATAGTTCGCCTCTATAAACGATTTCATATAGGTATGCGGCATGAGGCCTTAAAATCGATAAACAGATGATGGCGGGTATATAAAATCTAGTTATGTGAGTGTGCAGTTATCGGGGTCTTTCTGTAAATATTAAGTAGAGCAATTTATAACAAATTACATTCAACAAGAAGTCAATTATTCAAACAAGTATTACTTAGAGTTTACGTACAATCAAGTGATTTGTATTCATTATATATCTATATCTAAATCAGATCCAGGTTCAATGAAGCTCTCGTTCAAACATTTTTGCTTCCGACTTTCGATGTTGTTTTTTTCTTCTGCCTTTTTATTTCGCTATTTCACTGAGGAAACCAGGGCAAAAAGTATTAATGAACTTAACGAGATGATTAACCGACCTCCCAAAGTAATTACCCTCTAATTGTTATAATCCCCTTCTACACTGAACCAAAAAGGTACGTCATATTAACAACTAAGTTCGTCATATTGAAGAAAAAGTTGTTATTTTTGAGCCAACAACCGTAGTTGTCAATATGATGAACTTAGGTTGTCAATTAAAATTGAATCAATTAAATGTTCATATTGACAATCGCCGTTGTTGATTTGATGAACGCAGCAGAGCTCGAAAATAACTCTCAACCTTTATTTTCAATTGGTTTCTCACTGAGAGATATTACATTCGGCTTCGACATTAAGGTCTTGCTCTGAGATTTATTTATATATAATTACCTTTTCGCTCTTTGGTTGATTTTTATTTTTAAATTTTAGATTTATCACTCCTTAGTTAACTTTTTCCATAAAAATTAAATGGAAATGATCAACCAAAGACCCCATTCTTCGAAAGTAAGTTTAAAAAGTCAGAATTGTATTGAATTCAGTGTTGTCGTTCTTATTTAACACATATAGCTATTGTCGATTGGGGGAAATTAATTCTGTTGTGTATCAGGTTGTTTAGTTTCGATGACTTTAAGCAGGAAGGACAATGTCCGAAATTTCATTAGGCTATCGAGGAAGCACCCACATATGCTTGTAGAGAACGCAGAAACAGGATCGTAGTAACGCAGACTTTAGACATAACCTAATTTCCTAATTTTTTAGATTATTCCAGAGTTATTTCCCAGGAGTGAAAGAACTGAATTTGTTTTCATAGAACTTGACATATTATTACATAAACTATGAATAAAGAAAATGGCTTTATACGGGATATCATCATCTGAATGGGTAATAAGAAATATTTTAAGAATTTTAGAATTAAGTTTGACTACAAGTAAACTCGCAAGGGTTTTAGCAATACCTTTTCTCATTACTTGTGTAGCCGGGACACTTTCACTGAACTTCCTTAGACGAGTGTTAACCAATGACTCTTCAAATCACTAATGCAAGTCCGCATGCGCTGCTAACTAATGTCAATAGTTATAGTGAAAAATGTACAAATGAGATTTATTTTTTTCTGTCAGTGATATCTCTCAGTGGTTGACCGAAACTATACAAAACAAAAATAAAGGTTTCTCTCTGAGCGTAACCAAAAAAAATACTGCGCAAAGAAACTGATTATTATGTGATCAAATTTAAAATTCTCAACAACTGAGAGTAATATTAAGACCTTCGAAAAGGTTGAGAGATACTTTCGAGCTCTAGCAACGCAGTAGTCAAATTGGAGGAATTGATTTTCAGTCTCTGAATTATTGTTTAAGAGAATTACATTAACAACAACTCGTAGACACAGTCACTTTGGTAGGAATGATAGCTATTTCGAACTACACCACTAATTCATCATCAGACTCCTTTAAGTGATTGTTTGAATAGTTTTGAATTCTGACAGTCAATTCTCCGTATATATCCACTTTGGGAAGACATTTCTGTTTGATTTTCATAATGAAAATGGCAATTGTTAAAGTGAAGAACTCGATATTCATAATGAAAATCGCAGTAGTCAATCTGAACATCGCAGAAGTTAAATTGAAGAACTCGATTTTCATGAACGCTGTTGTTGATTTGATGAACGCAGTCGTTAAATTTTAGGAATTGATTTTCATAATGAAAATCATAGATGTTAAACTGAAGAACTCGATTTTCATAATGAAAATCGCAATTTTCAATCTAATGAACGAAGTACCTAATTGAATTAAATAATTCGATTTTCAAAATAAAAACGTCATGATTTAAAACACCTGCTAGCTAGATTAAAGAATTTATACTTACATATTATATTGATAGTACACATATACACACTCCAGATTGCGTTTCGCCCCGATGACCCACCACATCGGGCTCATCAGTAGACAAACCACCACCACACGTTTACCGAGACTATCATGTGTTTCACAGTCAAAAGTGACTATGAACTATAAACCTAAACGTGTTTTCTTGAATAGATATTCATATTGACAACTGCGATTGTCCATATTACAACAAAGTTCATCAATATAAAAATTTTGAAATACTGCACTTATGTGGTAGTCATATTGACAACCCCGATTTTCAATTCAACAAACGCATTCTTCAATGTGACTACAATGAAAGTGCGTACGTCATATTGACAACTGCGATTGTTAATCTTACAACTTTTTTCATAATGTTTGGTACTAAGAATTGACAACCGCCCGTTCTTCATATTGACTATCCGGTTGTTAAATGTATTTGATATTTTCAAAACATGTTCATCATATCGACAATTTTGTTCGTCAATTTGACAATTTCCAGTTAACAACCACCGATTGTCAATATGACAACCAATATTTTTTTCAGTGTATTATAGGAATACAAATATATGCAACCTTAGGTAGATTTTATAGAAAATAGCTATTCATCTATATATCTTGCGTTATACGAGGGCGCTAACCCTAACAGTGAACATGAACAGAAGAAAATCTATATTCAAACTAGCGGACCCGGCGAACTTCGTCTCGCCCCAATTTAACGCCTTCAGATAAACTCCAGAGTGATAATAAAACACAGATAGTTCAAATTTCAATGTGATTTATTTGAATGGAATCGAAATCAGTAGATAGCGATGTAATAAACAATATTTTCCGATTTGTTTTCCGGCAACGTACAGCTGATAGTGAGAAAAACAGAAAAAAACAAAAACAAACATTCGAGAATACCTATAATCCCACAGACTACCACCGATTGGCCCTGCAATTTATTGATTGTCATCGCAAAAGCCAATCCAACGGGGAACTGAATCCGCGTGAATTGGAATGTTGAGGAATCTGAATCATCCGAAATTGTGTAACGGTACGCGGTTGTCCATCAAGAAACTGATGAACAATGTGTTTCAAGCGACGATCATCAAGGGCAAATTCAAAGGAGAGGAAATCCATATCCCACGAATTCCAATTATTCCAACTGATCTGAATTTTCTGAAAAAATGTTGTACCGTACGACTATCCGGAAAAAGTGTATACGCACAACTCGAATCAATTGCAGCAAGAAAAATAGCACATTTGCTCAATAGAAAATGACAATGCTAAAAGGACACCTGGCGCCATCTATTATTTATGTCGTTAACTTCTCCACCCAAAATGCACACAAAACCTCTTTTATCACAATGAATTTCACAATTATCCAAAATTTTCCAGCCTTCCAAATAAATACATTTTTCGCGTTTTTTCCGGAATTTTCTATTTTTCCATTTGAAAAGCCATTCCGGAACAATTGCACACAAAATTCCATACAAAAAATGAATTTTCGCTTTTACCAATTGTCCGATTTTTTCGGAGGGTTTTCCCAAAATTGTCTTTCGTAAAAACCTTCTCCTGGCGATTACGAACAACTTAAAAAAAAAAATTGAGCCAAATCGACCTAGCCGTTCTCAATTGATGAATTACTTACATAATATTTTTGCCACTATTTTAAGGTTCCGTTTCCATTTATGGAGGAACCTTATTGCTTTCGCTACGATGTGTGTCCGAATAAAATAAAAAATGTTTTACCTAGGTCTATCTCAAGAACTAATTGACGTAGAAGGCTGGAATTTGCACACAGTATCAGGTATAACCTCTAGTTAATCGACAAATACCAATATTAACAATACATCGGCTGGTTTTGTAGTTATTCTTAATTTCGTGGAAAAAATATATTCATTCGCACAAAAAACTGTTTATTTTTAGATTTACAAAAAATACATGTAAATGTAATCCTTTCTTGTAGATCATCTTCGTAGCTATATATGTGCTGCAGACTGTTATGTCGAAAAGTTAATATTTTAGAAGATATTTACAAAAAAACTCAATCACCACATAAAATACGCCACAATTGGAACTTCCATTCCAATCCCAATGCATACCCATCTCATACACCTTTGTCAATGTCACCACACCCACACGGCCACAGGACCATACGCATAACACTATATTATATACGCGCAAGAAAACCGAGAGAATTACTCCGAAAAGGGTGTGGCTTGTGTGTTTATCTCTCTCGATGCATTATGCGTTGTTCTGTTGGATTGCATGGGGAGATTTCGTGTTGGATATGAGTGGAATCTGGAACGTCGTGGGCGTGGCTGGCAGTGGTGTGGTGGTTGCTGTGGAGAAAATTATTTTTGTTGGATAGGAGGCGGATCTTAAGTGAGAGACATAATTCATACCTAGGGCTAGGCTAGGATTTTTGCATATGAGATCGAGTCGAGATGTGCTTGAGTTGAGGAGAAATACCTTTTGTGAGGTTTGATGGGAGAGAATGGTGAATATTTTATGTTGTTGGTTGTTGCTAGTGCATCTCGGTCGATGTGGATGTCATATGCAGTGATGCCAACTGAGGCATAATTATGCCTTTAAGGCATAATTCCGATGCTTGAGGCATTGAGGAATAATTTTGACAAAAAAGGCTTAATTTTTTGAGAAGTTTTTTTATAATCAACCCGTAAAAATAAAATTTAAATTTAGTAAATCTGGTACTTTGATCAAAGTCGCTTCACAAATTTTCATTTACCACTATGCGTCATGCTTATTTTCCAATTCTCTACTAGACTTACTCACTAAACCCAAATAAGAAATGTGATATGGTGTGCAAATGCATTAGGATGGCTGCACATTGGACACGAATTTGTATCGTACGTAAACGTATGAATACTGGTCGTACGAATTGAGTGCGAACACCGAATACGATTTTCTCTTTAAACAGGCAGTGTCCCAGTAGCTTCGATTTTGTGCCTGATGAATAATCTGTATCTTGAAGATAATTTTCTTCTAACTCAGAGAAAATGAATTCTCGAGAGATGAATTCTGTGAATTTCATCATATTGTGGAAGGCTTACTAATGAAATGACTCCATACTGTCCTTGTGTTTCCATACCCCATTTTGTGTCCATAAACCAAGTTAATATATTTTCAACGTTTCATTTCAACGCACGAAAGTGTTTACAAATTCCAACAAGTTCGGATTGTTTTTGGACGTCTGAACTACACGTACGTGTACAAAACGTCTCCAATGTGCGGCCGAATAAATTTTTTAAAACAGTTTGTAATAGTTTATTTTTAAGATGAGTTCAAGTTCAACTGTTCGCGATGAATTTGTCTTACGTGAAGTTAGTTTTTGTTTTTCATTATTTTAGTTACAAAAAATACTACACATATTTATGTCTTATTTATTGTTTTTTCGTATGTGCCATGTACCTACTAATAAAAGTTTAACACATAAATTGAAACTTTCTTCGTTATTTATCTTTTTTACCGAAAAGGCATAATTTTTTTGAAAAAGGCATAATTTTTTTCGGAATGAGGCATAAAAACTTCGATCCGGGTTGGCAACACTGGTCATATGTCATTGAGGGTGGAGGGTTGTGCTCTGGCCTCTCTCCCCACGATCATCGCATTGTTTCATATTCGTTGTATCGTGTTCGTGAATGCATTTTTGTTGCACGTGTGCTCTCTCTGTTCATTTGTATTATTACGAGTTGGGTGGGGCCGATGATTTTGCAATGAAATATCTTGCTCGCATTTTTAGGGTGTAGGTCAGTAAAGGTATGTACTACTACATAGTTAGTTTTCGAAGACCCAAGTAGGCGGTTGAAACTGACGAGTGACAACAATACCTTAACTATGCATGCATATTATTATGAACTAACGTACGGAACCTTCGGTGCGAGAGTGACACTTGCACTTGGCCGGTTTTTTAGACTAGCAATTTAACACGCGTTCGTCGAGACTCTGTTACCTATTATAAAATATAATAATGGTTTCCATTTTTTTTATTGATTTAGATTTATAATTATACAATACATTATATTTTACTGCTTTATCAATGTATTACTTCTTTATCAAATTGATACGGCGAACGGTTCGTGAGGCCTCATTGGGATAATTTCCAACAACTCGGGCCCAAAGCAAACTGAGTTTGAAGCCGATCGGATGAAAAATAAAAATGTTCCCATACAAACTTTGACTCCCCATTTTGCCCCTTTAAGGGTTGAATTTTGAAATAGTTTTAGAGGAAACCTCTGTGCAAAATTTCAGGTTTCTAGGGCAAAGGGTTGGTTTTATTTGCCTATTTCCTTTTGAAAACACTTGGCCAGCATCAGTTTCATTGAGTTTGAACCATGAAGAAAATTTAAATTATATATGAAAAGTAGGCGATGTGTATTTGAATAATGAGAAAATTCAAATTATATAAACATCACAATATTAGGTATCTAACAATGTGCAGAGCATAATAATTCCCAGGACATGGACAACGACGAAAATGATGCTGAGCGCAATGACCAACCAAGGGCTAGCGCTGCAAATGGGCAAGCACTTCACTAAAATGTACTGTATTATATAATATACATATATGAAATATATTCTTTGAATTAAATAAATATTGTAATAATGAGTACTAGTGTGTCAAATTATTATCTATTCTATTTTATAATAGATAATAACAGAGTCTCGACGAACGCGTGTTAAATTGAATTGAAAAAGGGTTGAATTGAAATGTTATTTGTTTAACTAGAAATGTGAAAAGGTTAAATTGAAATGTTAAAGTGTTAAACCTATTTGTAAATATGTTAAACCTATTTGTAAATAGGCTAAACCTATTAGTGAATAGGTTAAACCTATCTGTGAATAGGTTAAACCTATCTGCAAAAGTGTTAAACTTATTTGTAAAAGGTTTAACTCAATGTGTCAATGCTATATTTGGTGGGCTCAGTAGCGCAGTGGTTAGGAGGGGGATCCCAGGTTCGATACTCGGAAAAACACAAAGGTTTTTTTCTACTGCGCCACCTCTCGCGAACGTCTGACAGACATCCGAGAGTATGACTGTCCTGAAAATGCTCAATTCAGCCGTTCGGACCTGGCATAAAATTGTAGGTCCCTTACATTCGTCCCTTAAATAAAAACTCACACAAACGAATGAAGCTAGGCCTAGGGTGTCACCCGCCTGATGCGCCACCTATTTATTTATTTATTTATAATGTCGTGACTCACATTTAAGTCGTCATGCATCGAACAAGTATTCATTAGCTCTCTTTAAACTTTAACTTTCTGCAATAAATGAATTCCTTCTGAACTTAAAGTACAGTGTTTCATTTTTCAAAGATACAGAGCAGCTCTTTATAGAAATCATGAAAATCGACTCAGCGGTTATCGAGTTATATCATAGAATTTCCGCCCATAGCACATTCACTGCCACGTCATTCAAATATGAATGAAACTCTTGTTTCGGTGGAGGCCACGTCATTTAGATATACATACATATGTGTATGACAGTTACATGTCTTACTAAGGTCAGATATTCTTCAACTACACAGTACACAGTTATGATCACCAGAGGCCAGGCTCCTTAATCCCTATTCAGTTTTTTCATATTGTCGTGCATTGTCGAATGTCACGGCCTTTTCTTGCCAATGTCCCGTCATTCACATATGAATGAAACGGCCGTTGTGGAAAATGTGTGTGTTATTCATATTTGAATGATATGGCCTGTACGAAAATACATATATCCATTTTTTTTAGTAAAACACATCCAACAATTTTCCGTTTTCACCTTCAGAAATATTTCCAAAATTGACTTGGCAGGGAATGTGATAGAAGATGTTTTTTGTATGGGAGGTCCCACGACCCTTTGTCCAATTTTGTCCAATTTTCACAGTAAATATCCCGGGCCAATATCTAAGATCACCTGTAAATTTTAGCTCAATCGATTTGGTGGTCTTCGGGATATAAGATTTTGATTGTTTTTGTTTGTATGGGAGGCGCCATACAGGATCACCCATGGGCCAAGACCTAAAGGACCATTCACATAAGAGCGACCAACTATCTACGAACGAACGAATATTCGCAAGTTTTGTCAGTCCGTTCACATGAACACTTTTCTAGGTCGCGGCAGTTCGTGAATTTCAGCCATTATCAGTATTAAGAAAACGAGTTTATAAACTATTTAAATAACGAAATTTCGTATTCCAAACTTTTTGCCGCGAACGAAAACACCCAAAGTCAATGTTCACAATCCACATCAATAAGCCGAGGTTCACAAACTAGCGAATAACATATTCCTTCGAATTTAACCTCAAATTAAAAATGCCGCCCGTTCTTTTTAAAATCGATTCTAAACTCGCAACATTTTAATGATTTCAGTGGGCAAATTCACCGATGCCGACCGTCGAATGCGAATCTAAAAGAAATTGAATCTACTCGTTAAATTTTAAGGATTTCAGTCGGCATATTCACCGATTTTGACTGTCCTTTTTAAAATCGAATCGAAACTAGCTAAGGAGTTTTAAGGAGTTCATGTGAAACATTTGAAAATGCTGTTCATACTTTACATTTACATATGCGTTTAAAACTTAATATTTATTGTACCTACACATCAAATTGCATAAAAACTTAAAAACTTTGCTTTGAAATATTGTTACAATTGTGAATTAACTTAAAACTCATTTCGATGTAAAAACTTAAAGTAAGAAAAATTTCCTTTTGAAATATCCCTTTCTGTTTTATACCAGAAAAATTTGTAATTGAAATTGGAAGATGGTTGCTCCTTGGTTTTTCCTTTGGACCACAGCCGAATAAAGATCTTGAATTAAGACTCGTTGCTAATTTTTCATTTCGTTTAATTCCCAAAAACCATTATGGACAAATGCCGACTTGTAGGTATACATTTACAAGTTTAAAACCTATACCTAATGAAAATCCAAACATAAGACCTAATTTTTGAAAATTGCTCGTTGATTTGCCGACTCTTAAACCACCTAATGAAAATCCAAAGTCACTTCTTCTATTTTAACATTTTGTTCGAAACCCTCTCCACGTCCCCCCCCCCCCCCCCACCCTCGCTACGCCCGTTTAAATTCGTTAAGGCGTCCATGTCAGGATTACCTGAAGCGTTCATGCCCAACTGCGTTTCAAGCTGCCTGTCTAGACAGCGGTTCCCAATCTTTTTTAGTCGCGGAGCACTTTTCTGGAGAGAAATTCCTCGCGGAGCACTTCGTTGTCCGCATCCCATTTTTTGTAGTTATGGGAAACGCAATAACTATTTTTCGTTTTTTTATTTTATTAAATTGAAGAAATAAGTACATAACATGTATGTGATGTGACCTTTAGATAGCGTTTTATAAAATAATAGCGGATACGGCGAACTTCGTCTCGCCCCAATTTAACGCCTTCAGATAAACTTCAGAGTGATAATAAACCACAGATAGTTCAAATTTCAATGTGATATATTTGAATGGAATTGAAATCAGAAGAGCGCTATGTTATAAACAATGTTTTTCGATTTGTTTTCCGGCGCAAAAACAAACAACGAAGTCGGTTTGGCAACACTTGAACAGGCGTGACCGTGCGAAAAACAGGGAAATTCAAGACTAATTTGATTGTCGGATAGTTGGTCGCTTCATCCTGTCCACGCTGTCAACGGATTTGTACGAATGCAGTTCTCCAGCGATTTGACTTTGAATAATGAAATTCAAGCTATCGACGTCCTTATTCTTCGCTGGAGATTTTTATAATTTTGTGCAATGCCGGGGAACACTTTGGTGATGAGTTCCTCCTTCGACGATGAGAACTCGCAAAAAAAGTGCCTGGAACGATATCAATCCAGTCGAAACATCAACGGGAATTTGGCCATTGCCAAGCGTCAACATCAGTTGTCTCCAGAATTCAGCAGCAGATGGGTCATTCTGCAATGCGACTCTCATGTTCGTGGTCAATTTCAACTTCTTGACATGCCGCCACAAAGACGACGATTTCAGGCATGCAATAAGTTCATCGGCAGCAGTTGATTTCGGGATGTCGGGAGGCGTGACGAAAATTTCCTGAGAGCAATATAGCATAGCCCCACCAAATCGTTTCGAATCAATTCGTAAATCCTTCATCGTTCGGTCAACGAACGTTTATGCGCCATCGTGCATTCATCCCAAATGATGATTTTGCATTCTCGCATCAATTCCGCTGTAGCCGAATTCTTGGTCATTGTGCACGTTGGCTTATCAACCGTGAGAAGATTCATCGGCAGCTTCAAAGCGGAATGTGCAATTTTTCCAATTTCCCGACTTTTCCTGAGGGTTTTCCCAAAATGTTCTTTCGGAAAAACCTTCTCCTGGAAAAATTACAAACAACTGAAAAGAAATTTGAGCCAAATCGGTCCAGCCGTTCTCAATTGATGAATTACTATACATTTTTGCCACCATTTTAATATATATAGATTTAAATCTAGTACCTAGATAATACAAAAACATTTTTAACTCAGTTTCGAGTTGGCCATAGAATAACAAAAGCTTTAAAATTCCAGTTTCCGAAATTTATAAAAATTACCAATATTTAGTGGAATAGCCTTTATTTTTTTTATAATAGTAGTCAATCTTTTCTGAAGACTAACCACTAAAATCCGGCATCTTATAAATAAATAAATATTTGGTGCAACAGGTATAGGCAAGGCACCCTAGGACACAACCATTTGTTTTGTGAGTTTTTATTTTTGGGTCGAATGGAAGGGACCTACAATTTTATGCCGAGTTCGAACGGCTGATTTGAGAAGCTTTGTCAGACGTTCGCGAGAGGTGGCGCAGTGGAAAAATACTTAAGATGTAATTTGTGTTTTCCGGGGATGGAACCTGGTATCCCTCGCACAGTAGTCCATCACACTGACCACTGAGCCCTGCGTCCATCCGGCATCCTAATATGGTGGTATATAGGTTCCAGGCCCTCCTTAATGTTTTCGAGCTCTTCAGCATTTCTTGATTTTTTGGCTTTTAATGCTTTTTCGATGTCGGCCCACAAGTTTTCAATTGATTGATCCAAGGGTCGACACTTATAAAACTTCTGGACCACCACCGAACCAAGAGAATGCACCGCAGACCATTAGATACTTTCTCTCTTCCATGCTTTATGGTGTGAAGCGTGTACTTTGGCTGCAATTCTTTGTTTGGAGGACGCCTTACATACGCTTTTCCATCGGATCCAAATAAATTAAAATTGGATTTGACACTCCAAAGAATTTTTTTCCAATGGTTTTTGTAATTGGAGTCTTGCGAAATTCCGGCAAGACATATTGTGTTTTTTGTGGAATATCCATCCACGAAGATTTTGTTCTATGACACAAGTTTTCTTGATTCTTGATGGAGTTTAGATGCAACAATCTCCCCAATTTTTATGGACATCAAAAATGGATTGGATCTACTTGTCCGGCATATCGTTCTTTTTGGAGTAGTTTTGCGTCTTTTTGATAGCTGTGAAATTTTGAAGTAGGTATCTCCACGATTTATTTTTACCCATTTTTAAATGCTGTGTCAATACACAAATTCTAGCTAGTCTGATATTTTTTCCCATCTTTTCGCGGACCACACTTTGGGAAACTCGGGTCTAGATTATGTTGAAAGAATTCTCTAAAGCTGTTTTTCCTATGTAATTTCGGAAGGAGTCTAAGCGTAGGTTCAAATGTTTCACCACCTCATGATCTAATCCTAAAGGACACCTCTAAGGGTATGTGGTCTGAGAACGTTTTTATTGCCACTATAAATTAATCAAAATGTCCCAGTCTCCAGACAAAATACAATAATCTATCACAGAGCAGTGACTAATATTAAAAAAAGATGGTAGTGGAATATGCGGTTGGCCTATTGGTTGTGGTACATATTTACCCCACTTATTCTTATCCATTTCAATTAATTTATTTACCAAATTAAAGCATATCGTTCACAGGTGTGTCAAAAGGAATAATAATTTCAAAAACATCTTAGTAAAATTTTGTAATTACTTTGATTATAGCAACAACACTGTTCGAATAGAAAGCATAATATTTCAGGTTCGCTCATTCAATACCCTCCTACATATGGCGGTGTCCATGTCGAATAGAATACTCTCTGAGTGGAACATTAATTTGCCGTTTTGTTACTATTACAAACGTCAACGTGATGTCAGTTTCATGATTCATTAGTTGATGTAATGAATAGCTCGTCTAGGTCTTGGAAGAAAAACTCTCAAGTTGTTTTTATCTTGTGAATTGGAGACATGGGCAGTGATCAATGACATTGGTAGTGGATAATGTCCTCCCTCATCAACGCACCCTCTACAAAGTTCTTCTTCCTTCAGGTGCATTTTTTCTTGTGGTACCGCAGAAAATTGCACGGTGCACAGTTTTAGTTCCTTCGAGGGTGAAAAGAGATTCTCTATTATTCCGTATCGACTATTCGGAATTAATGGTCACGCATTTATGTCATATGTTAAAGTTCTGCGAAAAAAAAAACTAAATAAAAAAAAAAACTTTTATTTTAAAGCAAATTTTTGTTTTATTTTTCTCATAATTACATTTTGGTTAAGAACACAATATAGTTTACCAAAAAACAAATATTTGATGCAAATATTCGCCACAGGCATGTGTCATTAGTACATAATACAAATATAAAAAAATAATATCTAAAATTTTAAAAATGACACAATTGAGAACAAAATTCGACAACAGCTTCAAAAATTAGATCCTCGCTTCTACTAAACGATTAAATTACCTACATTTCATACTACAAGAAAATACATAAAGTGACATTTTAACCATCTGACGGCATAATTTGCTAGTTTGAATGATTCGCAATTCTGTTTACTATTTATTCCAAACAAATATTTTTACACCATTAACGACAATTTTAGAATGATGCAGTATCTCCTGTCAATGTAATTTGCCTATCACAGATTTTGAAATTAAATTCAAATTAAAACTGGAAATTGCTTCGGAAATTGATAAATTTTCAAACTGTCATTTTTTGCTGTTACAAACTGTTACAAGCTACTTACATAATTTTTTTTAATCAAAAACTAGTCGTATGCTTGGGTAAAAATCGTAATTTTTAAGATCAACTTTGAAAATTAAAGCGATTTTCGAACATTGACAGATCAATATTTTGGTATCTTTCAAAAACCATTTTTTAGAAGAAGAGTCATCTAAAAATGATAAAATAGAGTTACCAACTTAACAGTTGGTAACAACAACTATACAGATGTATTCGAAATTATATCTGATCGAAATCAGAGTTGTTAACTTTGCTGGCATATTGTGTGCCATATCACCACGTTTTTATTACAAAATCTGGTGGCGTAGGTCAGCAGGTTATAAATTGATGTTAACAAATTACTTTAATGCGTTTTATTCGAAGTTGTAGTTCGAAAGAGCATACACTTTCGAAATTAACTCAAAATTGGGCATATTGATACATATTATTGAATCTTTTATTTCAATAAAAACTTAGGGTGCCATTTAAAAAATATTACCCATTTTCGAATCATTATCGAAAATAACTGAATGTGAACGATTTTATGGCATTCCAGCTGTCACAATCGTCAAGTTTTATTTTTAGGGACTGGCGGTGGAGTATCACTAGTAGCAATATTATTTGGAAATGGTACAGATGTTCGTGATTATGTTATTAAGTTCATAGCCTAGACTGTTTGTTCAACACTTATTCGAAGTTAGAAAAAGATTGGGCTATTCGATTTTTCTGCATTCTACTGGCTCAAATTCAAAAGCCAGACAAGTTTTTTATGGAGTTGCCATTCGGCAAATGCTAATATGAATTTATATTTAAACAAAGAACGAATTTTCGAAAATGATAAATTTAAACTTTGGATTGTTCTTCAACTTCAATGGCAACATGCTTGATCTGTACAAATCGATACTGTAGGCCGCGTGTAAATAGGCTAGTTAGACAATTCGTTAATTTGCATTCGAAGTTACAGTTCGAAAGTGTGCTACGTTTTCGAAACGTCAATTATAGCTTATATTTTGGCACCCTTTTTACCATCTATCCATGTTTAATACCAATTCTAGGTAGGAAGATAGAAATGCAGTTAAAGAATGTGTTGGTACACTCTTAACTCTATTTTATATAATATAATCGTGGATTTAATTTAACAGACGCAACGTGTTAAATGGCAAATTTATTCGTATATATCTAGCAGGTGTCATGTCAATCCGTCACAATGTGCATCTATTTGTAGTACAACTTGAAATCTCATTGTTGGGAAACAATGTTAACTTATCTCGAGATGAAAAAAAAAAAAATATTAATAAACAAACAATTAACCTAACGAAATCTTTATGTTCTAAGTCTTTCAGTACTTTTCGTTCTATATTCTATAATTCTATGAAATTCTTCTATTTTCTCCTTATTTTTGGATTCAGATGTATCTATAAATGCTGAGATGGTATTTTTGTGGGCGTATGTTACAATGGAGTATGAGTTGAGTATATGTACTTATGATGAGTGCATTCAATTCCAGGGATGCAGTAGAACGTTGTGAAATGGCGAGAACATCAATTCTTCGGTTCATCAGTAAGCACTTGCATTGTTGAATGTCCTTTTCGTTATCATACGGCTCAGGCTCACCCCCCATTCAATGAACTTGAATATGGCTTTTAAATCTATGTATCTGTAGTTATAGTACACATGAAGATGCATTTTTATTTGGAAACTATTTCGAAGGGTATGTTCCATTTAACCTCGCCATGTTAGAAAACTCCAACCGGCCTTAGGTGTTGGACGGGCAATGACTTCGCTGGGATTTGTTTGTAAGATTTGAACTTCAGTCTGCTGCTGCTGTTGTTGCGGCGGCGCTTGTTGTGTCTGTAGCTCTTCAAGTTGCTGAGGTAGGCTCTGTTCGGCTGGTGCAGCGCTGGGATTTAGAATCGCTCTCAGTATTGACTGTTCACCGATTGAATTCTTAAAGACGGATAATTGGTTCTGCGTCGCCTCCTCTGGGTGATACTGTTGCGACTTTGGATGCTGGGATAGGATTTGCGACTGTAATGGCTGTTGCTGTAAGAGAGTTGATATGAGGGCTGGTAGGGTTGTTGGTTGATTTGGTAGTGCTGATGGTATTGGCGAAATCTGTTGACGTGGTGACGCCTGTTGGAGTTGTTGATTATTAAATTGTGAGCTTGTGTACGATGTTTTGGTGTTAAATGTGTTTGTCTTGTATTCATACGTTTCGATTTGGTTGACGGAGGCTCCACCGAACGGTGCTAATGACGGATCCATGCAGAGTCCTTTGTAGCGAGGTGACGGATTCATACCGTAATTTTTGCACGATGGCTTTCCAACTTCGTATGGATTGTAGCCAACAACATTGCCACTGTAAATTGAAAGGAATCAAGTATAAAATTGTGAATCTAAAATGTTTGTTTGGGTAGTTAGATAGCTTACCCTGGGCCATAGTTGCACACGTATAGTTTGTTATATTTGGATCTGTCTTTGTACTCTGCGTAGCCACATCCAATGAGATTGGTCTCACCCCAGACCAGCTGTAAAGGAAAAAGATAAATGTAAGTTAAGTATGTTATCAAAAAGGTTATATGGAGATTTTGCAAGTAAGATCGTAATTATCCGACAAAAGAAGTACATTGTACATATCTAGCTACAGATTGAGAAAGAGGGAATAAATGTGTTGCCGTCTTAATTTGTCGGTGGTTTGTGCATGACTAAAAAAAGCTGCCTTAAATCTAGTAGCCCTTTGTGCGCATAGAAGGCATGTGTACAATTTTGAGCAATATTTTCGCGTTGATGTGATCAAATATACAAAGGTGGGTAAAATGGGAACAAGAACAGACCTATCAACAAGAGTGGAAAGCCATCGTCGACGAGTAGCATGGAATGTCATAATAGGCAGCTATAACTTTGAGTCAGGAACTTAATATACCTCGGCTAAGCTTTTGAAAATTACATCAACTCAGATTTGAAGCAAAGGATTACGATTTCCAATCGTTTTTTCCTTTTTCTACGAAAGCAATTGAATGGTAAGACTTTGTAAAGAAACACTAAGGAAGCTATACATAAAACCCTCATTATCGCAGCATTGCTTGAGAGTCTTTTTTAATTACAATCCTCCACTGAGTCACAATGTGGTGCGACGAATAAAGTGGTTACATAATTGGATGAGATAGTCCTCTAAACCGATGGTTCTATAAGATGGACAGGACATCCATGCACCTACCTACAATATCATTTATGTATCTGCGATGAAATTCTGTATACCCGAGAATTATTCAGAATCAATGATGACTGAAACGTCTTTCCGGTAGAGATAGCTTTTATATCGTAAACTGCAAAGGATTTGAACCTTGAAGGGGAGCTACAGTGTCGATAAAAACGTCAGTATATACTCTGACAGCAAAGTGGCCATAAGAGCCATGGAGTCAGTCGTAGTAAAGTCAAGGGGTAGACAAAAAACAAAGCTTCTCACAACCATTCATTTGTGTGAGTTTTTATTTTTGGGATCGAACCTGGGATTCCTCGCACAGTAGTCGAGCACACTAACCACTGAGCAAATCTATGGTAACGGCAATGCGATGACCACCTGCTAGGTACCAGGGCATATGGATATTAAAAATAATAAAAAGGCAGATGGGCTATCACAAAATTGATCAAAAATGAACGCATCTTTGGCCCTTAAGTCGGTAAGGATTGAATCCTGGGTAAATAACAACTATGGCCAGCTTCAAGAGATCTAAACTCCTAATCGGAGTGACAACTACTGGTCCATTGTATTGCCAAACAGACACCTTATTTTACTGTATTTAGTTTTCCCGTCTTTCGAAGAAAGATGAGAAGGAGCTTCAGTGATGAAGAGCTTAGATGTTCGGCACTCACAACACGTCAACCCCAAAGATCCGCCACCTGATGCGAGCAAAGGTAGGACAACTACAGAGGAAGTGTTCCGCTGTATTTTCGTCCTCTCCACAAGCAGCCCGCAGTCGATTCTCCTGAGACAGAAGGAAGGCAGGACAGAAGGAAAGACGCGGACGTTTTTCAGATGTCCGGACGCAGTCGTTTGGTCTGTCTACACCCAGCACAGTTACGCCACCGACACTCGTGTTCACGAGAAACCCAAGTATCAATGGATGACCTAACCACAGATGCAGGCAGACCCAACGCAGGTTCAGGTCCTGACAGAGCTTCTTCTGAACCCAGCCTGGCAAGCTCATCCGCGATCTCATTTCCCCGGATACCAGTGTGACCTGGGACGCAAACAAGTTTGACCGTGTTCAGCCTACTGACCAAGTTTAGAGAAAGCTTGAGTGCGAGCTTGAGTGGACGAGGTAAGATTTGTCTTTGGGGAAACTAAGGGAGATCCAGTCTATCATATGCTATAGGCTGGATCGCCCTTAGTTGGCGGATACATTGGTAAGCTCTATGGGACGTTGATAAAAAGAAAGGAAGGCTTGTGCGGAGCAAAAATCAGCTGATTGTATCAATCTACCTTATACTGAGTCGCTTACAGAGAATTCGTTCTTCAGAAAGGCTGATATATACAATACAAAGCGTCAGTTCAAGACAGGTCGCTTAGGATTTCAAAGAAATACTCTGCTAAGCATTGTGCAAGGGCTGGACATGTGCAAAAGAGATGAACAATGGCTTGTTAATGTTAATACTCCCTCAATGGAGCTATTAATTCTAGGTATTAGAATTATTCCGCTTATTATTAGCGACAAAAAGGATGAATTCGGCTCAAAGAAGAGCCAACATGACCCGCATACGGGTGCATTTCGATCAACACCCACGGCGGCCTTTGACAGCTTTCTCAATTTACTACCGTTTGATTTACAGATTAAGCTAACAGCTGGAAATAGTGCGCTAAGGCTCAGTGTTGCCAGAATTTTAAAAATCAAAATGCTAAATAGGATATAAAAAAATTCTAAAATGTATGAAGCTAAATAAAAAAAATGCTAAACGAAAAAAAGATATACTTTCATCAGTCTTTCAAACAAATTTCATACGAATTTTTCTAAGTGTGGGTACCTAGCTATTCCGTTTTCAATTGTGAAAATTTAAAGGATTTATTAAATCTTTCCATTTTATGGGAAAAGGAGCAATCAATTTTTATTAAAATATAGAAAAAGAAGTTGTTACATACAAAGGCAATAGAGCGAATAAAATATATGATACCTACTTCAGTGTAATGAAAAAATTATTTCAAGTTAAGGAAAACACATCACTAGAGGGTAGATATTAGCTAGGTAGGATAACAATTTTAATTGAAGAACTGCATGAGCATAAAACTTTAACACCTAGACCTAAACCATAATTACCTTTTGAAGTGTAAGGCGGAGTTCCAATGCATTTGCTAGAGCACAACAACTACTACTACAGCAACTAATAAGCTGGTCGGAACTATAGCTATTTTGAACAACAACACTAATTGATCATCAGACTTTTCAAGTAATTACATATTTAAAATACATCTCCATTTTTCCTCCACTAGGTCCCGCCTACGGTTCTTTAATTCAATTATGAGAGACTATGAGAGATTTTTTTGAGGTTAAATTTGACAGCGCAACATGTGATGTCATTCTGGTTCATTACTCTATATCAGTACATATTAATAGTTCCCAGCAAACCACTGGGCGAACGAGTCTTCTTAGACATGAAGTCGTGTTTTTTTCCAACCTACTTTAAATGAACAAGGAGTAACTTTTTTAAAGAAACGAGTCCGTTCCGCTATTTCACGTATTCCTGTTTACCACCAGAACCATATCGTTCCCCAATTCGTATTAACTTTCACTATAATGTTCGCCTTTTTTTCGGTTTCGCAACGAGCGAAATGTTAATCGCCTTTGTTAGGTTACTACAAACTTAAAGTTTTGACCAACAAAAACGAATAGATACGATACAAATACAAGCGATCAATCCAATTTCCATACACCGTCATTCAATTCACATTTCGTATACCAATACCTCGGAAAATAGTAGAAACAATGAATTGCACCACACTGCATAGACCAACATTTCAATGAAAAGAAAACACAAACATTAAAAATGGAACAAATTTAAGAAAATGCTAAAAAAGCATTTAGCATTTTTCTTTTTAAAAAAAATGCTTTCGAATCTGCAAAAATGCTAGATCTAGATCTCTGCCCTCAAAGCATACAATATGCCACAGCTCTTAATCATAATTTAAATATATTAAAAAATTTCAAATTACCTGTGAGTAATGACCAGTTTTTGGTGACCAAGAAGCGCCAAATGAATACTTCTGCACTTCGTTAAACCAGTTGTTGATACGTGAGGGGAAATCGCCATCATCCGCTTCTAGTGGCGCTGTACTCCAGATGACTGCTAAATTTTGTCCCATCGTAAACCGTTCTACAATAAAATAAAAATAACCATCATTCGTATATAATTTAAAATTCGAAATAGTCATAAACATATATTATAGATATACCTATAGGAAAATTAAATATTTACTAAAAAAAAGAAAGAAAAAAAGATTTAAACAGATGAATAGAAAAAAATAACATCTCTACATTGTACCTAACTCATTATTCCACTCGGTCATTGCCCGAGGGGTTTGTACTTATACTACTTACAGATGCGAAAAAGATAATACTCCTTCGCCTTGCTATCTGAAGAAAGTATCTATAGCTGGCTATTTTGTACTCACTTATAGTCCGATGCGGATCATGCCTGAATTCACAATTATTCGCCCATTCCTGAGCACGGACGGCCAGCTCATCGTCCCATACTATCTCTTGCATATTTTCCGCAGCTGGTTGACCAGGAAAACCGCCTGTGGCTACAAGTTGTCTGAGTTTATTGTGTTCCTGTAGGATTATTCTCCTCTCATCGGCTGTGATTCCTGAGGCTGTAAAAAAAAATAAAACAAAACGTATTTAGTAGGTGCCTTCAGATTTTTTTTTTTCGTTTTTCTAAAACTATGTCACGCGTACCTAATTGAACACAAAAAGAATTAAGAACAGCGACGAGAAATTTAATTAGTATGCCATCCGATACTTGTGTCATTGCTATTTTTGGCGATTTTTCGTACGCGTTCGCATGGGTATTATAAAATATTTAAATATACTATAACGTTATGATTGTTGTGGAGACTTACCTACTTCTTTTGATTTTTTTTTTGTCTGTCAATTTGATTTAACTATCGATTTAGTCGCGGTTTTTAATGTGTCTATTCTTTAGCGAATTTCGGATCAAAGATTGACACAAAAAAAAAAAATTATAACATAACATAATAACAACCTTAACCAAAGGCACTATTGTGCCTTAAGGCTGGAGAAGAATCTTTTCCCTTCACCCATAATTTCTGTTTGAATATATTGAATATTTAATGATTTCAATATTATTTTGGCGAATAAAGCCAACAGCAAATTAAATAAGCAGCTCTAAACCATACTAAAAAAAAATCCATCTTCTAGATAAGAGCAAAGCAGCAGATACATAATTTTTTTTCGCGCAGATACTCGTACGCTGTCTCCGTGTTTGACGTGTTTTATCCACTTGCTTGCCTCATTTGTATGCGACACAAGCCTTTATTATATAACCTAAAGCAGTAGGTGATTTGAATCTTCTTTTCTTTGGGTGTTTCTCATTTTTTTTTTTCTTTTTTCAGATTTTTTTTTTCTGTTTATTAAGTTCTCTCATAGAACTTTGAACGAATGTTAAGTGAGTGTTTGGGAGACGTATGAAAAGATTTAGCAAAAATAAGAATAAGTTAGATGGCAAACAGAAGGGCAGATTATTCAGATTTGTAAATTTTGAATTGGCTTAGTGGTTGGCAGGTATAGGTATAGAGGAGATTTAAGGGACCATTTTAAAGTAAGTCTTAAGTTATCGTCATAAAATGACCTTCTTACGAAATGGACTGGACACCTACCTAACCTATGAAACTAAGTTTCTATATTTATTGTGAGTGTTTTCATTTTGCTGGTAATTTATATATGAACATGTGTGGAGTGCCGAAGGGTTGCATATTATGGCAACTACATTATTTGCAAAGGCGATTAGTAAGGTGTGGTGGTTGGATGTTTTATAAATTGGGTAGAACTTTTATTGGCATCAATATGGCTGTGTCTAGTTGCCAAAACTGTCTCAAAAACAACCTCGCCATGGTAAACACTGGGTCTGGACTTGTGCAGCTGGACGCCACTTTCTAAACTTATAAGCGCGAGTGTTGGTAACGAAGCAAGTATCATTCTGTCTCAATTGGCTGCCTGAATGAGTCTCTGAGGTCTAACATAAAAGCCTCTGAAGGAGGACGTAGCGGATGAATTCAATGGATATAATCAACTGTGTCGTCAATAGTCAAGAGGACAGATACTTCGTGTAAGCCACTCTGACTAATTTGGATTTTAATTGAGCTAGGATTTTTCATTCCTATAGTCATTGATGGTGGCGGTTGAACGATTTATCCGATAAAGACAGCTGTTGCATCCCCGAAGTGGGCTGTTGACAATGGAATATCCGGCCTGGTGTCCTAAATTCAAACAAGGGCCTGGCCTTCTAGCTTGGGAATTGTTCGTGGGTTTACCTACCCAACCACGAAAATAAAAATAGGAAGACCTGTGGTATCTATGACAATTAGCCATAAAAGATGTCTCCAAAGAGACTATAATAAGCTCTACAACAGTGAATGGAAGAACATAACATTTTAAGGAGCAAAAGAAAAAGCAGCGCGGAATCGAGGAAACAGAAAGGTACTATACACTCAGAGAAAAATCGCAAGCTAAAATCTATTATGATCAGGCTTGATTTTAGATTTTTTTTATTCTTACGTGCTAAATCTTAATATGACACCCATTGTTCTTGAAATAAGCTGAAACAGTTTTAAAACATTACATTGCAACACAAATAAAGGACAAAACAATCTTATTTCAAGATTGTTCATGATTGAAACAAGCGCAACATAATAAACATAATACTTAAAGGTCATGCCCATGCATTCAAATAATCTCGAAATAGGATTGAAGTAAGATTTTTAAGCTTACTAAAAATCAGAAAAGAAGATTTTTTGGTCTTGTTTTAAGAATTTTCGAGCTTAATTTAAGTTGACAATGACAATGGTCTAAAACGTAGCCTTTGTATTCTTAAAATAAGAACGAACATTCTTAAAATAATCCCGGAACAGGATTGAAGTAAGATTTTTAAGCTCAAAAGAAGATTTTTTTGTCTCAAAATAAGATTTTTGTACTTGGAATAAGATTTTCCGAGTTTACCATACCTTCGTCAACGAATGGTCTTGAAATGACACTGATATTCTTGATTTTAGCTCGTTTTTTTTTCTGAGTGTAGGTACCTACTTCAGGGGTAATATTCAGAGGTTTTACCAAGGGGTTAAAAGAACGTCTCAAACCCCGAACAAGCACAGTACAGATGAGCAAGAAAACCTTGTATTCGAGTCACAGTCGGTGTTGAGGACATTCAAAAACCACTTCTGCAGATTGTTCAATGGTGAAGACTGCCGGAATTCGCGGTCAGGCAGAACGAACCACCATTAGCGCAATGAAAGCCAATATCGTCTACCCGAGCGAAGTGAAGTAAGGTAAGGAATGTGTATCTAAGTGCAACAAAAGCGGCGAGAGTTGACTTGGTGAAGTCGCAAGAAAAGATAAATAGAACCACAACATCGTTTGCCCAGTCTGCAAGAAATTAGATGCTCTAAAATGACATAAAGCCCAAAATATTGCTAGGCAATTTGTTGCTGAAAAATGCACACAGATTTGGGCGATGTGGCATTGATTTTGGATATAGTGGCAAAAGTGACCCCAAAAAGAAGGGTTGCAGCATGCCCTTCATATGCATTACACTCCAAATGCTTTTTGTGCTTTATTTTCAAATCGATTTGGAAGTTATCAGCGAAGTGATTTGCCCCTATCCATGTGGAGGGGCGTATTGGCTGAAGCCCAGTTCCATTTCGGACTATAGCGCCACCTACATATTTGTCTAGTGGGTACTGCAATTTTTATATTCAGTCTTATTTTCAGCGTAGCTAATGCTGGCGAGAATACCAGATGGCCAATACCCAGAAAAACAACTTTAACTCTCGCTTACACTCAAATAGTTGAGCCAACTATAAACTTCTTCTTCGTGCACAGATATTTTGAAAAAAATAGAAAATACAGACCCACCCATGGAAGACAAATCTTCAAATTTATCCATCTAAAAATAAATAAATAAATACCTGGCGCAACAGGCGTGTAGGCACCCTCGGCCTAGCTTCTCACAAGTATTCGTTAGTAAGTATATGTTTTTATTTTTGGGACGAATGGAAGGGACCAACAATATTATGCTGAGTCCGAAAGGCTGAAATAAGAAGCTCTTTCATGAGAGTTATACTCTCGGACTTGTCAGACGTTCGCGAGAGGTGGTGCTGTGGAAAAAACCTTAAGATGTAATTTGTGTTTTTCCGGGGATCGAACCTGGGACCCCTCACACAGTTTTAGTCGTGCACACTACCCACTGAGCCCACCTTATCCATCTACCTATTTTCCCATAGAACACTTAAGAAAGACTGTTTTATAATGAAATGCAAGAACCCAAACTTTTTGAAAATTAGAAACTCACTTCTTGCAAACTCATTTGATTATGATAATCTGCAGATTGCCATATTAGCCGTTTTTTATTATCAGCGTGATCTGATCCGGATCAGATCATGAAAATAAAACAAACTGAATAATTGATTAAGTTGTGGCAATAGTTGTTTTTCACATATAAAATCCAATACCAATTATGACAAATATCTTATTGCCACCAGCCATCTTGCACACGATACAATGTGACGTCACAATGCGATGATTTCTCCATTGCACATGCTCATATTTGAGTTTGACATTTCGCTTGTTGTGTCGGGGTGTTACCATATGGATAAACATCTGCATGCATTTATCATTCAAAATTTTTTTGGGGAAACTATGTTCGCATATGCATCATATTTAACCGTATTGTCCTGCTAATATTTCCTTTTATATTTCTGTGCGAAATATAGCGAAACAAAACATCTCGAAAGTCGGAGTAGTAACTTATTCGAATTTGAGAAAATGCTACTTGATTTTTTGTGTATTTAATTGTGTTTCATATTTTGGTCTGGCAACATTACTGTGGGGCTATAATTTACAGGGACACCAACATTTAGTCAATGAAATAAACAACGCCACGAAACAACAACGAGAAATAGTAGTAGTAGTAAGTTCTTTATTTTTCGTTATAAAAATAATTTTACAATTTAAAATTTGAGAACATACGACAATGGGTGGTATGCATAAAAAAAAGTATTTACTTCAAGTAAAAGGTTTAAGTAAATACTGAAAGGTAGAAGTGGAAGTAGTAGTAGAATTTGAAGTAGAAGCTCCGATTTTCAGTATTTACTTCGTTTCATTTACTGAAAAAAAAAAGTTTTTACTTGATTGCAAATACTTTAAGTAAATACTGAATTTATTCAAGTAAAAAGGTACTCGGATATCATAGTAAATACTTATTTTTTTTAGTAGATGCTATGAAATTTTTAAGTTGGTCGATAGCAACTTGAAAAATTTCCAGTATTTACTGCAGAAAAACAAGCACATACTAGTTTTTCTGCATTCCAAAAAAGTATTTACTACAAAAATGCATGCGAAGAGAAGTAAATGCTTTTACTTGAAGTAAATATGCACCTAATCTTAGTGTTTACTTCATTTTATGCATGCCAAAAATAGTATTTACTTAGAAAATCCTTAGAAAAAAGCATTTACTGTCTTTTATGCATACCACCCAATGACATAAATGTCGTCTGTCGGGGATTTGATTTTAAAGTTTTATTGCAGTTTTACATGTTTAGTTATTAAATTCTTGAATTAAAAATTTTCTATACGCTAAATCATTGATAATGTAATTCGTAAGATTGTCCCAATTACTGAGTACTCCGTTTAAAAATTCAACTACCTCGGCTTCTTTCTAATAAGTATCTCTTTTCAAAGTATTTATATCTGAATTCCCTAAGAATAGGACATCTTCCTATGAAATGTTGTATATTTTCTATTTCTTTTAAATTGCATAAGAAACAGTTTCTTAACCTGTTTGCCTTAAAAGTAGTTGCATTTAATTCAATCAAGTCGCACCGGGCCTTAAAGATACACATTATTTTATTTTTATCGTCGGATTCTGTAAAGTACTGAGAACCCATTTCAAAATCTAGGTTTCTATAGAACCTTTCAGTTTCCTGCGCTCTTTGTATCCTTTTCCAATGGTAGCTTGACTTTAATTTTGATAACAATTCCGTTCTCTTATAGTTCCATTCCGTTTGCGATATATTGGCGTCCCTCCAGCTAAGGCTGAAGTCTGCACCCAGCTTATTCAAATTTCGTACCCAAAGTAACTCCTTTTGCATCAATTTTAAGGTAAGCTGATGCGGCAGCCGATTACTTCCATATTCGAAAAGTGTCCTTCCTATGTACCTAATGTGTAGGTCTAAAGCGTACAAATGACCTTCTTCCATTCCAGTTTCCAACATAAGTGCGTAGTTGGGTGTGAAAATGGACAATCGCAGTATCCTTTTAACAAAATATCTTTGTAGTTTGTCTACTTCTTCAAAAAGTGCATGGCCCCAAACTTCCGCTCCATACGTTTGCACAGCTCTACACACTGCTTGAAATAATTGCTATTTAGATCGTAAGGAAATGGTTCTTTTATTGAGAAAGTTGTTCCATGTCGCGTTTATGCTGTTTTTTGCCGCATAGTTTCGACTCTCTATATGTTTTGTGAATGACATTTTTGGAGTCAATTTCATCCCTAAATAACAGTAGTTTGTTGTGATTTTTATTTCCTCTCCTTTAAAGTACCACTTCTCTCGACTAGCTGTTCTGCCCCCATTTTTGAAAATCATGATTTCTGATTTGTTCATAATTCACTTCTAAGTTCCAATTATAAATAATTCTTCCAATCTATTAATCATCCCTTGAAGAGTTGCTATATTATCGGCCAGAATAACAATGTCGTCTGCTTAAAGAAGTGTTACATTCGGCTGGGATTCGAAAAGATAAAACACTATTCTGTTTACTAAACTTTAATAAATCACTTTTATTACAAGACAATATCACTTAAAAATCAACTTTTCCGCTCATTTCAATCTTTTCCACTTATTACAATGTTTTCCACTTATTACAATGTTTTCCACTTATTTTAAATCACTACCGATACTATTCGAACTTTGCTTTACAAGGTTTAAAAATAAACTGTCCTCTCGTCGGATTTCGCAACCCTTTTTATACTCCCCACTAAAGCTTCTCGAATATTCTATACTCCAACCGGAACAATCGAGAATGTACTAGTTTCGTTTTAGACCATTCACCATTCTTTGAGTTTGGAAGATTCGAAGTTTCGAATTCCGTTGAATAAGTTCGTCTACTTTCCATTAGATGGCGTTGTGGTCAATAAGTAGTACTTTTCAATCCACACTACAGAAGCAACCTTATAAAGGGTCCGCCATCTAACGTTTTTTTTTTTCAACTAGTGCTTATTTCGCGAATGGTAACACTTCGTCACGTGAGTTCTTATTTGTCCTATAGACCTCTAGCGTAACTTTTCAGGAGAGCGTTTTTAAGTTTGAAAGTGGTGGTTTGCTTATTTTTTTGAACATAATCACGGAGATTTTTTATATTTTTTGAAAGATTGGGTATTTGGCCAACCATACATAAAGCAATTTGCATTTTATGGTTTTTGAACATTGATTTAATTAAGTTTAAAAAAAAAGTAGTGAAATGGATATAGGACACCTGTCCATACAGTTGCGGACACATTAAAAACCAAAGTTACAAATATTGTGTCCAGTGAAATTTGTATTGGATATAGGACACACAGTAAAATACAAAAATTACGAAATCAAATATTTTTATTGAAATCGAAATTCAATTCATTCTTTATTTGACTTTAAAAAAATAAGCGAAAATTATTATAATGTTTTATAAAGGTTCAACAAAGTAAAAATAAATAAAAGAAACTTTTTTCTCTAAGCTTAATAAATTAATTTAAAAAAACATAACAAAAACGCAATTATTCATATTTTGTATCACTAATAGTGTGTGTAAGGTAACTTAGTCAATTTTTAAAACAGCCTTATAAAATGTGACATCTTCGCTGTTATGCATGTCATACCAAAAATGTAAAAAACAACCAAGTTCTTTTATAATAGTAATAAGTAATGAGATCTAAATGTGAGTCAAGTTCATAGTTTAAGAAGTTAAATGTTAAAAAATTGGTAGGTTCACTGGTCAAGTTTTCAAATTCTACTATATTGTACAGTATAATGAAGTTATAAACGAAAAACTTGCCAAGTAAACCTATACATTTTTTAACATTTAGCCTTCTTAAACTAAGAACTTGCCGCACATTTATATGGCGCAGCTGCATAATGGGCATCATGTAGAGACAGTGATATGGCAAGAAGAGAACCCACGTCCAGTTAATGAAGAACTAGTTCCACCACCTAGTCTAGAAGAAGTTGGCCTAGCTATAAAAAAGCTTAAGAACAACAAGGCTGCAGGCTCTGATGGTTTACCATCGGAACTCTTTAAATACGGTGGTGATGTTTTGGTAGGGAGCATGCACCGACTCATCAACCAAGTATGGGTGGAAGAAAACATGCCCGATGACTGGACTATCAGCTCCATATGCCCCATCTATAAAAAAGGCGATCCTATGTCTTGCAAGAACTATCGAGGCATATCCCTGTCGCATACAAGATCCTATCCGACGTACTGTGTGAACGTCTAAAACCGTTCTGGTGTCAACCGGCTGGTGTCAACATGGAAGGCAATATCTTCAACAGGTCCGTCCAGAGCTGCTAGGCTATGCGAACGATATTGACATCATCGGTCGCTCCCAGCGTGCCGTGATAGAAGTGTTCACGGCGATTGAAGAACAGGCGAAATCCGTTGGCCTTGAAGTAAATGAGGACAAGACTAAGTACATGCTATCAACAAACAAACAAGCATCTGCACAAGCCTAATACAAAACGTCACTATTGATAGCAACAATTTCGAGGTAGTTAAGGAGTTCACCTACCTCGGAGTAAACATAAACTCCACGTATGACACCCTAGTCGAAATCCTACCTACACCCTAGGAAACGGTTCCTACTTCGGTTTGGCAAAACAACTGGGTTCAAGACTCCTAACTCGAAGGACGAAATGTGTGTTCTACAAAACCCTTATCCTGCCACTGGGCTCCTTCGAAAGAAAAATACTTCGGCGGATTTTTGGTCCTGTGTGCGAGGATGGCGAATGGAGGAGAAGATACAACCGCGAACGCTATGAGCTGTACCAAGATGTGGATGTAGTCCAAATAGCCAAAACACGTCGACTACATTAGCTCGGCCACATCGAGCGAATGGACAATAATGCTCCAGCTAAAGGCATTTTCGAATCCTAGCCCTCATGTTCGAGAAGATAAGGAAAGCCGAACCTCCGTTTCAAAGACCAAGCCATCGCGGATGCCCAGAGCGCTTGGTCTGGACAACTGGAAACAGCGTGCCCGGGATCGTAGACGATGGAAGGCTGTAGTGTCTCAGGCAGAGATTCTTCACGGGTCGAGAGCCCGATAAGTAGTTAAGTACGTTTTTCCTTAGTTGGACGATTTGATAAACCATAGTAACACGATTGAAATTATTTTTAAAAAAATAGTCAATTACTCTTTGCGAAGTAGAAAGTGTGTTCCGAAAAAAAAAACAGGCAGACTTGATATTGAGTGTCTTGATTACCCAGGAACATGTAGTACTTGAAAGTGCAAACAAACGTGCAAATCTTAAAATTCTCAGATACATTTTGTCCTATATCCATATTTCATTGGATATAGGACATTTAAGCACAAACTTTACATAATTATATTTCCAGTATGAAATGTGTCCTACTGCATACAGAAATGGATATGGGACAAATAAGCATAAAATTCATCGAAAAAAATTGGTCTGTAGGACAAAATCCAATTTTTTATCTCGAAAACTAAAAGAGATAGGACAATTCTGATTGCAGCAATCGATGGCCGAAAATATAAGATGGCATTTATAACTCATTTTCGGCCAAAATGGTCTGTAGGACAAATAAGAACTCACGTGACGACTTAGCTCATGTCTGATTTGACAGATAATTAGTTTTATCCTTCCGCTGAACGAATATGGTTGTGTATACGCTTGAACAACGCTGGGAAATATTGCGACATTACTTTGAAAATCATGGTAATGTTGCAGAATGTGTGCGAAAATTGCGTACGGATTTTGGAAGAAGAGAAGCACCGTCAGCTCCGTATGTTCGTTATCTTGTGAAAAAAGTGAAAGAAACTGGCATCCTCATCGATAAACCAAAGCGTGAAAAGCCAAAAACAGTGCGTACACCCGAGAAAATTGCTGCTGTGGCAGAAAGTGTGCGTGAAGCGCCATCAACATCAATTCACCGTCGTTCTCAACAATTGAACATTTCGGAGACATCATTGAGACGAATTTTGCATAAAGACCTTGGTATGACGCCATACAAAGTCCAATTGGTTCAGGAGTTGAAGCCAACTGACCATCCAATGCGTTTTCGCTTCGCTAAGTGGGCCTGCGATCGAAGATCGCATTATCAGCCGCAGAGCTGATGTCGTTTGGCCACCGTTGGACTATTATTTGTGGGGTGCCGTAAAAGATAAGTGTTACGCCGACATGCCAGAGACAATTGACGCTTTAAAGGACAATATTCGTGAAGCCATTGGTGAAATACAGCTGCATACAATCGATAATGTGCTTAAAAATTGGACCGATCGTGTAGGCTACTGCATGGCCAGCCGAGGCAGCTATTTGAATGAAATTATTTTCCATTATTAACCGGAAGGATTGTACTTTCAAATAAAAAAAGAAATTTGAGAAAATATTCAGTAGTTTTTTTTTTATAGCATTTTAAAAAAAAAAGTTATTTGGCGGGCCCTTTATGTTCATATCATCTATGAATAAGCCACCTTCCAAACATGCATGCAAATCGTTTATGTAAAGAGAGAAATAGTAGTGTAAATAGTAGCGGGGATAGAAGACAACCATGTTTAACAAATAGTTGATTTAATTTTCAGATCATATTTCGTGATCTTGATGAAAAGCAGGATCACTTGTTGTTGTTGTAAGTGCATGTAAATCGATGATCTATATCGATCATAGCTGATAAAAAAAAACGACTTTTGTACCTAATTTGACCATGTTATTTGTAGTGTATTTAAATTATTATTTTTTAATATTTACAACACACACCTCCAAATGGATACAATGTCAATTTCTACCTATCAGATACTTTCCGATTTATTTTATTACCATTGAAATACTCGCAGTCACCTCACGATTCTATATCTGGATTTACTATAAACGGGGAAAACACATCCATTAAACTATCTTTTCCAAGAACATAATATCTCATCTCGACAAACATTTTCCATCCAAGCTGCCTTCTATATTCTATCGCAGTTCGACCAAAGTTCCTAAAGAATATTATCATTATGCAAGAAACAAGTTTAGCGTATCTATTACCCAAAAAAAAAAAGCGGCTACTATAATTAGATTCTTAAAAGCAAAAATAAAAATAAAAATCGACAACTTTAGAAAGATTCTTGGTAAACCAATCGTTCGGCTTGACCCTGAACGCTGTCATGGTTATCAACAGTTTTGTGGTCTACTAACATTGTCACTAGTGACTTATTATAAAAAATTACCATGCATACAAGAGTGTGGGGCATTAGGCTGTATTTATCCTCTGAATGAAATTCAAGGGCACACCCAGGGAGGTGCAAATATGTTACCTGTCATCTGCAAGTAAGTGATACTTGATACGATTGATAGTATTGCCGCGGATTTCGACTTTTATGTGGCCGCGTCACAGTAGTATCAGACGGGTTTACCCTTCCATTTAGCCAATAATGCAAGTAATGCATCTTGAATACCTACGCCAGATGTAGTGTCATGTCATATATGCAATCTGTAATGATGCAGATGATATTGATGAATAATAGCCGTGAACTGAATGCACATCCATGCTTTAAGATTCTGAAATTTTTTTCACTAGTGAGATGAAAAATAAATGTACTTCGAGAGGACCTTGAAAATATGTTTTTTTTCTTGTGTGTTGCTTTGTATTTATTTATATTGCTTAAGTGGTGCCAGACACTAAGGCGGCGAAATTTTTGTATCTGGTTATTAATAATCATTAATAAAACAAAACTGAACAAAAAATGACGATAAAGTAGATTTATCACAAGAGGAGGGTGCAGAAAACCAGATTTTGTTTCACAAATTTATGTGCTAATTGTTGGCCGTAAAGTGATGTGTGTTGACATAAAGTTGGGTACTTGAAATTCATTGAAAAGGTTAAGTAGGTAGTTGAGGAAATTGATCATCGATTCTTATAATATTTTGTTTCAATGAAAGGGTGGCTAGTTGGCGATATCAATCATCTGTAGACAGGAAGTTTGCTTCAATGACGTAAATGGATCAGGATTTTTAAATTATTCCGCCAATTCACAATGTCGTCAATGGATGTATGTTGAATCTTTTTACCTTTTTTTAAAACTCAAGGTTTATTGTTAACTATATTTTTTTTTAATGTATGTGGCTATCAAATGCCATTATTATTTATTAAATGAATATTCATATCATAGCTATTAATAAGAACAGGTTTAAAGGAATGACAGGTGCGCTGTTCACTCTGAGGTACTGTATAGTGTAGATGTATATGGAACGATATGGAGGATACCGATTAATGAAACCAAAAATTATACAGTGTGTCAATCTACAAGTTCACAAATCGACATGATTGATTGATGAGTTGGACAGTGAAAAGGTTGATGACATCATAGACTCAAATATTTTTAATATGTATTTAATTTGGATAAATAGCGAACATAAATAAACTGGTGTCACGAAAAAATTTAACGCTACTTGGACAATTCAGGCTGCTTCAGTAAGGTTGATCAGGACTAACCAACCGATTGATAGGTATCAAAAAATATCTTAGACATTGTGACGCGCTATCGAGTGATATCTTTTAACATCGCATACATCAAAGACTTGTAGGAAACTTAGAAGCCAAATGCAAAAGTCTGTGTATAGAACCAAATGACTTTAATAAACCGTTACCTACAATGGATTGGTATAATTTTGGTGTACGTTGGTATAGCCTCTCGCCTTTCTATGGGCTTAGATTAGCGTTGCCATCCGTCCGGGTTTTCTCGAACATGTCCTCTTTTTCGCCTATGCGGGGAACGTCCGGAATAGTTTTTCTAGATTGTCAGGGTTTTTCATTTTTTCATCGTCAAGAGAAAAAGAAATTCGAAATTAACAGAGCTTGAAAGTGTCAATTTTATTCCTGCTTTTTGGTAGTGACTTTGAATCAAACTAAACTAAGTGTGAACCCCTTCGGGTAGGGGTTAGAATATACCCGAGGTAGGCATGCCTGTCGTAAGAGGCGACTAAAATCCACGTCTTGACTTCGACGCAAAACCTGTCAACAAAAAAGTATGTCGGAAGAATCTATGGATTATATTACTCCAGGTGGTACTCACGAATGTGAAAATCCATCCGTGGTCTTTTCGACTGCGGTCGGGGCAAGGATTCTGGAGGCCCCACCCAACATACTAAAAACGAGCTTCGTCTCTTCAGGCGATGATACAGGTCCGGGCCCAGTGCTTGTTTCTGAAGATTCCTGCGGTTCATTATCCGACTCGTTCGGGAAAATGTACTGGAAGGAGGGAGAAAGCGGCGGAAAGGTTCCACCCAGTACGCCTAATCTCTCTCAACATAGTCGGGCTGCTGGTCGTAGTGCTGCGGCTGATGGTTTGATTCGGGAGGCATCTGCTGAACGAGCACCGAAAGCTGCGCACTCCGATGGGCTTCTGACTAAGAGCCAAAGGAATAGGAGAAGAAGGAAGGCTTCGTTCGCGCGGCGCAAAGAAGCTAAATCAGCTGAAGGCGCAAGCGCTGAGCTTTGTCCACTTCCGGTAGCGAAGGGGAAAAGAATGAGGTCGGCGGAAGGTACTCCAACCGGAACCGACCAATCTCTTGGACACGACGCTCCCTCCTGTTCTTTCGGCTCAAACAGGGCAAAACGGAAGAGGCGGACGATGTGTTCGGCACCTAATACAGGAAGTATGTGTGCGACTGCTGCGCGCCCTTCTGTTGGGATCTCTCCTGTGGGTGGAACTGCAACTTTTTTTCTGTATTTGTCGAGGTGGCTTTTGAATGTGAATCGCGTCGGTGACCTCTTACAGGAGTTCTTCTTTGGGTAGTTTATACTCTGCGCATCCAACAACCCCATTCACTCTGTACTTTCTTCTTGTACTATTTTTTTTCGACTTTTCTAGTTCCAATTGAAATTTAAATTCAATTTTCCACTGTTGTTCGTATCAATATCTTCTGAATTATTGTCCATCGTTTAAAAGCAAACTTCGATTTCGTTCCTAAACCACTGGTAATATAGTCTGGCAATGAAGAAATTGTAAGCAATTATCAGCTTCCATAAACAACGACATTTGACAATTCTTAATGATTCTGGCAATGTCCTATAATTGTCTGACAATGATTAAAATGTTCATTGTCAGATGGAGGGCTAACAATTGGCTTTAAATGACTCTTCTGACAATATTGTCAGACAAAATTGTGAGTTCAGACGGTTGTAAAACATTTGGGACATAATTTTCACTGAAATATTTGACAATAATGTAATTGTATTGTAACTTAAAGAAAACAATCCGTGATTTCTTCTTTATGTATGAGTATGCCATAATGAGTCAATTATGTCAATATGAAGCCAATCATGTATCTTTTTTTATATTTTTCTCCGCAAATTTCTTTTTTGTTTCTTCTGTGAATTTGACTATTATGAACTAAATTTAATTAAAATGAGCGAACTAGTTCAGTAGCGTGATTTGAACTAAATTGATCGGTCACTCAAATGAACTAAATTACCCAACTCTACACCACAGTATCTACTCAATATCTAATCCGATCTGATTGAAGTTGATGTAATCACCTTAAAATTATAACATATTTTGCTGAATTGCTCGAAAATGAATGTAGAATACCATGCACTCTTATACCATTCAAAACGAACGAATTTTGCTTATGTTTGAAACCCTAAAATAATGTTTTGAAGACGTCAAAAATTAACCGAAAATAAACAATATTTTTTTGCACTAGTCGGCATAAGTATTTTGACAAAACTAAAGTTAATTCTACTCATAATTTGAAACTTACTTCATGTAAATTTTGGCACCAATGGAAAGGTCATTTAAATTCCGTTTGAATGATACAAAACTTTCCTTAACCCATTAAGTACCCTCTTCGCTAACATTTTTTATGATTTTTTGAATGGGATGATCTCAGAAAAATTTTATATGAAAAGGAGGAAAAAGTTGCTAAAATAGTTATTTTTAGCAATTTTCAAAAAATTTTGTTTGCAGTCACTATTAGAATTGTTTGAAGAAACTTTTTGCATCAAAACATTTTTTTTTTGATACCGAGGAAAAAAGTCAAAAAAATAGACATTCACAAAAGTTCTAAATTCTAAAATTTTTAAATGGGTACTTAATGGGTTAAGGAAAGCTTTGTATCATTCAAACGGAATTTAAATGACCTTTCCATTGGTGCCAAAATTTACATGAAGTAAGTTTCAAATTATGAGCAAAATTAACTTTAGTTTTGTCAAAATACTTATGCCGACCAGTGTAGTTTTGGGTTGTTTAATGCGGAGAGGTTTCTTTTAATGAACTTTTTCGAATATTTTGAAAATCGGTGAATGCCAAAATTCACAATCTTTTTGTTTGTAAAATACGAAATACATTTTGTCGCTAATAACTCGGGTCCCAAGCTAAATTTTAAAAATCCCACAAATTGATTTTCTTTATCTCTTCCCCCTTACCCCCCAATTGGACGTTGGACAAAAATATGGAGTATAAGTAAATACATATGTATCTCTATTTTAAGATTTGAATTTATTGAACTTATTTTTTCAACACTTTCATTTATGTGTCAGAAAATATGCCGAGAATAATTAGAGTAAGTGCGGCAAATGTGGCCCACCCTTAACATTTTTTAAAATAAAACCATAAATTTAAGTCGAATTCATTTCTGTTTTTTTTAAACAGTTTTACAAAACATTTGTACTTCAGTCTTTATTATCTAAAATAATAAAAAAAACGTAACAAAAAGATATAAACAAAAACGTAAAGGAACTTAATTTTTCAATTTTAAAAGAAGTGCGGGTAATATGGCCCACCCTGTGTTAAATATGGCCCAGGGTGGCTATCTACTATTAGCCCATGGTGGACCATATTTAACACTATCGTTTTCAAGAAAATTGAGTTTGGTTTGCTAGAATTATTTCTTCATTGACCCTGGTCTATTGTTGTTTTGTGCTCTTGTTGGAGCTAGAAGCCATTTTATCTGTCAAACGTTCAATTAATATCAGGTGTCAAATATGGCCTACTGGGTTACGTGGGTAGGCTATATTAAACACACCGTGATTTTTTCACTCATTTTTATTTTTAATACAACTGATAAGCTTTTTTTAACTTCTGATGCCACACAAAATAAGAAAAGATTTAACATTATTCACTCTTAGAAAAAGATTTTCGAATTTAAGTAAAATTCAATGCGAAAAAAATTAACAAAACTTCCCAAAAAATTACATCGAAAATTAAAAAAAGCTACTATGGTCTACATTTTACAGATCCGTCGAGCTACGCCTACCACAATAGACAGAGACAAAACCGGTCTTAACTTGTTTGAAATGTATTAGTTTTTATCTACCTGCGCTTTTTGATTCAGAATATAAATGGTGGGCCATATTACCCACCTAGGCCACATTTGCCGCACTTACTCTATTTAAACATGAAGTACCTACCGCAATGAAAACGAGAAAGCTAAACACATTTTTGTAACAAATAATACGCACAATTTGCTCCTAGTTTTGTATTCTTTTATAAATCAAATTTTGTCCGGGATTTTCATGCCCGATAAATAATTTCTTCCAATGATTTCTAGCAACCCTAGCTTAGATGGCAGCAAAGCCCTTCTCAGGATCAATCAAACAGACGTTGCTTAAGGCTCATAATCGCCGTCGCCGCCCTGTCAGGGGGAGAGTTTGGACATCAATGAAGTATTGATCAATACTGTAGTTGAAGACGACATTACCTTAGGAGGTGACGCGCCCTGACAACAGTGTCGTACAAAGTAAGACCGATTGTTTCAGTTACTCCTTTATTTTCTACCTTATTCAATATATTAGTGGGTGCAGTACTGCAGTGGTTGAGTGGTTACATACATCTTAAGGTCGAAAGCACCACCTTCCGTCTGACAAACTTTTAAGAGTATACATGTTATGGAAAAGCTTCTTAATTCAGCCGTCCGGATTTGACATAAAAACTCTAGGTCTCTTCCATTCGTCGAAAAAAATAAAAACTAAGAAAAACGAATAGTTATGAGATGCGAGGCCTGGGCTACCTATATGGACCTGTTGCGCCACCTATTTTATTTATTTTTAGGCAATATTTACTCTACTTCTGAATGTAGACACGTCGTTATATAGGGCTCTTACCTATAGCTAAAAGTAGACATCATATTTTTGGTATAGCGTATGTTCTAAGGATATGCCACACCGAGTGCTGCCACACTTAGGCCAAAGCAGTAGTATTTTGATACCACACTATCTATAGATCTCATGTCTTTCCGTTTAGCCAATTGGCGGCTAATACCGCCAACATAGTTAAAGAAATTTTCTTCAAGATATAGTCTTCTTCGAGTTGGGAGAGCTCGGCAGGAACATAGTCCCCTCCTCTTCGAAGCACCTTTTACATAGAAATTATTTGCAGCAAGGCCCAGCATTAGGGCAAGCCTCTCAATGACGGATCGTCCTATAGCGTTAATGATTCCTACTAATGTTTGAGTCAAATCTTCGCGTAAGTATCGTTTATCGCAATTTATTTCAATAAAAATTTGCCAGCAACGAGAGGCATAATAGAGATTCTTCTTCTCTTCTTCTTCGGTAGAAACGATAGAGCTGTGTTCGGTATAGCCCAGCACCGAGACCGAATTGTTCCGCCATCTCGTTAAATTGAGGGCAGTTTTAAACTTAAAGGATGATCGAAAAGTATGAAAACGATTCAATCACTTAGAAGTGGCTTTACTTGGCAACAGAAGGTGCAGAAAAACAACCACGCGTGCTCTACATTTTTATTCTGAAACTTTCTGAGCTTACCTACATAAACGGGTTTAGACGTTTGCAAATTTTGTATTATATCAACAAATTTGAATCTACAAACTAGATTTATAGGTCAGCTATATGAACTGAACAGTCTTGGTGTAAATTACCACTATTGGCAGTTCATTCAAATTCAAATCAACTTTGGCATGAATGAAACCCCCTCCAGTCCAATATTCGATATGCCTAATAAGACAAATTAATTTTTAATTAGATTCTTGTGAGAGAAAAAAAAGATTAAGAACCGAGAACAAAATTATTGTCATCTCTGCCCCATCACTGGTTTGAGCAACATTTTGAGGGGGAAACCAAACACGTTACAGCATCATGTCACGCAGCATCGTAGTGGAGACAATAAATAAACGCTTCCATCGACTTTTGAAATTCAATATTCCGCGCGAATAATTTCTTAAATTTTATGCAATTCATATAGTGGATATATGTATACATATTTCTTTCTTCAAAATTTAAAATGGTCATTTTAGGAAATATAAGCTTAATGGTTATTTATGAAATATAAATTTACGGATTAATTTGAATATTTTATATATATCGATGTCTATCCGGTCCGTGAATATAGTCATTTCCTTTTTGTTGTATAGTATATACGGTTTCGTCTATATCGTTTGAAATTAATTAGCATTATGTGTTGTATTTTTTTTTGCGTTCCTTTTTGTTACTTATATATTTAGTATTGGATTCAGAAAAAAAAACATGTTAATCTGATAAAAGTTTATTCAACCGATCATCATGGGATCAAAGAGGTTTTTTTTTTTTTCTTCTGTGAGCACTTTTAATGGGTGGCACGTGTAAGGATACGAAAACAACAAACGAAACTAAAATAACAATCACATCAATTGTGGTGGTGGTGATGGTGATGAGAAATAGAGAGAAAATAGCTTTTTGAATATATAATTGGGATTAAATGAGTTTTTGATTTAATCTCATGATGGAAATAATTTGAGTAAACTTTTCGATTAATAAGATATATATGAGGTTTGAGGTTAAAATAATCGAATATTATAGTAATTTCAGTGGAGAATAATTTGCATATAGGTTCAAAATTCAATTTTTCGGTATTAGACCTCCCGTCGAGCTGTGACGTCAAGGTCTTGGAAGCGAGATTTATAATTATGTTTATCACTATGAAAGGAAGTGAGAAAACCCGTAAAAATATGTTTGCTTTTTATATATACAGAAACTAATAAAAGTGACTATTAACCTATAATAATTAACATGCCGGAAATTTGATTTTGAAAATGTCGAAAACGTTTGTGGAACATAACATACGACTCGAGCTGTATTTAGCAAATAAGTCAGATGGTGATGTGCGTGGTAGGTACAGGCTTTTGTTCGGCTTGTGGATCATATATGTACCGGAAGAATTTAATATAGCATAAATTGAAAACATATAGAGACTGTGTAGATGTATACCACAGACGCTAGTTAACTCCTAAGTCCAGCCGCACATTGAATACGAATTTGTATCGTATGTAAACGTATGAATACTGGTCGTACGAATTGAGTGGACAGGGACAAACTGAACACGATTTTCTCCGTTAAATAGACACTGTCCCGGTAATTTTTTTTTTTGCGTGATGAATAATTTGTTAAAGATAATTTTCTTTTAACTCGAAGACTCTGGCAGCATCGTCGCTATCGTAGAACTGATTATAGGTGTGCGCGAAATATATTTGAAAAGAGACGATTTCAGTGAATTTCATCATATTATAGAAGACTTACTATAATAATGACCCCCTGTCCGTAATCCATGTCCAATACTCCCTTTTGTGTCCAAGTTAATACGTTTTTCTACACCCATTTTTAATGTTTCAACACACGAAAGTGTTTAAAAATTTCAAAAAGTTCGGATTGTTTTTGGACGTCGGAACTACACGTAGGTACGTATAAACGCACAAATGCAATCGCCTAGCCTTAGGTAGTTTATATTGTATGCAATAGCTGACATTTTGGTTTTGTATAGTTTACCTTACCTAAAACCTAATCATAGTAACTTAAACCTGATAAAATACTGTCTAGACACTCAATTTGTATTTAAAACCCACACGTCCTGTAGTCTCATTGTAGCATACCTAGACCTACATCTCCTTCGTTTCGCTTAACCAGAGAAAACTACACACATCCAAGTCAATGTGCTTCTCTTGTCTGCCAACCACCCAAAAGCAGAACCACAATCAAGAACTATCGTTGCTGATATGTATAGATTAGATTTGGCCACGTTATAGATTTTGGCCTGTAGCTCTGCTTCTGGATGAAGCAGAAAGCGATGGCAAGTTAAAGGCTGTGAGGTCAGACAGAAAAAAAATTGTTTGATCAATAATGCCCCAAAATAATAGCCGTAATGGCAATAAACGAAATAGAATATAGCCTTCCAGTAGTCTTCAGAAATATTTGAAAAGAGTTCCATCGAAATATGTAAAGTAGCTTTCACGTCAACTGGTAATAAACCTAAACCTAACCCTTGGTGGTGGTTCAAATGAAATTATTTTTTTTCGGCGGTAGTTTTCGCTAGGCGGCGAAGATGGGTTTGGCGGTCAATGAGGACAAGACAAAGTAAATGCTGTCAACAAGAAAAGGACACCCAACACCGACGACTCGGTCAGAATGTCACAATTGATAGACAGATATAACTTTGAGGTGGTTAATGACTTCGTCTAGCACTGATATTAAACGAAGAATAACTCTTGTTTCTTTGGGCTAAGAAAGCAACTGAGTAGCAAAGCCCTCTGTCGAATAATACAAGTTACGCCTTATTAAAACCCTAATCATCCCAGTCCTTCTCTATTGTGCATATGCAGAGGCATGGACTCGCATCAAAAGTAGATGAGGTTACCCTTGGTTGTTTCGAGAGGAAAATTCTTCGAGTCATTTTCGGTCCCGTCTGCATAGACGGTATGAGATACCGAACTGTAGGTACGGGTTGTACAGCGACATCGATCTAGCCAGAAGAGTGAAGGTCAAACGACTGAGGTGGCTGGGTCATGTAGAACGAAGATCTTCGAATTCACACCACTCGAGGCACGGCGCAGAAGAAGAAGACCGCGACTAAGGTGGCGCACGCAAGTGGAAGGGGACCTTAACCAACTTAGCGTGCTAAACTGGAGACGCTTATAGGTTGAGGCACAGGACCACCCCAGACTGTAGAGCCACCTTATGAAAGTAAGAAGATATCTAGTTTTTGCCCAAAATGGATATGTACCTATACATCCATTCATAGATGTATTTGCCTATTATACTGGTGAACAGGTTTTTTTTAGCATGCATTTTTATGCACGATATCTACATATTTGCCTCGCCCGCTGATTCTGAATTTGAACTTGAAGCCCTTTTTCCAATATCAACTCTCGATATTTAAGATATGAAGGAAAGCTTTTGCCCTGATAGATGCGTTCTTCTCCTTGCTCTTCACTTAAACCACCTAGATTTTCAGGGAAACGGTTTATGCCCAAAACACACGATACAAATGTAAATTCTGCACCCACCGCAGCACTGCAACATGTCTCTATTTCTAAATCCACTGCATAGCAACGCAGTGTATTAAATTAAATAGACTTGGCAGCATCGAATTTTTAAATTCAGCTATTGATGTACACGAGGAAAAGAGAGACGGCAATTATTTGTCGTCTGTGTTGCACTCTCGTATTTTTCCCCGCATTGACCGCAACCGATGCAAATTGAATTCTGCACATCTGTTTCATCTGCAGTACTGCATGCAGTGAAGCGTTCAGAATTTCTGCACATGTGTTCTGGGCATAAAGTGTCTAAAGAGGAAATGCAGCTTAATGCTCATGTTGCATCCAAGTCACTAGAAGTGTAGCATTTGTTGCTCAATCTCCTTAACACATTGGCCGACTTTTTCTTTATCAAGAAATTTTTCGCTGCCTAGACGAACTTATTCCAAGCAAATTCTTAAACAACTTTCATGAATTTGGTGAATTTTTGAATCATTCATTAATTTTCTGATCTGATGAGTGATGCTGATGACCATCAGAAATACCAGCTTTTGTATTTTGAGTACTCACTATGAACACACCCTTGCAATGTATTTAAAACACCACTGAGCTTTTACATTTTTGCCACTAGCTTTAATTCTTATACGCTCTCTTGACACTAGGGGAAACATTTATCACTTTCAACCTAACCGGGACCAAGCCAAAGCCTTCCTCAAAAACCAATTCACGGTTTTAGCTCTGCTGTCATATAAGAATAATAAGACAATGGTGGGGCTGTTACTTATAGAGTGTTTTTGGTTTGTCTATGTCCGTATTACTGGCTAATCTCTGGTTCCTACTATACTGACCGGGTTTGATGCTGTTTTCACTGTTATCATCTGTACTTGGAAATTTGCTTAGATTTATAAAATCTGGCTACTAAACTCTCTGTTCATAACAATTTGTCAACTAGGAGGTACCTACGTGTGCTTCAATAACTTGACCTACTGATGAACTAATGGTAGATTCAAAATTAAGAACCTACAATTATTAAGAAACATTTAAAAACCTCATGCAGTGTTGTTTTTATAATGTTTGGAGTTAGGTTAGGTACGTATACGGTATAGCGTATAGGCTATACCTATTTTCAGCTCATAAAAATGTTTTGTTTTTGTATCCATCAATACTTGTCAGCAAAAAAAAAGCCATATCATCACCTGAAGAGAATGTGGTCATTTCTAAATAAAAACAACTGACTAGATTTATAATTTAAAAGTCCAATAAAATCTTCTTTCAATTATTCTATTTTAATCCCATCAGACAAAGTGCCTGATAATGATGATGATTTCCATAAATAAAACTCACCCCAGACTCATTTATTATTGTTTAGAAAACACTCCTCAAATTTTGCGTGTAGAAAAAAAAATAATACCAAAATAAACTTAATTTTATTCTAAAATATCTTAAAAATGTTAAAAGCATTTCAAGCATTATTATAAAAATAATGTCTGCAAAGGATTATGTAGAATACCCACTTAAGTTTTAATAGGTCAACAACATGTTAGCCTTGTATTTGTCATCAACAAAAAATTCAAAATACATCTCTTAAGCTAGGTTGCACCCACGCTATTTAAATTTTACGATATTATCACTTTTTGTAACCGCACTTTGGTTTGTGTCACCGATATTTTACCAACTTACAAAATGGTTATTAAAAATCACACTAGAGGCAATTATGACAAAGTGTTATGGTCATCGACCCGCTTTAATTATCAGCATTATTTATTTTTTTTTTCTGACGTACGACGCGACGCGACGACGGATGTCTGAAAGTAGTACCCTCACGATCATCGTTTGAAATTAGGAAACAATTCAAATGTAGGTATAATGAAGATACAAACAAATAATGACTCAGTGATGATGATGATGTTCATTATAATGACGCTTGAACACCCGGCTATTGTTTAGGGACAAAGTACGTACTTATCACAAGTGTTTGCGTCACATTGTTATCCGATGGAGATCTCAGTAAAAAAAAAATATTTAATTGAATTGTATCCATTATACTAATGCGAGAACTGGTAATTGTACGAGTACCACCAATGACCAATCTATAGCGGGCACATGGCATAGTATATTGAAAGTGAAACTGAAGAGGCTTAGTTGGTGCGGTGCGGTGCTATTTTGTTGTCTGACCAAACCATAGGTCATTGAAATTTAGGCGCCATTCAAGTGAAGGAATGTGGAATAATGACTGGTAATTAATTTTTGTATTAATTTCTAATTTGTTGTGGGGAAAAATTGAGTTTTAAATACTTGTAAAGAGGTCATAGTCCGTCGGAATTGATGGGAGTAGCTATTATTAACAAAAATATTATTTTGACAATCACTCACTTGTTTTTGCGAGTTTACTTGTCAGCATTAGGAAATATTGTAAAGGAAATAGGTAAAATATTTATAACTAACTAACTGTATTGCTTAAATATGTTCTTGTGTTGGTGACAGAGTTAGTTTCACTTTTCGAATTAGTTTCCTTCATTCGAACTGTCTATTTCTGTGGTCTGTTTAATTTCCTAGAGATTGTAACTGGTCTTAACTATTAAGACGAATTTGTTTTTATACTACTACACACTTTTTATACCCTCCACAGGAAGGTATATTCACTTTGCCATTACATTTGTAACGCCAAGAAGGAGTCACCGGAGACCACATAAAGTATATATATTCTGAATCATGATCACATTCTGAATTGATTTAGCCATGTCCGTCTGTCTGTCCGTCTGTCCGTCTGTTGAAAACACGATAGCGTCCAAACGAACCGACCCAGGCGAATGAAATTTTGTTAGAGGATTTAATTTTACCGTCGTTAGGTTGGTATTGAAAATGGGCTATGTCGGTCAAGTAGTTCTTGTACCTCCCATACAAAACCACTATTAGACCCATGTGTCTCTCTGTCTGTTGAAAACACGATAGTGTCCAAAGGAATCGACATAGGTGAATACAATTTTGTGAGAGGACTTCTTTTTATCGTCGTCAGGTTCGTATTGAAAATTGTCTATGTCGGTCAAGTAGTTCTGGTACCTCCCATACAAAACCCACATTAGACACATGCATGTACAATACATACTAACTCGCATGGCAAACATTTTGCTTGCCTTTTATGCAGTGGAGGGTATTAAAGCATCGGCCAGGCCGATGATAACACTTTTACTTGTTTTTTTTGTTTTTAAATTCAACAATCAGCTTAGTATGAAGGAACATTTATATTTAACTTCATTTTCGCCACTTGCAATTTTTAATACTTATGAACCTTCCCCGAGAAATGCAGATCAAATTTGTGAAAACAGCATCCAAATCCGTTCCCTGCTTCTCGATATTACCCTAAAGATACCTACATAAGTACATACTAATTCGCATTTTGGGACTTTTATACTACCTACATATGTAATGATTGATGATGATGAAGCTGTGGCTATGGCAAATTATGTCAAATGTTAACTGAATGATGTTAAGATCGATTGAAATGTTTCATCCTTCAAATTTTAATGAAGTATAGGTATGTAGTATGTACTTGTATATAGTACATACATTGCATAGTAAGAAATTTGACAGGTCAAATTCATTTTGATTAAAGTAGCTGAAACCCCTGTAGAAATAGCCCGTGGTATGATAATGAATGCGTGTACAGGAAAAAGGTGACAGAAGATGCACACAAGAAAGCGCAGCAGCGCAAAACAAGGGCAGCGAGAAAAGAGTATCGAGCCAGGAGAAGGGAGGAAAAGAAGATCCTGCGTAGAAGAAGAAGAGGGCTTACGCAGCCTCCCAGCTCAAAGCGATCGAAGAGTCGAAACCCCTGTAGAAAGAGCCCGTGGAATGATGATGAATGCGTGTACAGGAAAAAGGTGACAGAAGATGCACACAAGAAAGCGCTGCAGCGCGAAACAAGGGCAAGAGAAGAGTATCGAGCCAGGAGAAGGGAGGAAAAGAAGATCCTGCGTAGAAAGAAGAGGGCTTACCCAGCCTCCCAGCTCAAAGCGATCGAAGAGTCGAAACCCCTGTAGAAAGAGCCCGTGGAATGATGATGAATGCGTGTACAGGAAAAAGGTGACAGAAGATGCACACAAGAAAGCGCTGCAGCGCGAAACAAGGGCAAGAGAAGAGTATCGAGCCAGGAGAAGGGAGGAAAAGAAGATCCTGCGTAGAAAGAAGAGGGCTTACCCAGCCTCCCAGCTCAAAGCGATCGAAGAGTCGAAACCCCTGTAGAAAGAGCCCGTGGTATGATGATGAATGCGTGTACAGGAAAAAGGTGACAGAAGATGCACACAAGAAAGCGCTGCAGCGCGAAACAAGGGCAAGAGAAGAGTATCGAGCCAGGAGAAGGGAGGAAAAGAAGATCCTGCGTAGAAAGAAGAGGGCTTACCCAGCCTCCCAGCTCAAAGCGATCGAAGAGTCGAAACCCCTGTAGAAAGAGCCCGTGGAATGATGATGAATGCGTGTACAGGAAAAAGGTGACAGAAGATGCACACAAGAAAGCGCTGCAGCGCGAAACAAGGGCAAGAGAAGAGTATCGAGCCAGGAGAAGGGAGGAAAAGAAGATCCTGCGTAGAAAGAAGAGGGCTTACCCAGCCTCCCAGCTCAAAGCGATCGAAGAGTCGAAACCCCTGTAGAAAGAGCCCGTGGTATGATGATGAATGCGTGTACAGGAAAAAGGTGACAGAAGATGCACACAAGAAAGCGCTGCAGCGCGAAACAAGGGCAAGAGAAGAGTATCGAGCCAGGAGAAGGGAGGAAAAGAAGATCCTGCATAGAAAGAAGAGGGCTTACCCAGCCTCCCAGCTCAAAGCGATCGAAGAGTCGAAACCCCTGTAGAAAGAGCCCGTGGAATGATGATGAATGCGTGTACAGGAAAAAGGTGACAGAAGATGCACACAAGAAAGCGCTGCAGCGCGAAACAAGGGCAAGAAAAGAGTATCGAGCCAGGAGAAGGGAGGAAAAGAAGATCCTGCGTAGAAAGAAGAGGGCTTACCCAGCCTCCCAGCTCAAAGCGATCGAAGAGTCGAAACCCCTGTAGAAAGAGCCCGTGGAATGATGATGAATGCGTGTACAGGAAAAAGGTGACAGAAGATGCACACAAGAAAGCGCTGCAGCGCAAAACAAGGGCAGCGAGAAAAGAGTATCGAGCCAGGAGAAGGGAGGAAAAGAAGATCCTGCGTAGAAGAAGAAGAGGGCTTACGCAGCCTCCCAGCTCAAAGCGATCGAAGAGTCGAAACCCCTGTAGAAAGAGCCCGTGGAATGATGATGAATGCGTGTACAGGAAAAAGGTGACAGAAGATGCACACAAGAAAGCGCTGCAGCGCAAAACAAGGGCAGCGAGAAAAGAGTATCGAGCCAGGAGAAGGGAGGAAAAGAAGATCCTGCGTAGAAGAAGAAGAGGGCTTACGCAGCCTCCCAGCTCAAAGCGATCGAAGAGTCGAAACCCCTGTAGAAAGAGCCCGTGGAATGATGATGAATGCGTGTACAGGAAAAAGGTGACAGAAGATGCACACAAGAAAGCGCTGCAGCGCGAAACAAGGGCAAGAGAAGAGTATCGAGCCAGGAGAAGGGAGGAAAAGAAGATCCTGCGTAGAAAGAAGAGGGCTTACCCAGCCTCCCAGCTCAAAGCGATCGAAGAGTCGAAACCCCTGTAGAAAGAGCCCGTGGAATGATGATGAATGCGTGTACAGGAAAAAGGTGACAGAAGATGCACACAAGAAAGCGCTGCAGCGCGAAACAAGGGCAAGAGAAGAGTATCGAGCCAGGAGAAGGGAGGAAAAGAAGATCCTGCGTAGAAAGAAGAGGGCTTACCCAGCCTCCCAGCTCAAAGCGATCGAAGAGTCGAAACCCCTGTAGAAAGAGCCCGTGGAATGATGATGAATGCGTGTACAGGAAAAAGGTGACAGAAGATGCACACAAGAAAGCGCTGCAGCGCGAAACAAGGGCAAGAGAAGAGTATCGAGCCAGGAGAAGGGAGGAAAAGAAGATCCTGCGTAGAAAGAAGAGGGCTTACCCAGCCTCCCAGCTCAAAGCGATCGAAGAGTCGAAACCCCTGTAGAAAGAGCCCGTGGAATGATGATGAATGCGTGTACAGGAAAAAGGTGACAGAAGATGCACACAAGAAAGCGCTGCAGCGCGAAACAAGGGCAAGAGAAGAGTATCGAGCCAGGAGAAGGGAGGAAAAGAAGATCCTGCGTAGAAAGAAGAGGGCTTACCCAGCCTCCCAGCTCAAAGCGATCGAAGAGTCGAAACCCCTGTAGAAAGAGCCCGTGGTATGATGATGAATGCGTGTACAGGAAAAAGGTGACAGAAGATGCACACAAGAAAGCGCTGCAGCGCGAAACAAGGGCAAGAGAAGAGTATCGAGCCAGGAGAAGGGAGGAAAAGAAGATCCTGCATAGAAAGAAGAGGGCTTACCCAGCCTCCCAGCTCAAAGCGATCGAAGAGTCGAAACCCCTGTAGAAAGAGCCCGTGGAATGATGATGAATGCGTGTACAGGAAAAAGGTGACAGAAGATGCACACAAGAAAGCGCTGCAGCGCGAAACAAGGGCAAGAAAAGAGTATCGAGCCAGGAGAAGGGAGGAAAAGAAGATCCTGCGTAGAAAGAAGAGGGCTTACCCAGCCTCCCAGCTCAAAGCGATCGAAGAGTCGAAACCCCTGTAGAAATAGCCCGTGGTATGATAATGAATGCGTGTACAGGAAAAAGGTGACAGAAGATGCACACAAGAAAGCGCAGCAGCGCAAAACAAGGGCAGCGAGAAAAGAGTATCGAGCCAGGAGAAGGGAGGAAAAGAAGATCCTGCGTAGAAAGAAGAGGGCTTACCCAGCCTCCCAGCTCAAAGCGATCGAAGAGTCGAAACCCCTGTAGAAAGAGCCCGTGGAATGATGATGAATGCGTGTACAGGAAAAAGGTGACAGAAGATGCACACAAGAAAGCGCTGCAGCGCGAAACAAGGGCAAGAGAAGAGTATCGAGCCAGGATAAGGGAGGAAAAGAAGATCCTGCGTAGAAAGAAGAGGGCTTACCCAGCCTCCCAGCTCAAAGCGATCGAAGAGTCGAAACCCCTGTAGAAAGAGCCCGTGGTATGATGATGAATGCGTGTACAGGAAAAAGGTGACAGAAGATGCACACAAGAAAGCGCTGCAGCGCAAAACAAGGGCAGTGAGAGAAGAGTATCGAGCAAGGAGAAGGGAGGAAAAGAAGATCCTGCGTAGAAAGAAGAGGGCTTACGCAGCCTCCCAGCTCAAAGCGATCGAAGAGTCGCGCGATCGTAATATGCATCTGGAGGTTTTATAAAAAAAGCCAAGCAACTGGCTGCTGGCTACAAAACCGAAACGCAGTCTCTTCGAGTGGGCGCAGTAGCGCAGGATTAGTGTGCTCGACTACTGTGCGTAGGATCTCAGGTTCGATCCCCAGAAAAACACAAATTACATCGGTTTTTCTACTTCGCCACCTCTCGCAAGCGTCTGACAAACATCCGAGAGTATGACTGTCCTGAAAAAGTTTCTCAATTCAGCCGTTCGGACTCGGCATAAAATTGTAGGTCCATTCAATTGGTCCCAAAAATAGAAACTCACACATAACGAGTGGTTGCGAGAAGCTAGGCCTAGGGTGTCTACCGTCTGTTGCGCCACCTATTTATTTCATTTGTTTAGGCTCTTGGAGACAGCGAAGGAAACCTGATCACCGAAGCGCAGGGAATAGTAGATGTGTTTAAGCAGTATTTCCAGCAGCTGCTTAATGGGCATCATGTAGGGAGAGTGATTGGGCAAAAAGAGAATCCACGTCCAGTCAATGAAGAACTAGTTCCACCACCTAGTATAGAAGAAGTTGGCTTAGCTATAAAAAAGCTTAAGAACAACAAAACCGCAGGCTCTGATGGTTACACCCCACACATATTCCACTTTGCCTAATGCGAGGTAGATTTCCTTAGGCACCCAGTGGTATATGTATGGGGGGTCATGTTGTCCCCCTGCAACCCCTGCTTGGGGTCACTGTTGGATTTGGAGGTTGGGAGTAAGTTCATTTGGGACTCAGTTCATAAAGAACAAAGTTGAGACTTAGTTCATTCTTAGTTGGGTCTTAGTTCCTAAAAATCATAGGAGTTAGTTCATATGAACTAAATCCTAAATTTTCTGGGACTTAGTTCGTTTTGGCTAGTGGGAGTTAGTTCCAGTTGGGACTTAGTTCGTAGAGCCGCCGAGTGCTGGACCATAAGCATAAGAAGAGATAGCTGATACTGGCCTCCTTCGAAAGAGAAATACTTTGGCTTTGGATTTTTGGTTCTGTGTGCGATGAGGGCGAATGAAGGAGCAGATAAAACCGCGAACTCTATGAGCTGTACCAAGATGTGGATGTAGTCTAAAAATCCAAAATACTTGGACTAAATTGGCTCGGCCATATCGAGCGAATGGACAATACTGCTCCAGCTAAGTGGGTCTTTGAATTCCAGCCCCCCGGTTCGAGAAGACAAGAAATACCGAACAACTGGAAGCAGCGTGCTGCAGTGTCTCAAGCAGAGACTCTTCACCGGTTGGGAGCCCAAGTAGTAGCCTATGCATTTTTTTTATAAAAATAACAATGCAGGGTCAGGGCTATCTATCACAAATAATGTAGGTAGGTTTGTTTCTTTCAATGGACACTACTGAACAAAATTAGGGAAAATATTTATTTATGGCGCTGTTGTATCAAAGTGTTTTCAGGGTTAGTATAGTATATTATTATAAGATATGTAAACCTTATTTATGGCTTGTGCTTGACTAACTTTGCCCAGCAGTGTATTTAAATGCCAAGTGCAACTATTTTTGTAACAAATTATCACCAACTAAATAAATTCATCACATTCACAAACAGCTAACAACATTTTCTAAAACCCATCAGTTGAAACAACAGTATTGATTCTTCTTATCAACCCATCATAGTCGCGCGGCCCATAGTGAAACATTAGGTATTCAAGTTGAAAGATGCTAATAAGCTAAAAGCCGCTTGACATAAAAACCATGGGAGAAAACTTGCCCATCAGCTCGTACTATATCACGATGAATTATAAACACCCTCCATAAACACTATACAAGGATGAATGGATATTGCAATCTTAAAACATAAACCATAAGTTGTGTAATTAGCAATATATATACAGTTAGTATTATCATAGCATCTCGTTTCGCGTCGTTTATTCAAATTGAACTGAAGTGAAAGTCAATAAATCATCGGGACGCTATATTGACTATTTGAGCAATATTAATTGAAGTTGGAGTCAGATTGTGCGCGACAGTACGACGAAGGCGGCAGTAACATTGAAGCGCTTCTTCTGTACGCGATGTTAATTTGAATATGTAATTAGCAGAAGAATACAATTGAACATAGAGTGTATTTGTCCGAGTCCCGGAAGCATGCTAACTGTCATTCATCTTGAATGTATAGTGTACCGGTCAATATTGATTCAAATGCGAACTGATAATGATTCGATGTGTTATGTTAGTTCTGTCTCTTGCGATGTGTTAAAGGCTTCTGTATACACACACTATCCGGATGTCAATATTTAGAAAATGTATAGCAAGTATAGCCGTCGCTGATCTCCTTGTTAACAAAAGGCTTTCATCTAATTAAGTATACAATTGACCCTAGGGCTGGTTGGTGTATTTGTATTCTCATGTCATTATACCATCAACAGCAGTATCATATTAATTTTTATGGTAATTACAACACTGGTCTGGATAAATAATTTCCCAAAACAAAATGTCAATGTAATCGAACCAAACGAAGAGCACAAGAAAACAGGCAACATTACAATTTATGGTAAAACATCTTAAGTGACAAGTTAATAAAGATAATTACCAAAGGAGACAACATCCAACGTAAGATACACATCGTCCAAAGGCATATCAGCGTGTGTTATACTTGCCTGTCCATGGAAAAACCGAAAAATACAGGCATACCAGCTATAGACACTCATAGGATATTCCTTATTGCAAACAAGAAGCTGGACAATTATTTTATCGATATCTCAATTACAAGAATGGATACGGAAAAATGGAGAAACCCAAGATAACACTAAATGGCCAAAGGACGGACAGTGTTGTCTATAGAAATTATAATTAAGTGGAATGTGTCTATACGAGTATATATCAAGTTGCGGACCATGAGCTAAATCGCATTATATGGATGTCATGCTGAGCGCTACTTGTTTGGAACTAGGTGATGGACAGTGTAACTTGTAGTGTATGGTAAAACTAGTAGAAATCAGGCAAAACCAATAGTGTTGTCCGTGTTGGATTTTTTTTACGTTTCCATTTTAATTGACAATTTTTTGTTTAACGATTTTCCACAAGGGGTTAAAGAAAGCTAATGAAATAGGCCCCTTGATAACAACTTTTTCATTGCCCGCTTATCCATTAAGTGGGTCGCGGGATACCAAATACATAATATTGTACATATATACTAATTATATTAAGCTCTTTTTATACTGTTTTTAGAATAGTAGTTACTTTGAGTCGAGCGAGAACTCTTCTTCTGAAGCTTAGGGGACTGTCTAGAAGAGTTGTCAGATTTGGGTGATATGGTAGTACAGTAAAAGTTCCCATAAACGGAGACACTCATGGTTCCCTAATTTATGACCGGTTATAAGAGCGGCTAAGAGAAGAGATACATTTTCTTTATCCAAAACATGAACCATTTACTTTTATATTAAATCTAAGTACGCTGCTCGGGTGAAACTAAATTTTAGCTGTTCACCAATTTTTCTCTCCATACATTTCCTAAAACCCTATAGCTAAATTCTGACATGGAGTGCGTTGTGAATACAGTAGACGCTAGATATTGTGAACTAATAAAAACCAGGCCTGTTTACTATATCGAAATTGTTCACTATTTCGAGCGGGAGTTTTTAAATGTTCAAATAAGCTAATTTGATATAAATAAACACATACCAACGTTTTGATTCCAAAACATTAAAATAACAAAACAAATTGTATTAATCTTTAAAAACACTGAGATTAAGATATTTTTTTTGAGGAACACAGAAATAAATATACATAATTTTTTTCTATAATTAAATTTTTAAAAAATAATTTGTCACCTTCATTAAGTGTCTTCTTCACCATCGTCGAAGACTAACCGCCACCTGTAGGAGCTGACTACATCAGTCAACTTCATTTCGACACTCTAAACATCTCGTCAGAGGCAATAGACTGTTAAACTGTTTCGGTCACCATTCGCCTTTGCTTTCCCTGAAGGGAAACCTAACCCTTTTTTTTGGTACCAAGCAGTATGGTGGTTTGCTTCAATCTAGCTCTTCTGGTCAACACCAGTCTTTGTCTCGTGGACGGGATTAAGGAAAGGAAAGGAAAGGAAATAAACATCCTTTTCTTCCAGTAGACAATCCATCCACTGACTTTTGGTTAAGCAGAAGAACAGATTGATTCAACCACCCATTTCTGCCATGTCTCAGTCTCTCTGTCCTCAGTGGTGGACTGTCAGAGGCAATAGACAGGGGGTAGACTGCTACCGTTACCCTCCGTCTATACCCGAAGACAAACCGCCACCAGGAGATGCTAAATTCAAACATGTTTAACCAACTGACTTGACTGTTTCAGCCATCACGGTAAGATGTACGGAGACAACTTTCTTTAAAAGAAATTCGTAGGTAGCAATAGAGTTCCCACCTGTAATGTCCGGCCCATAATTTTTCTGGCCACTTCCTGTGTCCTGTTTTTGGGACAGTCTAAGTGGCTAACCTAACTTTCATAGATAAAATATCAAAAAAACACAGAAATGAACGGTAAATTGTTCTAAAAAATTGTTGACATGCAGGCGCATTTCTAAACTGGAACATTTTTCTTTGACTTTTGCGAAAGAAAATCTGAGTTCACTATATCGAGATTTTCCTAGTTCACTATTTAGACTATAGTCTGTGTAAAATTTTGGTGGTTCACTATATTGGATAGTTCACTATACAGAGCGTCTACTGTATAACATATAAGTTTCACAAAAATTCATCGACGCGAAAAAATGTTTTCTTTTCAAAGTGATATTTTTTCCTTGCCTGATATTCTTTGAACTCAAATTTTGCACTTTCAAGGGATTTCTCATCTTTTTTTTTTATTCTTGGCACAATAAAAATAACGGCAACACTATCTGTCAAAACATACCTAGCTTGAAAAAATGTGCCGAGTCATTAATGGGAGCGCTAAATTTTAACAGATACTTGCAGTAGATCCACTTTAAATTTACCTTAGCTAAATGTTGAAGAGAGCTTTGTATGGTAGCTAAAATTTAGCTCGAGCAGCTTAAGGAAAGCATTCGTTTTTTGTTGACATTCTGCAGCCTACTTCTGTTGGCATAGGTAGGTAGGTAGGTAGGTAGGTAGGTAGACGGATAACTGGTACAATGTAGGAACCCAGGGGGAATCTCATCATAAACCCGATTTTCAAGAGTATTGAAATGTGTCCGCGTCCGTTTAGGAGACGCTCATTTCTGAGAAAGCGTTTTTTATCGGAATTTAGAGAAAAAGGTTGATTCCCGAAAATGTCTCTGTTTAAAGGAATTGTCCTTCTTTCGGAGCTGTCCTCAAGTTAAGCTTTCACTGTATGCCTAAGCAAACATTAATTTACACATTAAGGCAGGGGTTCCCAAACTTTTTCATACTGCGACTCCCTATACAAGTTGTAAGATTTTTGCGACGCCCTTCTAAAAGATATGTGAATAGAAGCTGATCTTACGAAAATGCATTAAAGGGTTTTTCAATAAGGACGGGTCGATGTTGAAATGGCGTCGTCCCATATATCGCAATTTTGCTTGTTGACATAGCCATTCATCCAAAAATGCGCCTCGTCGCTAAAGATGATTTCTTGGACAAATTTGGGCTCCGAAGCGCCCGTCAGCGAACAAACGGCGTCTATGGTCATTAACTTTGATCTCCTGCATCAGTTTGATCTTGTACGGGTGTCGGCCCAAGTCTCGATGCAGAATTCGTCAAGATGAAATCTGCGAAAAGTCGACTTCTTGTGCACGGCAAGGAATTGACTGCCTCGGGTTCTCTTCCACGAACCGCCGCATGCTGGATTTGGAATCAGTAACTGAATAATAAAAACTCCAGATGAGACAGATGCCAACATATCGACTCGTCCCAATCCCAATCCTTATTTAACTATGCGGCTACTCGTTTTTGTTAATTATTACTTTAATTTATCTTGTCATGTTTTTTTGTTGTTGCTTTATTTTTCATTCAATAAAAATTATTGAGGAAATTAGAGCCGTTTAAGTTATTTTTTTTTTTTTTTTTTAAGAGATCAAGTCTGCCTGGATAATGCGAGAAACACAAGAGCGTTTTAGCTTCGAATTGGATGCGGCTATAATGGGGATTTGTATTTTGCTTCGACATCACTCTTGTCATTCGTAAAGAGAAACGAAATGCTACGTATATTGAACTTTTCCTTTGTTCAAAAAATGAAAGAAATTTAATTTTAAAGCGAGCTCAAAGTTTATGGCCTGTACGTACCGTCTTGCGTACCGTCTTGCGACGCCCTTAGGATACCGCCACGACGCCCCAGGGCGTCGCGACGCACAGTTAGGGAACTCCTGCATTAAGGTATTGTTTAAGCTCCAATTCCTTACATTTAACTTTATGGTGCAACAACATCCGATACAGGTCAGAAAAGGCTATTCAAGAAATCAGACATGGCGAGATAAACTTCCACCACACACGTTTTTCATAAATTGACTTTTGTCATAATGAATTAGGCTACTGAATGAGTAAGTACACGAACCCACACATTTCACTATGGTCAAAATGCCGCCTACGATATTAAGAACTGATTCACTATTAAAATATGAGTATTTTTAAATGTATACTGTAGAAATATGACTTGCAGTTCGGCAGAACCCTGTTTTGTGTCCTTAAAGAATGAATCGTAAGCAGTACTTGTGCATGTAGAGGGGTAAAGGCAACAGACTGATGATGCACTGATGTCGCTGAATTTGAGTAATAGCTACTCAGTTTTAGCTTCAGGAATACGCAGACGCAGAGAGATGCTTTATAGCTCAAATGAATCATAGAATAGATCAATAAAAACCTTTTTCTTTAAGTCCTAATATAGTTGAATTATAGATCTTTAATCAACGTTTAAAGAGGACTAAATTGTAGGACTCTTTCTGTCACTTAGACCTCCAACTTTTTTTTTTTTACTTATAAACCTTCCTCTAGCATTGCAGATAATAACAGCGAAAACACATCCAAATCCAAACATTTGTTCTGAAGATTGACCCGACCATACAGCCAGATACATTTTTATTTTTTTTATTTACTACCTAATAATAATAAAACCCCCTACTAGTGAGGCGGCATAGTATAAAAATTGTGCACTTTGTGATGAAAGCATGAAATTTTTACCATGGAGGACACATTATATGAAAATGATTTTAAGATATTGGGGCACTTCAGATTGCGCCTTAAAGGGGTAAAAGAGGGGGGTCAGAGTTTGTATGGGAACATTTTTATTTTTCATCCGATTGACTTCAAACTTGGTTTATGTACTCTCAATGAGAAATAAAGAAAACTAATTTCTCCGATTTTGGAAATTCGACTCTTAAAGGGGTAAAAAGGGGGTCAAAGTTTGTATGGGAACATTTTTATTTTTCATCCGATTGACTTCAAACTTGGTTTATGTACTCTCAATGAGAAATAAAGAAAACGTATTTCTCCGATTTTGGAAATTCAACTCTTAAAGGGGTAAAAAGGGGTCAAAGTTTAAATTCAAATATACATAGGTATACATTTTAATGTATTGTGGTATAAAATATGTTGAGACAGGGGCGGACTAAGCAGCAGTGGCACCCGGGGCGGTAAAGCAAGCTTACGCCCCTTAAACATTTTAAGAAAATACATGAGCAAACATTGATCCCCCTTTTACCCCTTTAAGGGTTGAATTTCCAAAATCGAAGAAAATAGTTTTCTTTATTTTTCATAGAGAGTACACAAACCGAGTTTGAAGTCAATCGCATGAAAAATAAAAATGGTCCCATACAAACTTTGACCCCCCCCCCTTTTACCCCTTTAGGGCGCAATCTGAAGTGCCCCAATATCTTAAAATCATTTTCATATAATGTGTCCTCCATGGTAAAAATTGCATGCTTTCATCACAAAGTGCACAATTGTTATACAATTTTATACTATGCTGCCTCACTATATGTTAAAAATAAAGAAATAAAATCTCCAACAATAAAGAGCACTGTATAGGTACTTGCGGTTGCTGTAAAAGTTTAAACCACGCCCCTTTGCCCCATTTTGACAGGAATACTCATGAGCCAATACCTAAGATTGTCTGTAAATTTGAACTCAATCGATTGGGCGGTATTCTAGATTTACGATTTTGAATGTTTTTTGTATGGGCGGTGCCACGCCCCTTTATCCGATTTTGACCAATCTTTAGAGGAGCCCTCGGCGCCCAATACCTAAGAATATCTGTAAGTTTGAGCCCAATCGATTTGGTGGTTTTCGAGATATAAGATTTTGAATGTTTTTTTTGTATGGTAGGTGCCACGCCCCTTTGCCCAATTTTTGACCAATCTTCACAGGAATACTCCTGGGCCGATACTTAAGATTTTATGTAAATTTGAACTCAATCGATTCAGTGGTTTTCGAGATATAAGATTTTCAATGTTATGGGAGGTGCCACGCCTCTTTGTCCAATTTATCACCTTTAAAACCTTCTCTGGACTTCCACAAATAATTCAAGACCAAAATTAGCCAAATCGGTACAGCCGTTCTCGAGTTTTAGTGAGACTAACGAACAGCAATTCATTTTTATATAAAAAAAGATTAGATATGAAGGAAGTCAATTTTTGAGGCTGACGGTTAAAAGAAAAAAAGTCTCCAACTGTTCAAAAGTCAAGTAGAAAGATGAATCCAAGATGTTGGTTCCATTCTGGTTGTCTTTTTTTTTTATAAAAGTGGGAGGATGGTCATATTGAACTGGATATCAATAGACAGTTTTTTTTAGAATTTATCGATTCGATGTGTTTTTAAAATATTGCATGATACATAAAAATAATAATACGCCCTGTATACCTAAGTTATTTCACAAACTCGACCTCACAATTTATTGTGACCTATAAAATATTCCATACAAAGTTTAAAATGACTCTTTATTTTAAGGCCAATTTGTCGGCGAAAATGCATTTTCATTCCTTAAATCGAAATTCTCTAGAGTCTAGACTAATTTCCAGGAGCGCAAGTCTTACTTGTAAGACTTCATCCATACATCACCATTCGAATCGATGAAGTGTGTAATTTAGCCGCAATTACCTTATAACACTTTACTGATGTTAATCATACAAGTGCAGTCAGTAAATGTCTGTAATGAGTGAGCACGAAATTTCCCATAATTGCCACAAATTTGCAGCTACAAGATATTATGTATCTGCTGCAGGCGTACAATGTCTGCAATACCAGTACTGTTGGTTGTCAGTCAAGTTTTACATGAGGTTAAGAGCTACTTCATTTCGATGCAAAAAAAAAGTATCCAAGTGCGGGATGAGTCTAATGTTGGATTTTTATGTGAAAGTATGTTTTTGAATAAATTTTATAAAGACCGGTGTAGCACATAAAGTGTTTGTTTTTTTTTTTTTTTTTTTGTGAATAAAGCTACCTTTCCCACATAATCACATGCCAAGTCATCGGATTAGCAATGATGATCGGTTGACTATTTATAGATTGTTAAATCAATCGATAGATTTGACCTAAAATAGTCAATAGAGAGTTTTTGCCTATACACGTCTCAGCGACTATGAGAGGTTACTAACCGAAGTAAGATTATTTGTATGCTTTCTATATGCGACTGATGGACTGGTTGATTGGTCATTTTTGGCATCTATTTGGCCACTATTTGGCACTAGTTTAAGTATAGTATCGAATTTGAAATGAGGGTGATATTGACTTAATGAGATGTCATTGTAAAACTTTTAAGCAATAACTCAGTGGATTATGTAGAAGGGGGAATTATTTTTGTGGTCAGCAGACATGACATACCACGGATTGAATATATTATACAGATCACAAGAACTTGTGGACGGAACATAATACATGAGGGTAACAAACCTGCTTCCTGAACTTTCAATGATTGACAAAATAATAACTAATGATCAAGGGCCTTAACGCAGTCGAATTTCTTTAACAAGGCGGGGAACAATTCAAGACATTGGTCGGAGTTTTGCCAGGGCACTGTCTCATGATTATGGTGGGTGGGGTGTTGTATGAACAGAGTAGACTCTGATTGGCAACAACTTGGCAAAGTTCAGTTTTTTGCAACTATACTTTATACATAAGTATCAATGGTGGTTATTTTACCAGCGGATACTGGCCTCGGCCAACCAGACTTGAGTTGGTAAACTTACAAGCGCGAGTGTTGAACACGAAGAAAATTGTAACACTATATTGCTGTATCGGAATTAACTGTCTGCTCGAGCCTCAGAAGTCTTACATGAACTCCTCAGAAAGAGGACGTATACGGTGGGTGAATTCACGTGATTGAATCAACAGTAACGTCAACAGTCCGCATATGGGAGATACCTTAATTAGCTTTTATTATTTTTTTTTTTGTTGCGCCAATATATGTGGTAATCTTCCAAAGTTGCGGTAGCACGTGCTACTAACATGCACGATTAACAAACCCTAATAATCGATGCCAGGAGTGCGCCTAAACGTACTAATCCACAGTCCACACCCTACGTCCTTCAACCAGTCTACCCGCGGGACTACCGTTAGGTATTACATCATACCTTAAAATAAAGATGGTGGCGGAGGAGCCCATAATGGGTCAACGGCAGCACTCAAATCTCCAAGCGGGCTACTCTGGCTCCGGAATATAGTTACGAAGTAATCAAGAGCCTCGGATAAGGACTGTTTCTTTGTTGACAACCCTGCAAAACAAAACAAGGACAGACTTAAATAAGAAGTCTTGAGCATTCGGCATTCGGTGAACGTCTTATGACTATCCGCACCAAGGCTTAATTCGGCATTATAACCCTGATATGCACTCACGCCCCGACGCCAGGAAGATAAAGACAATGCTTCCAAAGAGTGTTTCTACTACGAGCTCCTTTACAAAAAATTTGAGCAATGTCCTAAGTCTATGACGTTAAGATGATACTAGGCGATTTTACCGCGAAAATAGGAAAGGAGGCCATCTTTGGTAGACACCACGTCTTGAAATGTACTTGGGCGAATCGAATTTTCTGCAGGTCGTTATTTTATTATAGCACACGGTTTCCTTACCACAATATCCAAAAAGGAACATGGCGGTCCTCAGATCATCAAACCGTCAATCAAATTGACCATGTTGCGATCGACCCAAGGCACTCCTCCAGTATTCTAGATGTCCCAACTTTCTGAATGACCAACATACCTAGACTCAGACCTCTACCTTGTTGTAGCCAAGGTACGAATGCGGATATATCTCAGAGGGCACAACAACGAGGAAATACTGTGAGTAATACACCACAAGAAAGCTGCTCCCTCAACTTGTTGAGACGAACTATGTATCCAGCATCAAGTGCTGAAAACCAGTGGCAACAATGCGGAGAAGAAATCAGAAAAACCGCAACTGATGTGCTTAGTCTCACAAAACCCCCCGCACGAAACCCCTGGTAACTGGTTTGCTGAAGAGTGACGGCAAACAAATGCAGCAACCCAACTTGTCTACAAAGCAGCGCACAGCGCTACAGACAAGGAGTGTTGTATCAGTGTCCATATATGATGACCTCAATACTGAAATACAGAACAAGTTCTTATACAGAGAGACAACAGATGTTACTCTGAGCATTGATCACTAGAGTCGTCCCTTTATGGTGAAGGATTCTATTTTATGAATAAACAGGAAAATAAATATTTTGTCAAATTGCTAGCTGGACTCTGACAATCAAAACAGATACTATTATATCTTTGTATAATGTATAGGTACCTACCCTACCCCAATCCAATCAACGTTCAGCAAGTCATGTTCACACAAAGAGCACACCTTAAAATAGAATTAATTCACATCTTCAGTCGGTACCTATAGGCGTAGGCTACAGCTAAACAGTTTTTCAGAACAAATACAGGAAATATTGTTAAATCCAAGGCTACTTACGACTTACAACATCTGAGGTTAAAAAAAAGCTGCTCAAAGTGTTTTTCCACAATTTACCTTCAATTTTCGTTACTTTAACTCGCATCAGATTAAATCGCAAATAAGTAGCTAAACCTAAACACTTATTCCGAACTAAAATAAATATTTTCAATTCAACTGTTGACATTTACGACTCTCCGCACGATAGTTTAAGACCGACAAAATATTGACAGAGTAGATGTAAATTAATTTTAGTTAGGTAGGTAGTCTGTCACCAATAAAATAAAAAAATTCAAAATCCACCAGGGCTGGGCAAACGGTCGATCGCGATCGACCGGTAAACCACCAGCCCATTTTTAGGCGACCGCGTAGAGTTTCAATTAAATATTTTTAAATAAAATAAAAGCGATTTTTTGTCTCCTTCAGTAATTTTTATATAAACCAATTATTCTTTCTTCAACATTAAATTTTTGTTCTTGTAGAATTTCTATTTCTGAAACTGAAAAAAAAATGCACTGCACGCATTCATTGTAATACTTTTTTTGTGAGGTGACATAATGTAGATTTACAACGAATGGTTGTACAAAAATTGTAGCATACATAATATTAAAACCTTCTTGCGCACGCATAGTTGCTTGTGGTTGTTGACACTTTCGCAGCTGTCACTGTGATTTTTAAAGACTGAAAGCTACTATTTCACAATGTCAGAAATCGTGTAAATTTTTGAAATATTCTCATAAATATGACGTCAGATTTTGTCTATGCACAACCTAAGGGTAGAATCTGACAAGATTGACAAAAATTTTGACATGTGTAATATTTAGTAGTCTAATAGCAAAAGAACAATTATTGACATTTATACCTATAAAAGCGAAATCAAGAGGTGAAGACATTATGCTGCTTTTCAAAAATACGTCCCTTAAAAAAAACAATCCAATTTATAAACTTATGATTCACAATAGATTGTGAATGATGAAATAATTCGTTCGTAACCTTCCGAGGTTTTCGTTATCACTGTAATCACCAGGGATCTCTGTGCTGTAAAATTTTGGATTTTCCGCATGTTATTGATTCATGCGTGATAGAAGGCTAAAGAAAACGAGTAGGTTCATGTGGAACTGCGGTTTTACGCCGACGTTCGATATGGTTAAGTAGGCATCTGTTTTTACAAGGATTTCAGGACTTATTTGACGAAATAAAACATTTTTTAACATCTACAAATGGAATACATCACAAACTTGTTAACGAAGAGTGGTTAGCTTTCTTGTCACATGTAACTAAACACCTCACTGAATAGCGTGACCCAGTTTTTTGAGCTCCCCTATGGTAATATGGAATGATTAAAATCTAGAGCTTGAGATCGAAATTTTGTACGAAAACAGTATCTATATTTCTCTTAGTAGGAGAAAGTTAAAAGAATCAGAAAATTCTACCCCTTCAAAGTGATGTTCTCTGCAATGCTCATACAGTGGCCGGCATAAGTATTTTGACAAAACTAAAGTTAATTCTGCTCATAATTTTAACTTACTTCATGTAAATTTTGACATCAATGGCAAGGTCATTTAAATTCCTTTCGATTGATACAAAACTTTCATTAACCCATTATGTACCCATTGAAAATTTGAAACTTTTGTAAGTCTACTTTCTGGACTTTTTTCCTCGGTCAAAAAATGTTTTGATGCAAAAAGTTTCTTCAAACAATTCTAATAGTGACTGCAAAAATTTTTTTTCAAAAATCTATTCACTAATATTTTTTATAATTTTTTGAATGGGATGATCTCAGAAAAATTTTGTATGAAAAGGAGGAAAAAGTGGCTAAAATACAGTGAAATTCGCCTATAACGACCTCGGTTATAACGACCATGCGCATATAACGACGCAAATTCTAAGTCCCTTGATTTTACATCATATTTTTCATACAAATTCATCCTGAACATGAAGTAAGTTTCAAATTATGAGCAGAATTAACTTTAGTTTTGTCAAAATACTTGTGCCAGCCACTGTAGTTCGGATTCCGAGGTATGCTTCTGGAAGTTTAGCGAAGAAGAGTATGCGAACTTAAAAAAAAATGCTTTTCATTTAATGGCATTCCTCTGTTCAACCTATTTATGAGAATGGAGATCACCGTTTTCAAAAATGAGCTATATAAAAACAAAACATATCTAAAGAGAACTTGGATGCGTGTTTGAGATTTACAAACTTAGAAGACAATTGATAGTGTCATGCTCATACATCAACTTCTAAAAACTGCTGAATTTCTTAAATGTTTACAGCCTTATTTATAAACTTTATACACTCTCTATAAATAAGGCTGTTAGTGTACAGCAGTAATAAAATACATATTTTTTTATTTGTTAAGTAGGTACCTAACATTTTTTCTCTTTATTCATTTTTTGAATTCTGAAAAAAAGACCAACCACAATTTTATTTCTAAAAAAAAAAAAAATAAAGAAAAGAATATGAATAAAGTATTTTTACCAAAATTGCCAAGTGGACCGCGAAGTTTTGTAAAATGTAAAAGTAGTCCGTCACCTGAAAAAGTTTGCCCACCCATGCCATACACAAACTAGTTCGACATTGACGTAGATAAGAATGTTTATTACCAACTTTAACTTTTTTATAGTTCTAGTGGCTATCATGCCACTGTGTGGCAGACACAATCACAGAATGCTATAAGCCCTTTCCAAGTGTTTTCACTGAAGTAATTTGATCCGACTTTTTAGATAAAGACATATCTTTGAAGTACAAACAATAAAATACATTTTTTTTAAATTTTTATTGTCGCAGTAAAAATTTACTACATCTACTTGTAAATTAAAACCATATGGATAACAAGTGAAATTAATCATTTAAATAAAGTACGAAATTCGTATAGAATCGACAGTTTTATTGTTTTGGATTTTATGGACAGAGAGTTGCATTAGCATGTAGAGAGGTATTAATTGAATTTGTAAAAGTGGATATGAATAAGCTTGGGGTGCAACCCTTTTGTCTGGATTCAGTACATTTTAATTAATTTTATGACTTGCAAGTTGCAAAACATTTTAAATTCGAATGTGGGGTCGTTAAGTCGCAATATAATATCCAAATCCTGGAGCACTTAGATCGGTCATTGTTATTACCAAGTCTCCTGTTATTACTGGAGAAACGAAGAAAAAACAACGAACTGAGGTTGGTCTTCTACTCCGTTCTAATCATCAGGGGCCTGTACCACAAAACTACAAGTATTGTACAACAGGCGACAACAACAGGTTTTCTGGTACAAAAACCATTGTTAATTGTTAATTGTTAAAATTCGCCTGTTGTACAATACTTGTAGTTTTGTGGTACAGGCCCCAGTTGACGTTTTGTAGGTACTTATCGCTCAGTTGGCGCAAGTGGTAGTTACTTGATCAATTGATCAAGTCGAAATGCAAGGTTCATTTCCTGATAGAGGAAAGACAGAAATGTCTTCACAAGTGGATTATATACGGAGAATTGAATGTCAGAGTTCCAAATTATTCAACAAAAATCACTTAAAAGCAATCTGATGATGAATTTATGTGGTGTAGTTCGAAATATTTATCATTCCTACCACAAGTGGCTGTGTCTACGAGTTGCTATTGTTGTTCTCTCTCATGGAGAAACTGTCGAACCTACGTCAGTCAACGTCAAGTAGGCAAACGTTTACATGAACACATGAACATTGTCTGCGATACATGCAAATTGTTGACAGGCCAATCCACATGGTAAGAGATTGGCAGTCATAGCATTTATCGCAGGTAGAAACTAGTCCGTATTTTTTAACATATTATCGTCAGTTCATAGTTTTCCAATTTACCCCCTAAGCAGCTAACTATGACCCTTATTGTGTTTGTCGATCAGTGATCGTCACGACAATTGTCGATTGCGTCGATTGATTTTAGCTATTCGTACGCACAAAATGTTTTCACTCCAAGAGAAAGCATCGACCAGACTTTTGTAATCGGCTACAAGCGACTGTCAAATCGACAAATATTAATCGCAATCGACAATCACAGTTGTCTACCGATCGACAGTTGTCGATCAACGATCAACTATCGACACTCACAATATGGGCCTATGTATCTAAATCTGGCAGAAATCATTACCCAACTAAAACCGCTGCCCCATCGCGATCCCTATACTCAAAGGAACCAATTGCAGTAGTACAAAAACAACAGAAAACACTGTTAACTCCTGTAGAATATGGATCGTAACTAGGTTAAGAAAATGCTTCAATAGTCTTCTTTACATTTGTCGAATTTACAACGTTTCCAATAACCGATATATTTGATTGCTTCAAAAGTTAATAATGCTAAGGGATATACCTACATCGTGGCCGTTTTTACGACTCTTTGGAAAAAATCAGAGAAAAATGTGGTATCAAATCAAAGCAAGTCTCACAACTGAAAGACTAAATGTCCTAGTTGTATACGGCATGTACATAGCAAGCCACATACGTATGTAGCACTGGAGTAATTTTTACGTCAGCGTATGGTCCTAATGGCTACATGCCGTGTACTAGCACCTTAAAAATCAAGTAGAAGCCATCCCTTAACCCGGTGCGAAAAGCGCAACGCCTCAGATTTTGTCGCGCACATGTGACCTGTGCTTCAGAGTGCCATCGCGTAGTCGAAAAAAAATAATAGCTCCTATTTCCATGATCTCCGCAAAAAAAACCCATCGTTTGGACCGGCTGTATAGCAGAGTTGGAGGTGTAAAAGTGTTGGAGCCATTTCGTATTAGTGCACCTACGAATTATTATTTTTGTAAGCCACAATGAATGCGTTGTCTTAAAATATGTATATTGAAAGATGCCTATCCATACTTTAATAACCTTTTTGGACCTCTGCGGTGCATTCATCAATATGATAATATAGCCGGTGCTTTTAAAATATACAGCCAAAATTCCTACTCATCGGATTTGAATATCATCGAAAATGTTTGGGGATGGTTGACACGTCAAGTATTTATATGAATCAGGAGTAGAGAATTTCTCAACTAACCCAACCCATCGAATTAGCTTGGATGTGTGAAGTTTTGGAGCAGAAATGTGGCTCAACATATTAATCAATTTTTTTTTAAATCTAAAATACTCCAAATAAATTTAAGTTCCTAATATTTGTGTTAAAAAGGAATCTGAATTTAAATCTAAAACGTTTTTTTCCTTAAAATGTTCTATTCAAGTGGCCCAAAATTAGGATCCCACATTCCCCGGCCTTTGGTTAATAATTAATAATACTTAGAGCTTTAGTTATAAATCTTCCTTCTAGTAAAATAATATCAATTAAATCAACTTCAATTTAAAAAAATAAGTCTCTAGCATGCTTGGTTTGGGAGCAAGTAGTGGGCGATAGAAAACAGACCCACGGGTGTCTTATTCAAGTGTACCTGAACACTGAATATCAAAATGAGATGTCACATCTTATACTGAAACCTGCTCTTTAATCAATGCCTTAACAATACGAGTATCGCTCACAAAATCCAATACGCCTGTGGGCCATCTGGTGGGTAATTTTTAAAAATTCTATACAAAAATCACTGTTCAATATTTTTCAACGATTATTTTATTGAAAAGAGTAAGCCTTCCGATAATTTAGGGAATATTATTTCAATCAAATAACCACCTCGGTTGGCTTGGTTAGGTTAGGTTCGGTTGAATAGGGTGTGAGTTCATCACAGTGGACTAGGTACCATATTGGGCCCATCGCCATCCCTGGGGGAACCTTAACGGTCAAAAACCTAAACCGATTCGCCCAAGCAATTAATTTCCCTACAAAACCTAAAGATTGCTTCAATTTTGTTAGTGAGACCAACCTCCTCCAAATTGTCGAAGAAATACCTTCCAAGGTGTTTCCTCCTGTACCGAGCAATGACGTTCCTCCTTTTAATTTACAAATTAAATGCAATGGAAATATCAACCAAAATTGTGAGGCTATTAGAGAACATATATAAGAGCACTATATCGGCAGTATGGACAGGAGAAGAGCTATCAAACTATTTCGAAACAATATCCGGAGTTAAACAAGGTTGTCTTCTATCACCGCTACTATTCTCTCTTTACATAAACGATTTGCATGCATGTTTGGAAGGTGGCTTATTCATAGATGATATGAACATAAGGTTGCTTCTTTACGCAGACGACATTGTTATTCTGGCCGATAATATAGCAACTCTTCAAGGGATGATTAATAGATTGGAAGGCACGAGTACGATAACTACGGCGCCAAAAATTGATAACGGTATTTTGTAGAGGGGTTAAATACAAGCATTTTTTACTACGGGAGGGGGGGGTCTATCTGGCTTCGTTTAGGCGGGAGGGGCAATTTAAAAAAAATAATACTTAAAATGAAAAAAAATAAATTGAGAAACAATGGCAACACTTACAATAAAGGACTTTATGGATTTTGTAAGCCAGGAATCTGTTCTTTGATATAATTTTTAAATCAAGGTATAGCTGTTAATAGTTTTTGAAAAAAATACTTTCAAACTTGAAATTTAAGGAAAAAAATTAAAAAAAAAAAGTTTTATGCTGATTTTTTTCAATATTGAGTAAATAGATACTTAATTTGTTTATAGTTTTTACTGCCTAAGTCAATTCTTAATCGAACACTCAAAACCAGATTGATTTATGTCTTATAATTTTTGAGAAAATTGAAAATTACTTTTATATGTTGCTCCGCTTAGAGTACAAATTGCTACCCTTGCGCCTTGAAATGCGTATGGGGGGGCATGCTGCCCCCCTGCAACCCCCCTGCTTGGGGTCACTGTTGGATTTTGGGATGGGTGCAAGGCTGAGTATATGCAAACTTTCTTTTAATTATATTAGTTTACCCAATATCAACAACATTCTTCAGATACAATCTCTGGCCAGAAATTTCACATTGGTAGACAAAATTTTGCTGATTTGCATTATAGACAATTTAGAACAAATTCCTGGCTTTGAAAAATACTATAGTTCTTTGTGGTAAGTGTTGCCATTGTTTTTTAATATTTTATTTTCATTTTATTTATAATTTTTTTTTTAATTACCCCTCCCGCCTAACCGGAGCGAGATAGACCCCCCCCTCCAATAGTAAAAAATGTTTGTATTTAACTCCTCTACATAAATCCGTCATTAGTTTTCATCGCCAAAATTATTTTACTCACCCCAAATTTTTGTCCTAAAAATTTCAAGTTTGAAATTGTTTTTTTCAAAAACTATTTAAGGGAATAACTTGATTTAAAAATAATATAAAAGAACAGATTCTGGGCTTTATAAAATGTTATAGTTTTTTATTATAAGTGTTGCCATTGTTTTTTAATGTATTTTTTTCCATTTAAAGTATAATTTTCTTTAAATTACCCCTCCCGCCTAAACGGAGTAAGATAGACCCCCCCTCCCATAGTAAAAAGTGCTTGTATTTAACCCCTCTACAAAATACCGTTATCAATTTTTGGCGCCGTAGTTATCGTACTCTCCCCGATTGGAAGAATACTGCAATAATTGGAACTTAGAAGTGAATATGAACAAATCAGAAATCATGATTTTCAAAAATGGGGGCAGAACAGCTGGTCGAGAGAAGTGGTACTTTAAAGGAGGGGAAATAAGAATTACAAAACACTACTGTTATTTAGGGATGAAATTGACTCCAAAAATGTCATTCACAAAACATATAGAGAGTCGAAACTATGCGGCAAAAAACAGCATAAACGCGACATGGAACAACTTTCTCAATAATAGAACCATTTCCTTACGATCTAAATGGCAATTATTTCAAGCAGTGTGTAGAGCTGTGCAAACGTATGGAGCGGAAGTTCGGGGCCATGCACTTTTTGAAGAAGTAGACAAACTACAAAGATATTTTGTTAAAAGGATACTGCGATTGCCCATTTTCACACCCAACTACGCACTTATGTTGGAAACTGGAATGGAAGAAGGTAATTTGTATACTTTAGACCAAACCTTAGGTACATAGGAAGGACACTTTTCGAATATGGAAGTAATCGGCTGCCGCATCAGCTTACCTTAAAATTGACGCAAAAGGAGTTACTTTGGGTACGAAATTTAAATAAGCTGGGTGCAGACTTCAGCCTTAGCTGGAGGGACGCCAATATATCGCAAACGGAATGGAACTATAAGAGAACGCAATTGTTATCAAAATTAAAGTCAAGCTACCATTGGAAAAGGATACAAAGAGCGAAGGAAACTAAAAGGTTCTATAGAAACCTAGATTTTGAAATGGGTTCTCAGTACTTTACAGAATCCGACGATCAAAATAAAATAATGTGGATCTTTAAGGCCCGGTGCGACATGATTGAATTAAATGCAACTACTTTTAAGGCAAACAGGTCAAGAAACTGTTCCTTATGCAATTTAAAAGAAATAGAAAATATACAACATTTCATAGGAAGATGTCCTATTCTTAGGGAATTCAGATATAAATACTTTGAAAAGAGAAAGAGATACTACGAGGTAGTTGAATTGTTAAACGGAGTATACTCAGTAATTGGGACAATCTTACGAATTACATTTTCAATGCTTTAGCGTATAGAAAATGTTTAATTCAAGAATTTAATATCTAAACATGTAAAACTGCAATAAAACTTTAAAATCAAATCCCCGACAGACGACATTTATGTCATTGTCGTATGTTCTCAAATTTTAAATTCTAAAATTATTTTTATAACGAAAAATAAAGAACTTACTACTACTACTAGCTACTACTACAATGACGTTCTTCCTTAGAAGACAGTACCCGGAGAGAATCCCTATTGCCATTCGTAGCTTAGATCTGCTGAGCTTTAATAATTCTACAGATTTTTTCCGATCTGGCTTAGGCCAACAGAGCCTTTGTGGTTTGAAGCCTGTGACTTACTATATCTGACCATCTTTGATCTGCCCTATTTTTAATTTTCTCGAGAATAATTCTCTTGGCCACTGCTATTGGTGGTCCAATGCCTTTAATGGTTTGCTTGGCAGTAGTCCATTCTGTCAACCAAATTTTTCAATATATTTTTGATGGTTTCGACCTTTGTATAAGGATTAGCTTAGGTAACCAATAATGTTTTTGAGTGATTGAATCGAATCTGCGTTGTTCGCATTTAGAATTGATTTTAAATGGCACCCATAATATAAAAGTCCATGGTTGCATTATTTCGATAGAAAAATCTTTTCAAAATTCTCACAGCATCCACTTTAGAAGTAGATAACTTTGCAAAATTTTCAACATGTAAATCGATCCATTTCGCTCTCAGTTTTAAAATAGCATACGAGTAGCTATTATTCAAAAAGAAACCAAAAGATGGCCTACTTTATAGGACATTATTAACCCCATACCGTCAACTTCATTATTTTAAGTAGACATTTAAAAACTTTGCTTTCACGCGAAAGATGTCGTTATTTTTGTGCACTCTTCATCGACGATATTCCATTCATGGATTTAAAAAAAAAACTTCTTAGACCCATGCATACAGGGGTAGGGTAATAAAGTTCTCTGCCCCCCCCCCCCGGCGGTGTACCGACAACTACTTAGCCTATGAAACCGAACCTAACATGGCGTTCCCTTAACCATTAATGAAAGGGGTCACCACTCACTGACTACAGTTAATCTTTCAGCATTATTCATTTAATAATGTCGGAGCAATTCAGTTAGTCTACCGAGATTTAAGAGGTTATACCTATAACTACCAGTGAAGCTCTATATATTTCTTGGCTCTTAATTTTTCTTTTTTTTTTATTATGTTTCCTTTCCCAAAAATTTAACTCCACACAGACTACAGTATCGCTCAAATAGTTATTCAATTAAGTACTTCGTAAATTTTGTATCTAATCCATTTATGCTAATATGTAGCATTGAAAAAAATCTCATAGATTCTTCCTATCTTTTATTTGCAATATTTTTTAAATTTCTCTCAAGATAGATAAATAAAACTCATCGGAACTTGTACCGACTTAGCACTTAATGTCAGCGGATATTGAATATGCAAAGGTGGCATTTGAAATGTTTTTTTTTTTAATAATTTAAATTCATACACACCAAACATAAAAAGAGGGAAGTGAATTCAAATCTATCTTTCGGATTCAATAAGCTATTTTTTTAGTCTGATTTTATTTTATTCACAGTTCGATTCTATTTGACGGTTTTTTGCCCACGGAACAGGAATTAATCTCTTGATTAATGGCATTTCCTTATCATGAATGGCACACTCAAAAAAGTATCTTTTTTTTTTTTTGTTTTAATAACCTTGCCGCAATGATTTGTTAGACATAAATCATAAAAGGAATAAAAATATACATAAATAAACAGTTTTACTTACCAATCAGTGAACCATGGCAGGATAATGCTACGCTGCATGATACGAGAAGAATTACAGCTTGAATATATTTTTGTTGAAATGACTTAGCCATTTTGAGATTGAATCGTTTGGTATCCTTTTGCGTTATTAATCCTTTAAATTTATATCTTATGGTGTATGTCACTCACAGAAAATCTGTGTGTATTATTTTTTCCGAATAATCACAATATTTTCCACTTTCGTAACACTTTCAGGTATTTTTTTTTTTTAAATTGCCCTCTTCAAAATATACTGAAGATTTGTTTTATTCACACGCGACGCCTCCAATGAATTTCTTGTGCTCTAACAAAATTTTTCTTTTAATCCAATTAATAAAATTCACACAATTGTTATATATGTAAATAATAAAAAAAAATATTTTGCACTACTAACACAAGACTTCAACTTCTCTGTTCGACACAACTACTCACGAGTAGCACTTAACTTCTCCGTATTGTATGTCCAGTCAGCTAGACTTGAAGGCGTCTTATGGTAATGCGGACCATACCGACAGCCGCTTTTATATTACCAATCGAAAAGCAAAAAAAAAAAACAAAAACAACACAAACCTCATCCAACAGATACCCTCCGACAATATCTCAGATAGATATAAGATTTTGCAAATACATTTGGGTTTTACGCCACCTGTCTTCAGTTTGAAGCAAACGAAGAAAATCTTCTCTCTTCCCCAACCACTTGCTTGTGCTTTATGTCGGACGATCGCATTGATGATTGCCGATGCCGATAGCCGATCCTTTGCCGGTGGTCAAGAAGAAGGCGACATAATATTGTATCTCAGCGAGTATCAAGTCGTATCTATACAAACAACGGCTTGAAGTGGGTGATTCCCATTTTTAAGAGAGAGCCGTTCGCAAGAGATTAAACTAACTCTTTCTCGATCTTGACCATAAAGCTTTTCTTAGCCAAACATTCCAGGCTTCCAGTGGCCAGCTAGCGTTGGAGCTTTAACTTTCAGCAGAGTTGGAGTTGTGTTAAGTGTCTACCTCAAACAGGTGAATATAAAACGATTAGTTATACGGCTATTTGTCTTTTAGCGTGAAAGCGGCAATTGAAGATTATAAATTACAATTTATAAGCACTCTTTTGTTGTGTGATGTGATGTGATAGATACATATCGGCTGTTTTCCCGTTTTATGGCAGTCTCGTGTGTCTCGTATCTTCGCAGTTGTGCCGATTGTCGCTTAAGTTGTCTATTGTTATTACTGGCCACCACTGAAATTCGGTTTAATAGAAAATGAGTCAGCTTGTTGGCCAAAACGACTATGAAGGTCTTTTCTGTTTATTTTCGAACTAGGTATAGATATCTCTTTTCGCTGCCGGTGTTTCTTCATCTGTTGTATTTGTTTACTTTTCATTTGTAATAGGTAGGTACTTGGTTTTCAATGTATGTACCTACCATCAAATAGATACTTGTACTTTGAGAGTAACAAAATAATATTCAGTATTATGTAGGTTCATACTTCTATTAGGCGCAGAAGCTCAGTTCAACACCTGAAAAAACACACATTGGTTCACCTTAAGATTTAATTCTATCGCGCGACTTTTAGGGTAAGTCTTCAAATAATCCCAGATAGAAGTGTCATGAGGAAACTTCTTAATTCGGCGGTTAGTATTCGGTATAAAATTGTAGGTCACTTCTTTTGGGTCGCAAAAATGGAAAATGAGAAGTTAGTTCCAGTGACACATCCGCTTACTATTTATTTAAAAAAAAAATCGCTGTTAGGCCTTACTTCTAGACTAAGATCCCATTTTAATGTAGGTAAGGTATGTGTATGATGTGGTACCACTGTTAATTGTCCTTGTTTTGTCGGCATAAACCAGTGATTTATATAAATTTATTCATTTTCTGGGAAGAGCACCAACCTTTCTGGATGAATCGCGATGGGTTTCATGATAGCGGTCTGGTTAAGCCAGAACATTACTGACGGCACTAAAGAAGGCTTTCTGACAGCTTTGGCATTTGTCTTCAGGACTTGCGAGATACACGACCAGTAAAGAGGGGAGAGTACGATGACTTAGGCGCCGACAATAATTGATAACATGTTAAATACAAGCATTTTTTACTCCTCATCTCGCTTCGTTTAGGCGATAGGGGTAAGTAAAAAAAATTATTGTCATTCTTAACTTGATAGCAAACTCAGTTTTTCTCTAAAAAGACTGCGTCCTTTGATATCCAGCCAAATCCCTAATAATAGTACTTTAAAAAACTGCTCATATCTCAAAACCCCCATTTTCGATTATGATAAAATGTAACTGGCAGGTAAATGATTAAATCCATAGTAAATACCATTTGCTCAGTTTTGAGCTAAACCGTTGCAAAACGGTGTTTTTTGAACCATGGATGCGTCCTTCGATTTCCACCACAATCGCTAAATACGGTACTTCAAAAACTACTCATATCTCGAAAACTCTATTTTCGATTTGGATGAAAATGTAACTTCTAGTTTTTAACTTTTTTTTTAAATCGTTTTTACCGTTTTCGAGAAAAAGCCAATTTTCAAAACTGCCGTTGCTGGATATTTTAGCGAAAAACTTGGTATGCTATATAATATATAACTATTAAATCGTTAGAGTCGTTTTTGAAAAAATCTAAATTGTTTAATATTTCGTAAAATTTTTATGTGGGAAGTACCTACCATTTATATTAGGGCTAGCATACAAAAAAAACCCTCCTATCGGGAAGCCCATCAATTCTAAATACGAAGTTTCAAAGAAATCCGTCCAAGCGTTTAGAGTCCCCAGGGGGGACAGTCAGACATTTTTGAGTTCCCCTATCATCGTAATATCAGAATTTATCAAAATCTCGAGTTCGAAATTTTGTACGAAAACAATTAGGCCTATTCGGCAAAATCTTTTATCCATTTTTCCTGTTATTCTGTTAAGAATTTCCATACAAAAGTTCGAACTGTCAAAAAATCTTTTACGATCTCCAGAATTGGTATTCTGCATGCAAAAATCTTTTATGAAATCTGTTATAAATCATAACAGAATACAAGACAGAATTTTGTGACATTTATCATAAAAGATTTTTATTAATTAGAAAGTTTTGAATTGAAATGGATATCTATATAATTTATCGTCAACGAAATGTTTACAAAAGAAGACAAATGTATCTAATAATTGTGCATAAACTAGTGGGTAGGTATGTAATCGAAAATAATTTGGAAATTTATATTTTTACTTTAATTCGCGAGGAACTAACTCACTTTTGTTGGAACTAAGAATAAATAGTGATCCATTTGATCTTCCTAATGTATGAGTTTTATTCAGCTCTTTAGATTGGATTGGAACAATTTACAATTTCATTTCAAATTCAGGTAAATTGTATTTCTAATGATGACGATTTAAAGTTGGATATTTATTTCAAGTTTCTCGCGACACTACATTTTTACGGATACAGTTCATATCAGGCTTTTTCCTAAAAAGATGTTCCAGTATTATTATTTAGTTTCTAATTTAATTCAAAACATACTCTTTTCAGACTGCATTTTAATATATTTTTTGCGCAAATTTGATCATTTGCCTACCGTCTATGCATAAAAAAAAACGCTGCGGTTTGTTTTGACAGCTTCGTAACAGATTTTCAAGTTTCGAACTTCCATAACAGATTTTTATAAAAGTTCGAAACCCTGAATATGATTTATAAAAGATCTTTTATGGTCGAGATCCTTTATGATTCATAACAGAAAATTCATAACAGAATAACAGATTTTGCCGAATAGGCCTAAATATCTTTCTCTTATGTATACGAGAAAATTATTCAAAATTTCACAGAAACACTTCTGGGCCAATAACAAATATTTTCTTAAAATTTGAGTTCAATCAGTTCGGTAGTTTTCTAGATATAGGCCCTTATTGTGATTGTCGATCAGCGTCACGACAATTGTCGATTGCGTTGATTGATTTTGGCTATTCGTACGCACAACATTTTTTCACTTTCAATGGAAAGCATCGACCAGACATTTGTAATCGACTACAAGCGACTGTCAAATCGACAAATATCAATCGCAATCGACAATCAAAGTTGTCTATCGATCGACAGTTGTCTATCAACGATCAACTATCGATATACTCACAATAGGTGCCATAAGTTTTTTTTTGTATGGGAGCTGCTACGCCCCATTTGTCCAATTTGATCAAATGCGAATCTAAATCATCCCAGACATCAACTATGGTTCATTAAGTATGTATTTCCATTAGATTTTCATTATGGATCAAAAACCTAAATATGTATAACCCAAATCAAAAAAACATGTTCATTAATGTCAAAATAAGTTCTTTGCTATTTTTCTGCGATCGCTTAATTTGTTGTTAGTTTTTTATTATCAAAGTTTTACCTACGTCTATTTACGAATTTTCCCCAAATGCTGCAAACCCTTTCCACTTCTTCTGCTCTAGCATTAATTAATATTAGATCATTTTATACATCGCTACCGGCTACGTCCTATCACTATTTTCTAACCCAAGCAGTTTTGGGTACTTGGAAATGTCTCCGTTCGTTATTTACAGAATTAAGAACAAAACAATACATAATTTTGGTTTATTGAGAATAATGTCCCCAGCCCACAGAACGAGTTGTTTCTTAGATTAGCCAAGAATCATTTGCCAAAGTATTGACATTTAACTTAGAAAAACTGTGCACCACGAGAGTACTCTCCGGACTGAGTTTGTCCCGTCTGAGGCATTTATTCATGCAGACATGAAAGTGTTAGTCCAAAGTAAAGATGGTGTGCCGGTATTGTACCACAACCACCGCGGCGCGAGGGATAAGAGGCTCATCCATGACGATTACGCCGCCAATGCTCAGGAGCTCCTCCGTTTTAATACCGCGATTGCGGATCGGGACATGGTCGATACTTTAAAGCAGTTCACCGCATTTTGGTGGCTTGAGGAAGAGGTGACGGCAGACACGCTCTCCCGGGTCGGTGCGTTACCTATGTAACGGCCCTACGAACTAAGTCCCAACTGGAACTAACTCCCACTAGTCAAAACGAACGAAGTCCCAGAAATTTTGGGATTTAGTTCATATGAACTAACTTCCATGATTTTTAGGAACTAGGACCCAACTAAGACTGAACAAAGTCCCAATATAAGAATGAATTAAAATGCAATAGTGGGACTTTGTTCTTTTGTTCTTTATGAACTAAGTCCCAAATGAATTTACTCTCATCCTCCAAATCTAACAGTGAACCCATGCTGCCCCCCTGCAGCCCCCCTGCTTGGGGTGTATGTAAGACCAACTCCCACTTTTCTCAAATTGGGACTTAATTCATTGGGAATTTGTTCATGGTGAACTACGAACTATCATACATATGAACTAAATCCCACTGCATATTTGGCGGTACTTAGTTCATTTGGCTAGTGGGAGTTAGTTCCAGTTGGGACTTAGTTCGTAGGGCCTATGTAACATGTGTTCCTATCTATATTGCAGACAAAGTGGATACACCCATCCATTGTCTGCAGTTTCGTGCATTTAAATTCAAAAATTGATCTCAAGGTCGCCTCTGTGAATATTGTTTACATGTTGAACCCATGATGAGTATTAATTTTACAATCACCACTGCTTGTAGTTTGTTTAATTTTTTTTCTTAGAGTACCTATTTGCATGCAGATTTTAAAAACAGATGTCAACAAAACATTTGTAGGCATTACTGATGAAATTTTATTACACAGTCAGCCATCTGTTGGCATTATCCGCGGCAATTTTTCGAAACAATTTATTGCTTCTGATGAATAAAAACGTAAAAGAAAGAAAGATTTAACACAAAAGCGAAAATAGGTAAACATCGGCACAAATAACCTAATTTTATGCTGCAGTCACGATTTTTGCAAGCTGGGAAAAATTTAATTACCTAAAACCCAAAACAGTGGCACGTGTGAAGTTGTTTTCGTGGGCGAATGAATCAGTATCTATTTATTTGTACGCGAATTTAGAATACCCAAGTAGGTATGTCATTTCAAGAAATAATGCTGGAAAATAAAAGCATTCTTGAAGTTTGAATGGGAGGATGCGGATTACGGATTAGCATTGGTTTCACGCAGCTTAGAGCTGGTGGCGTACCTATGTTGAAGTGTCAAAAAATTATAGAGCCAAATAATTAGATACTTATACGAACGACTACCAAGGGATTGGTGTCGTTGCAAATATAGCAAACCATTTAACAAGAAAACGCCTTAGCACCATTTGGCTGGAAGACTAGGGATCAACTTAAAAAAAAGAACCGTAAATATGGCTTTACAGACGGCGGTTCTAAAATTGACTTGAGAGAAGGTGCAAGTGTATTAGCTGAGTCCTAAACATCTCAACATTAAAGGCTTCAATATACCAAGAGTGGGTGCTCCTTGCTGTCCGCAAAATCTGTCATCAAATCAAACTTAAGCCAACAGCCTACACACAAAAGTCCCCATGGAAAAGATAGACAGCTGACATAGACAGAAAAGATAGAAAGCTGCTTTCAAGGCATCGACTTATCAATATATATGTAAACTCGAAAGTAAGAAAGAAACGAACGTGTTGATAAGCTATAGCGATGCGAGCTTCACCCATCAATTGCTCACTTGCGGAATCAGTTTACATTCCACTTAGGACAGTGAAGGCATAAATCTTTTCAGAACTAATAGTGAAGAACAAACTTAGATCGAACGAGGTTGCTGCGAAACTATAATAAGTAAAGAACAACCCACCACATATTAAATAAAACTCGAAAAGTTTTCGTTAAAAGAACAGTGAACACCACAGCCACAGGACACTCGCCTATACTCTATAGGAGTGCACTTGAGTGCAGGACTTGAATTATAAAGGTCTCATTAGTTACGCAATGAAAAAGAACTGAAAAACGCCCAAAAACGCACAGAAATGTCCCAAAAATTTTGCAAAAAACCTATAAAAAACACCCAAGAAGGCTCCAAAGGGATCATGACGTTAACTAGAACGACTAAAATCTAGAATGGTCTAGAATCTCGAAAATGAATTTGATAAATCTCGAATGGGTCAAAATCTAGAAAGTACAAAAATCTCGAAAGAGTCTATCTCGAAAAAAATCTCGAAAACAAAAAGTAAATTCGAGATTTTTTCTTTGCGCCCATCCCATAGCCAGACAGTAAACCCAAGCAGGGGGGTTGCAGGGGGGCACCATGCCCCCCCATACGCATCGAGATTTTTTTTTTCGAGATTTTTGTCATTCGAGATTATGCTTTCTATAGATTTTTTTTTCGAGATTTTTTAAATTCGAGATTTTTTTTTCGACATATCGGGGTAGACCCGGCTCCAAAAAATGTCCCAAAAATCACCTCAAAAAGTCACCGAAGAACGTCCCAAAAACGATTAAAAAGGGCTGTAAAAAACCACACGAAAATTGCACAAAAAATGCTTAAAAAATCCTAAAAATGGCTTCGAAAAGGGTAAAAAGAGAGCCCAACAAAAACGCACTATAAATAGCTCCAAAAGAAGCCTCGCCAAAAAAATCGCGCCCAAAAACGTCTCAAAAGCACATCAAAAGAAGTAATAGTTTTATCATCGGCCTGGCTTATGTTTTCATACCCTTCGCTGCGTACACGTCATGCAGTCAAATGGCATGTGATTTTTTTTTTTTTTTTTTTTTTTTAATTCTGACTTGTGTGAGCCTTAAGATGCACGTCGACCTAGAAGATCTATTGTGCTTGCTGTCAGATATCTGTTTAGGTTAGTAGCGCTTCTACTTTCCTAATGTAGCTGATAATACATTCAGCAGAGGATTTCCTTAGATCTTCGGTACTTATAATTTCCCTGAAGAATGATTTCCTTCTTATACCGCAAAGGGCCGGGCATTCAGATATGATTTGTTCGGCTGTTTCGTCTTCTTCTAGACATAGTCTGCACTCCGGTGAGTCGACTAAATGCATTTTATTTAAGTGATATCGCAGACCGTGGTGACCCGTTAGGTAGCCTACTAAGTTTTTGATATCGTGCCTGCGAAGATTTAGTATCTTATTGGAATCTGTTTTGAAGGGCTGAAAAGCTCTTTTGGCCTGTCTTAGGCCTGGGATGTTCTCCCAGTATGAAATACAATTGTTTTTTTCCCAGCTTATAGCCAGATTTATAGCTGATTTGGGGATTGCACAGAAGGGTTCGGGTCCAATGAAGGGGGTTTCCGATCCTTTTCTGGCTAGTTCATCAGCTTTTTCGTTACCTTCAATCCCCTTATGTCCGGGGACCCACCATAATTTGTAAGTGTTTGGAGGGAATTGAAGCAGTGTAGTACTGATTTGGAGTCAATAATGTGCGAGCTAAGGGCTTTTATAGCTGCTTGACTGTCCGTGAATATATGGATGTTTGCGCCTTTAATACCCGAATTGTATATAAGGTTTGCGCATTCTTTAATGGCATGGAGCTCTGCTTGAAATACACTGGGGCTTTTTCCCATATGTATTGAAACGTTCCTATTTGGTCCATGGATACCAGCTCCTACCCCCGAGTCCATTTTAGAACCATCCGTATACCACTTTAGGCAGTTTAGGCACTTTTGGCAGTTAGGTGGGTTATTACTAACCCATGCTTCTCTGGTTGTGAGTTAATACATGCACATGGGGCTAATATTGGTTTTCGTAAACCAAGATCTTCCATAAAATGGATAGGTACCTACGTTTGACGAACTGCACCTTTTTTTTCGAAACAACTTTGTATACAATTGGCAAGAGATGTACTGGCGAAGATAGTCCTATTTATGGATAAATAGATAAATAAACTATTTAAAAAATACAATTTATAAAATAATATGCATTATGCTTCTGGTTAAAGTCTCAAATTTTGGAACACGAGCGCATCTGCTGGTATACATAGCTAGTCCTTCAATAGCAAAAAAAAGAAAGAACGAAAATTGGGCAGAAAACACATGATGAATGAGCCAAAATGTATATAGTTTTTATTATTTAATTTTCGAATTATCACCTTTTAGTTTCGCTGCTCTTTTTTGTTCGCCTTTCTAATTAGTAAGTCACAGAGTTCGTAAATCAACTGTTAATCTGATCATGGCAAAATAATATAGCACAAGGTGTTAATTTAGATGGTTCTGAAAATTGTTAGCATACATTACTATAACAAAAATTAATGTTGAAAGGGTTATAACGTTTGACATATTTGATCAGATTGGTCTGGGAATCGCGTAAGGCTAAAACGATCGAACGACGTCGTCTCGACGATACTTCTACTTCATGTAACAACCAAACAACGATAATCGTCGAATCGATAGGACGATCATCGCTTTTTATTGCTTCACGTAAACAATTATACTGTTAAATGGCGTCCTCGAAACGATTCGATTGAACGATGGCTATTTTGCAATCGTTTCGTCGTTTTTGGCGTATTTTGTCTATGTTTAGGTTTTTAAAAAGTAAAATAAATATTTAAGGAAACATTTTCCAATCAAAAGCATACATAATGTTCACAAAGGACACTGCATTAGCATTAGTGTGGTGAAATGTGAAAATATAGAACAAAAATCCATTTTCTTCATACTTGTTAAAAGACAGTTCGAACCCTAGCTGTGTTCTCTTTTGATGATGTAATCATAGAATTGCATTCACTAAATGCTTGGCTGTAAATGATGACAAAACAAAATATATATACTGTCAACGAGAAAGGACTCTCAGCATCGAGATACTATATAAGACCCTAATGATCCCTTTCCTGCTGTATGGTGCAGAAGCATGGACTCTGTCAAAATCGGATGAATACCTCCTTGGATGAAAGAATCTTCGGACGATCATCAGACCGACGAGTCTTTGAGTCCACCCCTAAGGGTGCGGGTCGACGTAGCAGAGGAAGACCCAAACTTAGGTGACGCGCTCAATTGGACGGCGACCTCAACGAACTCGGTGAGCGTAACTGGAGGCAGCTAGCTAGGGGCTTGTTGGTTGAGGCCGTTGTCCACGCGGGATTGTAAGCGCCCCCAAAAGTAAAGTAAGTAAATGCTTTAAGCAAAATGCATGCACAAATCCTCTTCTTCCTCTTCTTTTTCTTCTTTTACAAACCTTTTTCTCGTGCACCTATACTTATTTTCCAACGTATACATGCATTTCCACATAAACGAGAACAAAACAAACAAAATAATATACTAATTTTATTAGTTTTCAGTTGTCACAGTTTGTTTACAGTCCTGCTCAAACAAAATGAAAACGATGAACGATTCGATTGATCGACGTGATTGTGATGTTATATGAAGCAAACTTAAAACGAGGTCGTTTTATACAATCGTCTCAACGATGATAGTCTGATAAATTACGCGATTAGAGCCCGTCATGTCCTTACTACACTTAAACCAATTAATTCTGAAGTTAGTTGCAATATGAGGGCTGTTGGAAACATTCTCTGTATTTGGTTATCTGCCGTTGGAACGAGAATCTTGATATGCGATGGGTGGATGTGGATTGCTTACAAATGACTTTCATCGAAGCTGTACATATCTAAGAGAGGGTATATTAAACTATCCGAATTTAAGTGAACAGTCGTGTCCAGACCAACAGGGAAAGGATATTGAATTGCTTTGGGTTGCTTCTGGGAGTCGCATTCGTAGAACTTAACCATGACCTTTCAATAGCAGTCTAGAAAGGTGGCTCAAAAGAAACAGATATCAATATTACATAGATCTAAGCCTATATAACTATCAGATACAAGCAGTGTCTTCCTATCAGAAGTTCTGACTGTTTTTAAGACGGCAAAGATTTTCATTTTTGTAAGCATGCTGCACTCAATGCACTGAATTATACTACCCTAAGTTCTGAGGAGGAAAGTCAGGAACTATTGCACAACGCTCAAGGCATTATGTACAGTCATAACCGTGTGAAGTTGTATTGAGTACCAGGACACTGCGGTTATAGTGGGATAGGAGCAAGCTGACGAAATTTCGACTAAAGCCTGGGAATTACAAGAAAGGGAGGTCGTGGACGTTAAACCACCACCTCCGTGATTGATAAAGAGTACTAGAAACAGGGTTATAAGGGAACCGGAGGTGGTCGAACCATATTTGACTGGATACATAGTATCTAATTCACTTTGGCCTCAATCCGATCGCTAAAGATATAGCGAAAATCGAAAACTTCGCGGGAACAACCTCATGACACAAACCTCATGACACAAATGTTTGAAATCTTATCAGGGCATTGTCTTCTAAGGAAGCATATACCAAGGTTCTCAGACACCTACAATGGCCTGCATGCTGATGAAAATACTTACTGTGGGAGTGTGAAGCAATGTCTCGCAGCAAAAAAATATCCTTCCAACATTTATAGAACAGGGGCTATAGGTACTTACTAGTATATGTCTATTCCTCAACATCCTCCATCATCTTCTCCGAACTTTTCTAACTTCAAGTCGGACTAAGCAAGTGGACAAACCAAATCATGTGCTGTTACCAATTTCTATATAAATATGTCATCTAACCCAAAAATTATTGTACTGCATGCTAATATATACACAACAATAAAGATCACAATTAGTTTGTCCCGCACCTGCTGCCAACAATTTGGACTTTATCGGGACTCTAAATCTAAATCATAACCAGATACTTTGACAACAACATTCGAGAGCGTTTCTTTCAGTTCCTTCTTGAACACTTCATCATTCTGTGTATTGTTAGCGGCGGATATATCTTGTTTCACACATCAAACACGCGAATTTGAAAGAAACAAGTTTATCGCTGATTATATAAGCTTTTAAAAAAACAGCCACTGTAATTGAAGGCGCGCTGGCCCGAAGCTTGGCTCTAACTCTTACTAATTCGGTTTGCTTTTGTCTTTCACTTATATCTTTGTGAATTGGAGAGCATTTGCATAATTAATTCTATTTCATGCTACTTATAGCTATATCCCAAATAAATGTCTGTGCCAAAAAAAAAAGTTCTTAAAAAATAAATAAACAAAAACTTTCTAACATCGATTCACAAAAACCTATAGTAATTTATACGGAGAACACGCTTTTTACACGTCCGACCAGTTGCCAACTGGTACAAATTGTGTTAACCATATATCTACATCCAAACCTCGAGCTATAATTAACAATTTAGATCTTCAAATGACAAAGATGCTTGTTAAAGCTTCTACTGGCTTGGTACCAAAGTCGTTAGATGGGGGGCACTGTGAAATTATATCTATTAAGCGAAATTTTTTGATAATGGTTGTGGTGGATGGTGGTGCATTGCAATTACGTTTTCTATATTCTTTTTCACTCGGGGATTCACTCATTCTGAAATTCAATGGAACAAGAAACTACTAGTCGTCTCTACTCATTATATTAGTTAAATGTCAAATAAATGTCAAATATAAATCTATCTAACTTGTAGCCAATACATAAACTTCTGCAATACAATGTTTCTTGAGCGGAAATGATTCTTCTGACTTGAAGTTAAACAGTGAATTCGACAGCTTGTACTCATTTAATGATGAGAAAAAATGTCGGATATATATCCATTCAGGAACTGTATCCTGAAAATCCTATTCAAAAATTTTGTCGACCATTAATAACGTCACCGTATCTCACGAATGGTACACTCGATGTTTGTTTCCCAAGATCCCAAGGCTAGGAATCGTCATTGTCCAACATAGTCCAACGACTTCAAACAGCCCTATACAAAATTAAGCGGCCGTTAATGAAGATACTGTTTCAAGGAACACTTCCTTTAACAACTCGATTTTTTCTTCTAAAATTTGGCATGCAGTGGAAGATCATTATATTAAAGCAATTTAAAGTCATGTGGATCATGTCTACGCATGGCTAAGATTTTGCATGACTTTTAAGCAGCAGATGATAAAACTTTTTTTTTTTTTCATTTTCATCATCGGAGCACTCATGCTAAAAAATAGGAACAAATATTCCAGCTTTCTGTAATTTTCTCATCTTGCAAAAAAGATCGGAACTTGCTTCAGCCAAGAAAAGCTTAGACAACTCCTGTATTCCCCATTTCATTCACCGAGAGTTTGATACCCGAAACACCAAAAGCAAGACAATTCTTACTCTGTGGCTTGTGTAGTTTCGTGCTTCTATTTATTCTGTCTATTAGGTCAAGTTCATTCAACTGCCGCCGTTGTCGCCCGTCTTACTTTTCTTTATCTTTGGATGATGCTTCGCAAACAACCCTTCCCTTCTTCTTACCCTTCTTAGATATAAATAAAGTTTCTGAAGTGAAAATTCACATTGCTCGTTATAGGCAGTAATTCTGAACACCGATGAAACGAAAAAGTGACAGGAAACCGGAGAGGGTTTATCGCGTGGTGCACCACATGTACAATATACGCGTGGGATACCGACGCTCCATATCATACCCGCACTATATAGACCCGAGTATAGGCGCATAGTGTCATGAATGACATGGCTTCGTATAAGTAGATATGACGAAGGTCATGTTATAGAGTTATATCCCTATAGAGTATATTGCATATCCCTAGGTGGCTGTTCAGAAGGAACCCAAGTAGAACTATGATGTGTCTTTTTGTTACCACGAATCTTGTGACCGGGTTTGTGATGATGCTGACTGATGATTGCTGAGAATGTGATACAGTCGGTACCTATGTATATCCAACCTGTGAAGTTGAGAAAACGTATAAGAATTTATATCCCTTTATACGACATACATGGTATCCAGTCGGCCAATACCCCGCCCGTGATTATCGCAGTCATTCTGATGGCGAGGTCTAGGCGGGTACTGTTTAGTAGGACCTTTGCTTTATTTTTTATCGTAGGTAGGCCATATTTTCCTAGAAATAACGGAGTTATTTAACCTTATCCCTGAGAATTTGGCTTTCTTCAGAAAGTATGAGTGAATTTGTCCCTTGCAGCGAATTAGTCGTAGGTATAGAGCTAAGCCTTGCCGGGCCAGCTCATCTGCACGCTCTCTATGCCCTGAAACCTAGAGAAGTGTGACTCAGAAATATTCGAACAGATCTACAAGCTCGTTCCGGCACTCCAGCACCAGTTTGGAGCATTTGGTAGCCGAGTCTTTCTCAAGAAGCGAATATTTTATAACTGCGCTACTGTCATCCACTTGGCGTGTCATGTGTCATAACAACTTTTCGGAATTTCTTGCATGCTGAGGTGAACATCCCCTCATAGGTACTGATGCAGTAATAAAGTTAAGTGGAGATATACATACCTATACAGATACACTACACATATCAATACGTATGTCCTACATAAATGCTGTCAATCATGGTAAGAACTTTGGAGGTGGCTGTCAAATGAATTATGTTGCTGCGCTTATGGCTCGCGTGACTACCGTATAATTTTGTTCGCCATTTAAAGCAATTTGTTTTATTTTGCATACGTACCAGTTTAACTAAAAATGTTTGTTTTATATAATATTACCTGATACCTGATCGCATCTCAGTTAAAAGTTTAATTTTGGTCACTAATCACCGATCGATAGAATTTTAATTGCTGTCGTGTTCGGTGTCAACCAGAAATTCTATCTAAATTCCGGTCCCAAGTGAGAACTCGAAAGGTGAATGTTGTTTTGTACGAGTATAAGCTTATAATCTACTCTGAATCTCAGAGGCAAAATTGACTCAAAGATTTAACACAGAACTAGAACAATTTAATTCCGTAGGTACTTATACTTAATGCTATGGTATTTTTTTTTTTAGATTTATTGAAAAATGTCAGTTCGTTAAATTTCATCAGAAATTAGAAAATACAATTATGTATAATATCTACTTTTTTGTACATTTCTAATTTTGTACATTTAAAGACAAAAGCAACCATAATAATGTAAAAATAACTTTGTTGTATAGGAAGTGCCACCCAATCCCACCCACATTTAGTAGAGAACTTCATTTAAGAAACCCACGTCAACGTTCTAAATTTTGCAATTTCAGCTCGCTTCAGTGTCGAAAAATAGCGTTTTTTAATATGCTACATAATCTTTGTCCAATGCTGCAGGTTCAAACAGTTATCATATTATTTAGAGATTTTTCTTATCACATCAGTTCTACTTAATAGCGCAGATATGAGATCATACCGCCACTTGATGCCTTTAATAACTTTTTTCAGCGGCCTTTCGACATCTTCAGTGGCTTGTGCTATGGACACTGCCGTGACGTCATCTGCTTAGCTGACCCGGCACGTATTTTCCTTTGGGGCACCACCATTCTATGGATTCGATCATAGGGCTATTTAATAAGTCATGCCTTAGGATTGGGCATTGAGGGCCACAAGCAGCATTCTCTCTGTGGTTTCACTGAGTCTCATAGAGTCTCAACTGTGATAAATATTGAGGCACTTCGAAAGTATTCTCTGGGCGGGATAGCTACGCTGACCATCCATCCTTTATTTAAAAAGACAGTTCTTTCTTTTTTACCTCTGTCCCGTATTTTTTCATTTTTAATAAAGAACGAATTTTGTTCTTTTATTTTTGAAACTGTCCTTTAAAATACTTGTATGCATAGCATAAAGAATTAATTTTTGAGCAATTGAACTCTACGAAGTAGCGAAACATAAACTGTAATGTTATGAAACTCATGCCAACAATACATTTACCAATAGAATTCTACATTGTTGGACGTTAGAAGTCCTTGGGAGGGTCTTTTTTCGTGAAACACCGGATTGGCCAAGTATTGAGAAAAGTCTACCATTTATTTCTCTGAAAAAAAACCGACTTATTTTTAAATGGCGGACAACTGAAATATCATATAATATTTGACCTGACTTACATATTGGTGATCAACGCCCAGTGCCCAAGCGGCAAGAGCTAGGAAGCAAATATTTCGAAACAAACTTCCTTGTATGGCCAAAGTAAGCACTAGAAGAGATTTGCAGAAATTCGAACTGAAAAAGGGGAAAAGTGGAAAGGGGGGTCAAAGTATGGGGAAATTCTTATTTTTCATGCGATTGACTTCAAACTCCGTTTCTGTACCTAGACCTACTCCATATAAGAAATAAATGAAACAGTTTTCCTGATTTTTGAAACATTTTCCTGGGGCCCGAGTTATTAGTGACTGGAAAAGGCGGTTTCAGTTTGCATAAGGAACATTTTTGTTCATCCTATCAAGCGAGTAGCAAAACACACTAAACACACTAAAGCTAAACAATATCTTAGAGGCGATTTAAGGCTGCTATCAGATTGAGGCAACGAGCAATAAGCTACTAAGTAGCTAGCAACTCTCAATAAGCAATACGCAACTTTATTTTAACCTATTCTCACATCGAAGCAACATTATTGCCTGAAAGCACCGAATATTGCTTCCTAGTAGTAATATTTGTGAATATTCACACATTTGCGCATACTATACGTTCTATAAAGTTTTGGAAACTATGTTGGACGATCCTGTTTTCAACACAAAATTCGTAGAAGTTGTTGCTTCGATGTGAAAATAGGTTAACATAAAGTTGAATATTGCTTATTGAAAGTTGCTTAGTTGCTAATATATACGGTTATAAGTGAATGTCAATCCAATATAGGTATTTTTGTTTTTAATGAGCTGTTAGTAATGTTAATGTTTTTTGCTATCTTATTATTATTTTTTTTTAATTACCAACAGTTTGTAAGCCGAAAAATTATGGTCGTTTATTTTCCTTTGACAAATATGGTCACCGTAGGTATAGCATTTTCATTCCGCTTATCCATTAAGTGGGTTATGGGTGTAGGTTGCTTAAGTGGACCCTGCATAGCTCTTAATTCTCCGCCATCGCCTGTAAATCATAGGGGTGAGTTCACGGACTTACAGCCCTATTATGGCTATCAAATATCAACACGATATTTGATAATAATTGATACGTATCAACAAAATGAATGAATCGGTATTATGGTTATCAACCTATCAACATTTTTGATGAATTGTGAATTGTATTAGATCTAAGATCTATTGTGAATAGTTTTATTGATAAACTTGGTATTACGGTTATCAAAAAATTTGATATTCATCAAATTTTCTATCAACCACAAATTTCTCGTTGATACGTATCAAATATTCGGGCGCATCAAATTAAAAAATGTGTATCCTCGTTTTTAATGTAAAATAACGACTTTAGAGCGAAATGTCAGCGGTAGACATCCCAAATGTACTTAAACTACGAGTAGCGGCGATTTTAAAATTATTTGCAAAAAGGAAACTATCAACTGAGCGCGTTGGGAATAACTTCAATATTGGCATTGCACAATCAACAGTGTTGTTCGTTGTTTTGATTTGCGAAAAAAGCGACTTTTGTTTAATAAAAACAACTAACATTATTCAACGAAAACTAGTCGTCAGCCATAAAACAAAAATCAACTACAAATCAGAAACGTCAAACGTCAAAACAAAACCCATTCTCAATGATATTTTGATAAGTATTCACAATGGGGTAAAATTTATCAATTGATACTCATAATACCAAATGATCAATGAATTGATAGATCTTATCAAGTATCAAATAATTGATATTTGATAGCCATAATAGGGCTGTTAATCTAATGTCGTTTTCGGTTGGTCGTCCAGAACCGTCCGGAAGAATTCTCCGCGATTCTGAATTCAAATCCAGAAGCAAATTTCTCTTCTTTTCAGTAGAAGAACTGTCAGTGAGTGCCAATCAAACACTTTCAGAAGCGTTCGGATTGCTTCCGGACGATTAGGGACGACCAATCGAAAACGACATAACCATCTTATGCTGGGTCTACCTATATAGGATGCCTGCCTGATGATACGGATTCCATAGCATTTCTTGGGATCCTAGTTAGTGACATGTGTTTAGCACTGTCCGGAGAAACTGCTCGACATTGAGTTCCTCTCACGTATTTTGGTGTTTCTAGTCATGATCTCTACGGGTCATACCAGCAATACCTACATCGGAGGAATCTCATTTCGCAGCTTATATCCGCGATCTTATTCTTTCGGTCATTATGCAAACCTCATGACCATAGGTAAGAGTTGGAGACGACCATTGTTTCAAATTTCTTTAGGTTTACTTTTATCTTAGCTTCAAAACAAACGGCTACAAATCGATCGAGAGCGCACTGAATTTCAGCCTGAGAGGATCCAAGGATGACCAATTCATCAGCGAAGAACAAAAGACTTATCCTCAGATCCTAACCTAACCTAACCTATAACCTAACCTAAGACTGCGCTGTAACATCTAGTGCTAGTACATAAAAGTAATGAAAAGAAGAGGAGACAAAACGCACCCCTGGTGAAGTTCAATGCCCACGCTGAAAGGTACTGACTTAACGCCGCTTACCCGAACATAGCTTGTACAGTTTGTATAAAGAGATTGAATGGTTCTCAAGACAATTCCATACTCCTGTAATACACCCCCAGTTCCAGAGTACTCTTATGTCGTATGCTTTCTCCAAATCTATCAAGCATCCGTAAACAGGTGTAGCATACCCCCAGGCCTTCTCAAGCGCCACTCTGAGATGAATAACTGCTCGGATGTCGTGCTTCTGCCCGGACGAAAATCGCACTGTTATTCATCCTCTAATCGTGATTCGAACACAGCTATGCAACGCGTTTTCAGCTCCTCGGCTTTTTTAATACTTTTCCGGGGAGATTTAAAAGTGATATACCCCTGCAATTAGAGCAATCCCTTTTATCCCCTTCCTTGAAAAGGGGCACAATCACTCCAATCTCAAGAAAAATCTTGGAAGGAGTTCGTCGAGAAATTAGACCGTGATCACAGATCTGCAAGCAAGGTGTTCTGGCAGACTAGATGAATGAAGTGGAATATTATTGAAGGATGGTACACTGCTTTCCAATGAGGAGGACATCTTGCGCATTTGAGTTGCTCAATTTAATCCAGGGCATTGAGGATGACAGATCCATCGCCTTAAGCAGGGCGGAAAATAATCCCACGGTAGAGGAAGTCACTTTTGCGATTAAATCGCTAAAAGCTGACAAATCTGCCGGAGTGGATGAAATAAGGCCAAAAATACTCAAGGTCTTAGGGATTTAAATGGCTCTCTCGTGTCATTAAACTCCGAACTCCTTCCAAGATTTTTCTTTGTCTGCTTTTACAGCCAATTTGCAAGTTTTACGCGCCTTCGAGAGGGTGAGTGAATCCAAATGAATCCCCATCTTGAAAGCCGTCTTCTTCTCAATACCACGCAGTTCTTTTCTCAACACCAGCCGCCACACCGAGCCGCTTCACTCAGCAGACATATCCCGCAGAGGCAATTACTGCTGTTGAAAACGACTGCCATTCGTCCTCTACATTCAATGAAGGTTAGGTTAGGTTAAAACCGGGTATGAGAGAGATGTCTCATACGACACTAGGCACCGTAAGGGCCCAAAAAATCTTACTTCAATCCTGTTTCGGGATTGATTTAAGAATGTGGTTCTTACATTATGCGATGTCTGAAAAAAATGTATTTTGGGTATTCAAGATCTAAACCTAAGATCTTAATTACCTACCATCTTATAATATATCATCACATCATTCATTCACATTTCACATCAGTAGATATCATAGTTAATAATATTAAATTTTCAATGTTGCCTTATGAGAATTCACTCAGTAAGTGAGTGTGAATTTTAGGAACGAATAGAAATCAAAATAAAGTACATGCGCATGCAGTTTAAGTATTGTTGCGCTTGTTTCATTCATGAACAAGCTTGAAATAAGATTGTTTCGGCTTATTTCAAGAACAATTGGTGTCATATTAAGATTTAGCACGTAAGAATGAAAAAATCAAAAATCAAGCTTGAGCATACTTGATTTTAGCTTGCGATTTTTCTCTGAGTGTAGTATATGTGTTATGTCCTCTTCGGGTTGCAGGTCATCGCAGAATCTACAATTGCCCGAGTCTGCCAGCCTGAGTCTTTTGGCATGTTTTGTAAAAAGACAATGCCGTGATAATATGCCAATCAGTCTCCTGAGCTGTTCCCGGCATAGTTTGAGGATTACCCTAGATCTTTTACGGTCGTATTGAGGCCAAAGTGCCTTAGATACTGCGTGACCGGTGAGGCCCTCCCACCTCCGGTCGGCTTCCTTAGTTATATTATTCCTAATATCACTTTTTATGATGCAGGGAGGTGGTTTAATATGCACATCTCCTCCATCTAACATTTCCCCGCCTCTTCTCGCAAGCTCATCAGCCTGCTCATTTCCAGCTATACCGCAGTGTCCTGGTACCCAGCACAGTCTCACTCGGTTCTGACTGCATAATGCCTTAAGCATTGTGCAACAGGTCCTGACTAATTCAGAATAGATGTTCGTAGATTCCAGTGCCTTGAGTGCAGCCTAGCTATCGATGTAGATGGCTATATCCCTTCCAGATATAGATCTCATCCGCATTAGCTCTGCCGCTTTCAGAACAGCCAGAACTTCTGATTGGAAGACACCGCTTGTATCCGGCAGTCGTATAGACATTTTTAGGTCTGGGTCTACGGAGTAGATTCCAGCTCCAGTACCTTCCGCTGTTTTTGAGCCGTCTGTATAGACTGCTACTTCGCAATGTTTAATTACTTTATCCCTTTGCCATTCGCATCTTTCCGGGTATGATACCTCGTACGGAGTGTCGAAGTCGACCAGAGGGTGAATTTCATCAGTTTGCACCTGTACGCCAGGGAGTAGCTCCGCTAGTGTTGTACAGTGCCCAAAACTGCCCTCTTTAAAATAGCCCAAGGTTGTGAGCCGTAGCGCACTGCTTCCCGCAAGTTGCTTAATATGCAAGTCAAGTGGTGTGAGGTGTAGAAAGGTGTCCAGCGCTGCCGTAGGAGTGCTGCGAAGTGCACCCGTTATTGCCACGCTAGACGCTCTCTGCACCGCTCTTTGCCGACTGTTGCTTTCTTCTTTGTCGCCTTCCACCACACTAGTGCGGCATATGTGAGTATGGGCCTGACCACCACTGTATATAGCCAGTGCACCATAGCAGGTTTCAGGCCCCAAGTCCTGCCTACTATTTTTTTACAAATGAAAAGAGCGTTATACGCCTTTTTAATTCTTTCCTCTACATTTGCATTCCAGTTCAGTTTCCTGTCCAGAATAACCCCAAGATACTTTGCCTTGTCAGACAGAGGCTATTCCACTCCCTCCAGTTTTGGGAGGTTAATGTGTGGTATCTTATGTTTCATGCTGAAGAGTACCAGTTCTGTTTTGGAGGGGTTGACGTTCCAATGATATTCAATGAAACATTTGCAATTTGTTCAAACCTTTCAGATACCTGCCGCGCAAATTCCTCTCGTATCTCATCATTCTGTAGCCCTTCTCACCGTATGCGTGTAAAGAACCGTGGTTAACGCTTTGGCAGGATATGTATTTGATCGTTTGGATGCAATTTGCACAACACCATGGTGGTGATTACTTGACATAATTCAGCTCCTCTCAAAACAAGAACATCACAAACCCGACGGTACGACAAAGAATTCTATCAGCTATCCTCTCCCTTTGCTGTTAAACACCGGAGTTATAGTTTTCTTTTTCTTTTATACCAGGAGCAATTACTGCAGGCTAGCAGGCGTCGCGTCGGAGGGAAGATTCGGCGATCACTTTCAAGACTTCTGCTGACATCTTATCTACTCCAGGAGCCTTCTTATTTCTCATAGTATAATGGTCTAGGGCCTCTTCTAATAGCATAATGTGTAATAGCGTTTCCAAGACTAAAACTCCCGTTGAGGTACTTGTCGACTGTCAATGACAACATCAATCATAATTCAAGAATTATATTCCGTCGCCTTCTGTTAGTTACAATGGTTTAAAGATCTTCTGAACAAAAATCGAATGTATCCACTAGTATCTCCTCAGTTGCTGTGTTTCCGAATGCTTAGTCAGATAGTTGATCGATTATAGAGGAAAACACCAACATCAACCTTGACTTCTCCGACGCGACGATACAACAGCGTAGCCGTTGAACTTCGTGTACTTTTTATGGCCGCCAATAGAAAGCAATTATGTACTAAAATAGCTGTCGATATTTATTTTCGATCCGAACATAAATCAATTATAAATATATAGAATTTGTGTGTTTTCTTAACCATTAGTATTTAATTAACGTTAAATTTGTAATAATTGCAGGAGTTAACCTAACCACTGGCTTATCCACTTACAATGTCAAAGTTTATAATTAATGGACATTTTCGGCAGTTCAATTATGTTTGGTGGCTTGTTTTTGTGGACAACAAACTTAAGGCCAAAATAAGCGATGCAGTGTTTACACTCGTATCTATAGCTTTCGACATTCTACAGAAATATGACTTATAATGGCACATTATTATGACCATAATGCATACACTATACACGGTCGGTCATTCGTACTGTGCATCAGAAAGTCTATTAGCTATTATAGCTAAAACGTGGAGGTTACAATTATTGGACTTATCATATTAAGCCCACGGGTACTACCTATATTTAATATCTTAAGTCACATAACAACATCGGTCATCGGTGTATAGAAAGGGCTACCTACGTCCAAAGGGAATAATAAATCAAACTACAATCAAAAAAATAAATAATTGAATAATTAGTAAAAGCTAAAACGAGCGGCGTTGGTTCTCTTGACCTATAGACCAAGCCCGGCTTATGAATGAAACTCATCCACTGATGTCGATTATAATGTTGCCCATAAATTATTCGCTAATTTTGGAGTGTGGCCACGACAACAAAAAAAAAAATACACATGCCGACAGTGTCTATAAGTGTGTTGTTTAATGACACGAATTTGGGAGGCTAGGTGTAGACTTTTGTTAAATTTTTTGCACACTTCTATGAAGCCGCATCTCATTTGCAACACGTGTTCCACAGGCCGCCAATTGCCTCTATTACTGGCTTTGTTATTATTATTTTTGTTGTTGTGACTCTTTTTTAATTTGTCTGACGTATTTGGTTATTTGTTATTTCTGTTTTGTTTGCTTTCGATGCGATTGTTTTAGCCTCTGTTGATTTATAGCCGCTTATAGTTAGAAATTTGTTATATCCAATGGACAATTTGGTTCCACACAATTTTGACTTGTTGTAAATTAGAAATTGCAATCCGATACGGCACCATCTACTATTTATGCACAGATGTCAGTTCAGTAGATTGATTTTTGAGTGCCTATAGCTTTTCTAAGAAAATGCCAATAGGCGTTCCGTTCCGGGAATTGATTTCCATTTGTAGCTCTGTTGACTATAGTAGCGAATTAATTTTAGTTTTAGAAAGGTATTAGGTAACCGTATTTAAGCTATTGACAATCGCGTCTTATCAGTAGGATGGTTTCATCTATCAATATTAATATGGGGCTGTGCGAGGGGTTAAAGAGGCAACCACGGAAAAAACTTGCAACCTAGATCCTAGTGGATTTACTGTCGATGATCATAAAAATATAAAAAGGACCACGATTACGAACTAGATTTTCGATAAGGCAAACATAGATATTTCTGGCAACCAGAAAGGACGATGAGATGGGCCGGACAAAAAGCGGATGGAAAACTGTGGTATTAAGGTGACTGCTATTACGGACACAAACTACATAGAATAGACCGTCGACTCCTCCCACAAAACGGACTTTGCCTACAAGTTGCCTGCGGCCCAGGATTTTTCATGTATTGGTGCTGTACAAAAGCGCCATTAATTTTGACATTTCACACGTATTCACAGACAGGGGAATTAATTCCGGGGAGAATCGGGTATAGGTGCACGTATAAGAAAACTTTAGGATTTTTTTTTTTTTTTTTTATACTTATAGAAAAGATTTTAAAATAATAAAAATCACACAAATGATGATTTCGCAGGATGATGGTCGAGATGATCGAATGTAGCTTACCTGAAAAGAGAAAATATAAAACAACACATGAATTACCATTACAATAATAAAGAGTAATTCATGTAAATATGTAAACAACACTACGTGCAAACAGGGTAGATACTTATATAAATCTACTTTAACCTATCTATTTAGATAAGTCATCAAATCAGCAGAGAACAATATCTGAACCTCAATCTCTCTCTGCGGGAATCAACCATTGGCTATCACCAAATTGAGATTGTGAAGAAACACGAATACAATACTTCTTAAGGAGCAAACCATCATAACAGAAGAGATTAAAAGAGATACACACATATAAAACGAGGGATGATAATGCTGAACCCAAAAAAAGTAGTAAATTGCCCGAAAAAACGAAGTAGATTTACAAAAAACGAAGCAAACATTTGGCGAAATGCTCAAAATGATAAAGTTAGGTCTTCAATGGGATAAAGGGATCTATAGAAGGATGTGTAGTGTGACAGAAGCACATAAATGATATTCTATAGTGCAGTGTTTTTCAAACTTTTTGAGTATGCGACCCCTTTGTTTGTAAAAACAGTTTGGCGACCCCCACATTATAATGTGTCAGTTCTTCAAAAAGCTACATACACTGAGCCCCTTCAAAACCCATTTTATTTATTTACTGAAGAAGACATATTATTTTGCAAAACTTTTCCTAATGCCAAACGTTTCATGCGGATACACTGCTTTCTTCATCGACAAGGTGTTACCTTCTGAATTAAATGATGTACTTAAAGATGTGATGTGATCTATTAAAGGCAAGCGAAGTCACAATGGCGTTCATTTCCATATAAAACTACCCATTGTGACCGTCAAAATATTTAAGTTGAAGACTAAAAATGATTATTGGTAAGGCCCAAGGCCTTGCAAAGTCGGCTGTTTAGGACCATATGTGATGAAATGGGTTCACTCCATCAAAATCTCCTTTATCAGACAGAGGTCAGATGGCTGTCAAAAGGAAAGGTATTGACACGAGTTCTGGAATTAAAAGCTACATTATTTAGGTATGTTCTTACAAGATTCAAAATCTGAAATTCGAATCATTTTTCTGATCCCACCTGGCTTTTCAAAGTATCATTTCTCGCAGATCTTTTTGACTACTCCAAGGGAGAGAAGAAAGCATTATAACTGCAAAAGTCAAAATCAGAGGATTCCTCGTAAAACTTCCTTTGTGGCCAGAGTCTTTACAAACAAAAATTGTTTGATATTTTCCCTGCGTTCAGATATGTCGCACTAACAAAAGTTGTGTTCTGTTTTATTTTTTTTTTGGCACGGGTCTTTTGTTTATTAATCTTACCGGCTTGAGAGCACGACCCCCCAAGGAACTCTTGGCGAACCTCTAGAGGGTCGTGACCCACAGTTTGAAAAACACATGCATTACATGACACATTTTTTTAGTGATATTTATATTTCGTTGATTTTTTCGTCGTTGTTGATGTATTTAGAGTCAAATTGATCAATATTGTCTATTTTAAATGATATTTTGAACCATAAATAAACGAAGTAGAAATAAGTTGCTACGTAGCAGATGAACAATAATTAAAAAATGAAGTAGATCTACTACATATGAAGTAAATTATCATCTCTGATAAAACCCCATTTCTGAAGGAGCAAACCATCGCAACAGAAAGGGTTAAGGAGATCATATATAAATACAGCCCTAATTCTGAAGGAGAACACCATCACATAGTGAAAGGATTAAAGAGATCATATATAAATATAGCCCTAATTCTGAAAGAGAACACCATTATAACAGAAAGGATTAAAGAATCATATGAATATAGACCCAACTCTGAAAGAGAACACCATAATAACAAAACAAAGATTAAATGAAACATCGGAGAAACCTATCCCTATGTTACATTCAGGATTGGAGTGAGAAAGTAACCCTAACTCATCATCCATCAAGAATAGGCAACAATGATTTTTAAGAGAACATGGGAGAACACCATACCTATGTTCCATTCAGCATTGGAGTGAGAAAGTAACCCTAACTCAACATCTATCAAAAATATTCAGCGATGATCTTCAAGAGAACATGGGAGAAAACCATCCCTATGTTCCATTCAGTATTGGAGTGAGAAAGTAACCCTAACTCAACATCCATCAAAAATATGCAGCAACATTCTTTAAGAGAACATGGGAGTAATCCCCCCATGTTTCATTCAACCCTAACCCTAGAAAGTAACCCTAACTTAACATCCATAAAAAAAATATATGTGCAAGGCAGATGCGCAAGAGAGAGCCGCATAAGCACACTGCCTGATAAGATGAAATCCAGAAACGCAATACAAAGTATAATATGCAGGGATAAATACTATAAAATGGACGCCACCAAAGAGAAAAGGAGATGTGCCTGATCATCGATGACATAATCTCACCACACCACGGCAAACGTGTGAAGAATGCCATCAACACACACTGCTATGACAAAAACTATATAGCATATACGCCAAGTAAAGAGAAGAGAATAAATGCATGAGTATACCATCAAATGCAAATGTGCGAAGAATACCATCAACACACAACATAAGAATAAATATTAAGAGAGACGTCTTGAAAGGATATGTGGTGCAGGATAAACCAAATCACCCCAGCCAAACACATACATTCTACGAGCAGATACGCGAGAGAATACCTTCGCTACACACTGCGAACGATTTAATCCTATATACATATATAAACGAAAGAGAAAGAAGAGAAATGCATGAGTATACCATCAAATGCATAATCTCACCTACAACAAACGTGCGGAGAATATATCTTTAATACACTGCCACTACAAATGACACGAAAGAGAAAAGGAGATGTGTATGATACACATCTCAATCTCAGGCAGAATCCTATTACAGAATAATGTGCAGAGAATTTTATGAGCAAACACCAATAAAGAGAAAAAGAGAAATATGTATGAGATTGCCATAAAATGCATAAACTCATCAGCAAATATACGGAGAATGCCATCCACACACAATGCCGATGCCACAAAGGAGATAAAGGGGGTGTGCTTGATCATCAATATAGCGCGAACCAATTCACTTGGCCAACCGTCGGTTGCGCAGAGAGAGGATTTAAGAGAATATACACGACACAAAACAAAACACAAAAACAAAATACACAGAAACCTGCGCAGTAGAATGGCCAAGTGAATTGGTACGCGCTGTAACACGATCTCACCACACGACGGCAAACGTGTGGAGTGGAGAATACTATCAACACACACGGCAACATAGACGCCACCAAAGAGAAAAGGGGTTGTGTGTGATCTGTTTTTTTAAAAATACAATCTCACCACACCCGATGTTCGTGAGAATACCATCACACAACTCAAGGACAAAGCCAAAAAAAAAGGTAAAGAAAATAAAACAAATATACTATACACAGCTACAGCGCGAACCAATTCACTTGGCCATTCTACTGCGCAGGTTTCTGTGTATTTTGTTTTTGTGTTTTGTTTTGTGTCGTGTATTTTCTCTTAAATCCTCTCTCTGCGCAACCGACGGTTGGCCAAGTGAATTGGTTCGCGCTGTATTCAGGATTTCTTAAGTTATCCTTAATAGATAATAAGAAGAAGGAATTGAATGGCAATTCAGTGATTACTCACCCCCACAATCGCTTACGCCAAACACCCATGGTAATTGGTAAATATACCCAAAGAAAACGAAAACAAGTAAAATAACTCGCACTCGCGATACGACCGCACATCACGACACAATGGTTGATTCACTACTAAATCATATTTTGCTGATCGTGCTCAGCTCCAAGTGTCTTTTCTTTTCTTTCCCCTATCGAAAGAGGGAAATTCCTTTTCCATCGAACCGAGGGAGAAGAAGAGAACATTGTTCTGGAATTCCTTGTAGGTATTGAAGGACAAAACAAATACAATAAGAAAAGTCGATTATTCATCGACAATGGAAAAATGCCTTTCACACGGAAGTTGCCGGTCTAGTTCTATGTCGTTTGTGTTGTGTTTATGTCGTACGCGGCAGACTTAGGGATGCAGTTTCGAGCTATCGTATCGAACATTAAAGGTCGGCTTATGACAATCCGCATCAAGACTAATTTCGATAACATTAGCCTGATAAGCGCACAGATGATGCTGACAAAGACTGTTTCGACGTAAAGTAAGTTAAATTAAATTGAGGTTAATGGTACTTTATTAAATCATGAATATTATTTGTTACGTCCGCCCGCCAACTGGTGATTAGAACGGAGGAGAAGTAGTTGGTCTTCTCCTCCGTGGCGCCTTGGCGGGCTTGTATTCGTCGCTCAATTAGCGCAAGTGGTGTGGTAATCACTTGGTCAATTGAAAAAATCGAAGTGCAGCTTCACTTCCTGACAGGGTTTCCCCAGAACAGAAATGTCTTCCCAAGTTGATATATACGAAGAATTGACTGTCAGAATTCAAAAACTATTCAAACAATCATCAAACTATTTTCAAATCATAAACATATTTATGAAATGAATAAATTGTTGGAGTGTACGATTGTCATCACAAATTTTTAAATTTGAGTTGGCCTCGACTCCAGTAATGCGTTTCGCCCCGATGTGGTGGGTGGGCTCATCAGTAGACGACCACCACATCTGTTCTAGACGCACTGTTTGCTCGATTTTCACCGAGACTAATGATTTTTCAATCAACAAGTGACTGCGGCCTCCTCACCTGCAAATGTAATAGTTAATCTTACTATATGTCGGGGCAGTGGCTCAGTGGTTAGTGTGCTGGACTACTATGCAAGGAGCACCAGGTTAGATCCACGAACTTAAGGTTTTATCCATTAAGTCACTTCTCGCGAGCTTCTGACAAATATCGGAGAGTATAAATAATATCATGTAAAGGCTTTTCAATTCAGCCGTTCGAACTCGGCTTAAAGTTGTAGGTCCGTTCCATTTGTCCCAAAAATAAAAACGCACACAAAAGTGAGAAGCTAGGGTGCCTATACGGACCTGTTGCGCCAACTACTTATTTAATTTGTTCAAGTTACTATATTAGGTATTCTAATATTAGATTTCGAAGAAAAATCTATCCTGTAATCTATACTGTATTCGGAAAAATAAATCCTGTGAAATGAAAAATTTTCTTTGATTTTTCCTGTTTTTCCTTGAAAAATAAATGGCATGCTTACTCATGCAACATGTCCATCTTCATCCGGTTTGCCATTATACGACTGCGACAAGTCATCCAATCCTGACACACAAAATGCAGCATCGAATGCTAGCACATTAGAAGCAGTGACAACTGAAAATACCTCGGAAGAACGTAAGTAAATAAACGTTTGGTTCACATCGTTCCAAGTATTTACTGTATTCCAAGCGTTGTCATCCGTCCGGGTTTTGCCGGACATGTACTCTTTTTCGCCTATGCGGGGAACGTCCTGGATAGTTTTTCTAGATTGTCCGGGTTTTTCATTTTTTCATCGTCAAGAGAAAAGGAAATTCGAAATTAACGGAGCTTGAAAGTGCCAATTTTTTCCCACTTTTTGGTAGTGATTTTGAACTTCTTGCTTCTGAATTCTGCAACATAGCTATTTATTGTAATACCAATTTTGGTAATCGACAAAAGAAAGGTTCAAAAACACTGAATGAAAAATTGGCTACTGTTTTATGGTCACCAAAGTACCTACTTAATATCTAATGTGATCTTATCTATTGAAGTCGATGTAATCACTTTAAAAATATAAAATATTTTGCTGAAATGATCGACAATGAATATAGAATAGCAAGCACTTTTTACCATTCAAAAAGGAGATGACTTTCTCTTTACAGTGGAATGACTTTTGCTTATGTTTGAAACCCTAAAATAATATTTCGAAGTCGTCAAAAATCCACCCAAGATATACAATGGTTTTTTTTTGGGTTGTTTAATGCGGCGGGTTTTAATGAGAAAAACGTTTTCCAATATTTGGAAAATCCGTGAATGCCAAAATTCACGTAATTTACAACACAATATTTTTGTAAAATACAAAATATATTTCGTTGCAAATAGCTAACTCGGGTCCCAATTAAAATTTCCAAAATCCCAGAAATTGATTTTCTTTATATCTTCCTCCTTTCCCACCAATTGGAAAATATGGAGTATCTGACTAAGGAAATATCTCTATTTTAATATATTAAAAAAATAAATAAATAGGTGGCGCAACAGGCGGTAGACACCCTAGGCCTAGCTTCTCGCAACCATTCGTTTGTGTGAGTTTCTATTTTTGGGACGAATGGAAGGGACCTACAATTTTATGCCGAGTCCGAACGGCTGAATTGAGAAGCTTTTTCATGACAGTTATACTCTCGGATGTTTGTCAGACGTTCGCGAGAGGTGGCGCAGTAGAAAAAAACCTTAAGATGTAATTTGGGTTTTTTCCGGGGATCGAACCTTGGATAGTGGGATCCCCCACACAGTAGTCCAGCACACTAACCACTGCGCTACTGCGATTATATTAGTTAATATTAATATTAATATTATATTAATTAAAAATTTAAAATCCAGAATTATGCCCGCTCCCTGTTCAGGATCCAGGTTATACCGAGTATTGACTGATACTCGGCACCAAATTCACTATAGCACTTTGTGAGGAAATCACTTAAAAGGAGTCTGATGATGAATTAGTGGTGTAGTTCGAAATAGCTATCATTCCTACCAAAGTGATTGTGTCTACGAGTTGTTGTTAATGTAATTCTCTCAAACAATAATTCAGAAACTGAAATTCGACATCATTTTCCAACAGAAATTGTCAGGGTCTTGGGATTGAGAATCGTTGTTACTCCTCGCTTCCCCACTCAGTATAGTGAGAGTTAGTTCCAGTTGGGACTTAATTCGTTGGGCCACACTTTTGTTCATCCTATCCAGCGCGCAGCAAAGCACACAAGTTACTTCTTTAATGTTGACTATAAAATAAGCATAAATTTAGAGGCTAGTCTTTTAAAAGTCAGCTCTTATAGATTTAATGCTAGTAAAGCGTGTTAAGAGGAAATGTTTTGTTGCCCGAGTTCCTTAAATGGGAACAATATTCAGTCCAACTATTTGATCATAGATCAAGGTTAGTTGCTTTTGACTGGAGCAACTATTGGCTGTTACCTAATAATAAATTGAATGTTCAAGACTCTGATGATCTTATAACTTTGGCTAGCACACGAATTCCTTGCAATTGTTGGGTTAATCGTCCAGGTGGGTGAGTGAAAAAAGCTTGGATTTGTGTTTTCGATTGTAGTCCTGGTACAGAAGCCCATCAGCATAATTAACCATTGCACCCGAAAATTAAAAAAAAAAAAAACGCCTACATCCATTATACATTTTAACTGTTCGCTCTGATGCTTTCATTTTAAGCCGGGATTATTGCCGAACAAATTTGGAACACAAAGCTGCACATGTTACTGACTAAGCCCATAGTGGTATGCAAAAAAAAATATTACTCAATTAGCGAAACAAGATATATGCTCAATGATATGGTAACTGAGTCTTTTTAGGCGTCACACGTCACACCATAAAAGAAGCAAAGTGAAATTTTACCAACCCTGACCTGTTCAAGGTTAGTATTGACATTACAAACATGGATTCCGGGGGCGCACCCATATTTACATAACTGTAGCCACAACAAATTTGATCCCATCTTTAGATAGATTTATTCGTAAATAGATAGATACACTTGACATTGAGATTTGATTACACATTTGGGATCTTTCAGCAAGTGCACGAAACTCTTTGTCCTAGCTATTCAGTCATACGTCAACTTCAAAGTTGTTATTTTGACAGCTATAAGTTCACTCTCTGTTTAGGTGGTTATCATATTAGAACGCCCATGTCAGACTATAAACATCATTGGCATTGAAATAAATTCGAATGACAAAGATAAAATCAATTGCTCGCAGATTCGTCGGTATTACGTAATTGCAACTATAGTTTACAAATTAATTTACACATTATATGGATAAGTAAATAATATTGTTTCAACTAACAATAAAATGAACAAAGAGTTTTATTGTTGACATGCTATAGGTCAATGTACCATAAGCACAAGTGATCAATTGATGACAGAAACCGGTTAGAAGTTGCTAACTCTACACTCGCCTCATGATACTGTACGGCATTTTAAGTTAAAAGCCAAGATTACTTCATTTATGAATTTTATTTATTGAAAATAAGCCGCACAGGTGTGAATTGGATAAGACGACGAGGCCGATGCAGAAGAGAATGAAATAATCCCAATAAAGCAGGTCAGGGTTGGTTTGCTTATTTCGTTTGGAGAGCGGCAGACAGCCTCTTTATCGTCTATAAGGTTCCTACACTAGGGAATTGAAGGGAAGCGTAATACAATATTATAGCTACATCCCTGCCAAACTCGTTAGTCTGTGCAAAACAACGCGCGATAGAGAAATCTCGCTGATTCGTCAAATTATTATTCTTTTCGACCCATTTATGAATGATAAGCTTTAATTTGGTAAAAAAAAGAAAAGAATTGGTTAACATTAAGTAGGGTTAATATGTACCACAAGATTACGGTCGGCTTTTAATATTATAATAGATTCCTAAAGAAATCCAGGTACAATTTGACAAAGCGGATCTGGCTGGCAATGAGAGGTCGTAACGAAGTAAATATATAGTGCCAGGATAAAGAAAGAGTGGTCTTGACAGTTGTAACGATGCGAAATAGATAGACAGACAGCCTGCAGATCTACCGAAACCCTTGTCGGAGTACCTACTAACGAATCACTGTAGGTACATTAGGCAGACATGTCGTCTCGTAAGGTTAGCAGTCATCGCCACAGTTGCAAAAAGGCTTACTATTGTACTGAATTCAGTACAATTTGATTTTCCCGAGTACGCAAGTAACACTCTTCTCAATTTTTGTATTATTTTTAATTTTTGATAGTTTATTTCTATATCTCTCAAATCAAACATAGTCCTTCGTTAGGGGCAGGGTCCTTGACGTATGGGCAATCGTATAAGCGTCGGTGCGAAGGCTTAATGTAGCAATGACTCAATGGGCTATGCTGTGGGAGGCGGTAGTCGTCTGGCAGACAGGCTGTTGAGGGGCAACGAACTAAGAACTGCCTATAGGGAGTAAACCGCATTATCAAATCTCGAATCCGGTGGAACAGCATATCCTTCTCTCAATTTTTATCTTTTTTTATATATTTTCTTTTTCTTATTGGATTTAAATACCTAATTATATCTACAACATTGTTAGCTTCTTTTTCCATTTTTGTAATCTTATAACACATTATTCAAAGATATCAATTAAGCTGCTATCTAAGAAGATATACGAATAAATAAATAAATTATGAATTATGAATCATATATGCTGAGGTATGCGTGGCTAAGAGAGAATACCAGGCGACCTTCGGTTTTAAACCAGCCTTCCTGTGCCGTACCGAACTCTGGCATGGGTCATTTTTCTTTCCCGGATACTCGTGGGATCAATATTTCGAACCAAATAAATAAAAACTTACAGACTGATGCCTCTGTAATCGCATCAACCTCTGGCCATGCTGTTGGGTAACCAGAAGAGCAAACAGATCGTGCAGCCACTGGGCTCTCGATGGTCAACAACCCTTGTGCTATAGAGCACACGACCACAACTTCTCGGTGTCAAGTGGACCCCATTCAAACTTCAAGACCGTGTCAGAAAAGAAGATGAGAATTTGCACACTTCCGACTCCGACACATCCACCGTAGTTGACACCAGAGTGTGGTGTCCGAGAAATCGAGATGCTCTGCAATTGGCAAGAGTTTGGCTAGACTACAGATTCAGCAAGGTGGATATGTTAAGCTCGGTGGTTTCGAAAACAGACGCTTTAAAAGTGCCTCGCGGAGGGCGGAGCCAAAGTTTACTTTCTAAAAATGCAGAGCGCTCATAGCGAAGCTGTCTGACCATTAAATAAAACTGTGGATCTAACGGGACAATATTCCCAATATGGTGAACTATACACCCGAAGAAGCAACTTCCATTTGGAGTAATCAACTTCTCTTTAAGCATTAACGATTTTAAAAGATTTTTTCTATTTTCAGACATTGGGAAATTGGGAAATCAACAACAACATCAAAAATCAAAGCTATATGGAAGAGATTTAGAACTCGAAGTAATTTCAAGATTTACAATAAATGGGACTTCCACATCCTATGTTCCTGATAAATACGGGTATATGTAAGAACCTTGAATATTTACGTCTCTGTAATTATTCAATCAGCTTATTTACGGGTTTAGTTTGTCCATTTGCATTGGCGCTATTCTACGATACCCGGAGGGCCAGAGCTTAGCTTCAATGAGGGCCGAAGCATGTGCTAATGTCTCTATTACATTTCATTTACTTTTGAAATTTTTGTTGCATTCCTCGAAGATGTGGAAAACCGAAAAAGATTTGATTTTGGAGACATTTTTTGAACTACATAATTGCAACATTTTTCATAAACTGCCTTTTGGACGATCAAGTAAATTCAATCGTCCAATTTGTTTAAAGGTTTTTTCCTGGTGAACAAAAAGGGTATTGAAATTATTATCAATAATGAATATAGAGCTCTATCTTTTTTCTGTACAACGTGTAGGTACAGTTTGCTCAATCGATCGATAGACAACTGATTTTGAACACAACTATACAAAGATTAGCCTTAATCTTTTAATATGTAGGTAAGGTATGTACTTCGGCTAAAGTATCCTATCCGTCTATAAGACTTATATTACCTTAAGCTTAGTACGCCGCTCGTGCTAAATTTTAGCTCATATACAAAATTGTCTCCAAAATTTAGCTGAGCTAAGTTTAAGCGGTGCTGAGGACATGGAAAAATCATTTCTGCAGACTGTTAAACGGCGAAGACGACACATATTCCGCTGTCAGGCAGAATGAACCATTCAACCTGGGCGATGAAAGCCAAGACTTCCGCCCACCTGACCAAAATGAGGTACGGATAGCAATATCCATGCTGAAGTCCAACAAAGCTGCAGGACCGGACGGTTTATCGGCCGAGCTTTTTACAGCAGCGGGAGATGACTTGGTAGAGAGCATACACCAACTCGTTTCTAAAATTTGGTCAGAGGAAAGTATGCCTGATGAATGGAGCCTCATCATTGTTTGCCCGATCCATAAGAAAGGAGACCCTCTAAACTGCGCCAACTATAGAGGCATCAGTCTCCTTAACATCGCTTACAAGATCCTGTCTGCCGTACTGTGTGAACGCCTGAAACCATTTGTCAACGAACTGATTGGACCCTATCAGTGCGGTTTTAGTCCCGGTAAGTCCACAACCCACCAAATATTCACACTACGGCAGATCCTGGAGAAAACCCCACCATCTATTTATCGATTTTAAAGCCGCATATGACAGCATTTATAGAGACGAGCTGTACAGAGCCATGTCTAGTTTTGGCATCCCTGCCAAACTTGTCAGATTGTGCAGAATGACGATAGAGAACGCTCGCTGCGCCTTAAAGGTCGGAAAAAATCTCACCGAGACTTTTGATGTCAAAAAAGGATTGTCTAAATCGCTGCGCTGTAATATGACTTTTTCAACATCATTCTTGAGAAAATTGTGCGAAACTCGCAAGCCAACACCAGGGGCACAATTTTTCAAAAGTCTGTGCAACTACTTGCATACGCTGACGACATCGACATCATTGGCAGAACACAGCGAGCTGTCACTGGTGCGTTTGCAGGTATTAGCGCAGAAGCGAAAAAATGGGTTTAGTGGTGAATGAGGGCAAAACAAAATATATGCTGTCAACAAGAAGGGACACACAACATCGACGAATCGGACAGAACGTCACGATAGACAGCTATAACTTTGAGGTAGTTCGGGACTTTGTCTACCTCGGCTCCGCTATTAACTCTGAAAATGACATCACATCAGAATCAGAAATCAAGCGAAGAATTACACTTGCCAACCGCTGTTACTTTGGCCTAAGAAGGCAATTGAGGCCTTGTCGAGAAACACCAAGGAGACTGTATATAAGACCCTCATCATCCCAGTCCTGCTTTATGACGCCGAATCATGGACGTTGTCAAAGGCGGATGAAGATCTCCTTGGTCGTTTCGAACGCAAAATTCTTCGAGTGCTTTTCGGTCCCGTTTGCGCTGACGGGCTCTGGAGGAGGAGATTTAACAGCGAACTCTACGAGCTGTACAGCGACATCGACCTGGTCAGAAAAGTACGTATCAGTCGACTAAGATGGCTAGGACATGTAGATCGAATGCACACCAACGCTCCGGCCCGAAGAGTCTTCGACTCCAACACGGAGGGACAACGCAGTAGAGGAAGACCTCGCCTTAGGTGGCACGCACAAGTGGAAGGGGACCTCAACCAACTTGGAGTGCGCAACTGGAGGCGGTTAGCCAAAGATCGTGCTAACTAGAGAGGCGTGTTGGTTGAGGCCCAGGTCCACCCCGGACTGTAGCGCCATCTAAGTAAGTAAGTAAATTTAAGCGAATCCATTTAACCGAGCGGTACGCTGCTTCAGCTAAAATATCAAATTTTCATTTCAAAGAAATGTAAAATACATTGAATCTTTATTCAATGAATCGATCAGATAACGAATGCGTCTGTGATAAATTTGAGATCAAGGAATAGCAGACAAGGAAAAAAGAAAGTGCAACGAAAATAAAACACTTTTCCGCGTCGATCAATTTTTGAAGGAAGTTATTTTCAAGGAACAGCTTTTTTCTGTGACAGTTATACCTACTTGTTATTTTTTCTTGGTTCAATAAAATATTTATTTTTTATGTTTTCGGTTGGTTTTATACATTTAAGAAATTTGAGTATTATTCAGTACAATTTTTCTTCAGATTGCAGTACAGTTTAGAAAAGTCGATCACCGCTATAATTTATGAGGATGAGGAAAGACACTTCCACTTACAATGTACCTAAATTCCCGGAGCTATCCCCGATTAGAAATCAAACTCTTAAAGCGTCTCTCAGATTGAGGCAACAAGCTATAGCAACTGCCAATAAGCAATCAGCAACATTTTTCGTTCGAACGATATTTAGTAGCTTTGATGTGAGACCTCTAATTTAATTCAAAGTAAAATAATTGTGAGCGATAATTTTGCGTGTTTCCTATTGCCAGTTGCTTATTGATTGTTGCCTCAATGTGAGAGCCGACTTAGGAGAGTATTTTTGCGCATATTGATGAAACGGAATTCAAAATGATTCCAAGAACTATAACCTACTCTGCTTACCTACAGTGGACCTCTAATTTCATCTAAGCCAATTATCCCAAATATATCAATACGTAACCTAACCACCTCAATCCCAACACCAAAAACGGGGTTTCTAGTTTGTAGCCATTGTACTATCGGTATTGGTCTTTATTTTCTTGATTTGAAATACGCTTTAAAAAAAAATTGACTATAGGTAATAGGTATATACAGTGAGCGTTAAAAGCCACAAAGCTGCGGGCACCAGCTAGAACCCTTCATACAATTGTTTTCTGGTCTAATAAATTCAATAATGATATTGAATTTCTATAGAATTAGTTTATATCGAAAGCAATTCTTTGCCATTGTGCTCATTTTCAGATACAAACACGATAGATACGCATTCATTGTGCTGCACTTAATTAGATTGCATATGACTACACGATTTAGTTATTTCTATAATTAATTTCACCATTCCACGGATTGAAATATTTGCAAATTGAAAATAATTATCATGTGAAAATGTTACATTAGATTTAAATAAATTGAAATTAAACCAGAAATACATGTACATTATGTTTTGTCAATTCAAACCTTCAAGTGCACAAGGAACAATGCAGCAGATAACCGACTTTGTTAAAATAAATAGTATAGGGATGCCGAACGCAGAAATTTTCCTCATTCCATTAACATTCACCCCTATCGTGGAATCCGCCGGGGGGAATTATTCACGGAAAAAAACATTTTGGTATCGTCGAATCCGCAAAGTGAACAGTTCCCCGTGTGGGTAATGTGAATGAGTTTCACTGTATCGTTGAAAACGTTCAAATCGAATTTTTCCCGAACAAAATGACATTTCTTACCCGCAACAAAATCATTGCGGATTTCATAGGTTTTCTTACTTGCTGCAGATCGTGAGGATTTTTTTTTAAGAAAATGTACATGTAAAAAAGCTGCGTTATTAAGCCGAACATTTGTAATAAATCTGTGCAATATTGAACTTTATTAAAACAAAAAAAAACATTCTAAAAACACATTTCATCCGGTAGCTCCATGAAATCATTCACTGGTCCTCTTAACCTGTCTCGTACTCTTCTCTGAGAACACCGCTCATTTCGTTCTTCCTCTTATGCTTCCAAAAATGGAGCTATCGTATCAATTATTATATCAAACACTTTATTTTTCATTGAAATCACTTTTAAAACACACTTTTTATATGCCTCCGATGAATGCAGCTACCTACACAGATTTGTGTTAACAAATGAAAGACAGCCGTTTGACAGTGAAACTACCTTTCCCAAAAACGTGTCGATAAGGAAACGTTTCCGGCGGATTCCACGATAGCAGTAGAAAGTGAAAGGGAATCGAATAGGTGAAGTGAAACTCAATTCCGACGGATTCCACGATAGGACTGATTATTTCAATTGAAGCTTATTACAAAGCGATGGTGCAAGGTGCAACCATCACTGTTCGGACAGCCTTTTTTGGCCAGGTCTGGAAGTATCCAAAATAAAATACTATAGATATCATGGGCAAATTGGTTAAATACTGTTTCAAAAGCCTGCGTTCCGGTCTTAAAGCCAGGAGCCAGTTTCAAAAAAAAAGTTAATAAATAGTTGGCGCAACAAGTACATATACAGACCCTAGCCCTAGCTCAAATCTCACAATCATTCGTTTTTGGGACATATGGAACATGGAAGGAACCTACAATTTCATGCACTGTCGAAATACCTAAGCTTTCTCAGAACAGTGGTGTATATTCTCAGATGTTTTTTAGACGTTTGCGAGAGGTGGTGCAGTGAAAAAAACCATAAGGTGTATTTTTTTTCGGGGATCGAACTTGAGACTCATTTCTCAGCAGACTAACCGCTGAGCCACTGCACCCACCCGCTGATTAGCTTTCTTTTGAAACCTCTAGATACTGTTTCGATTGCGAAAATCTTTATCTTCTTGAGGTGTGAGTCTGCATGGTCCCATCTTTTTTTACGCAGGATCTTGATTTTTAAAAAAATTTGCGTCGCTGTCCTTGTTTTTCGCTGTATCCATCATCATAATACGGACTCCTTTTATGGGAAGTTCGATAGCGTACCTACGATGTTTTCACGTACCACTTTGAGGATGTCGCAATACTGGAAATGCACTTGTTATTGTCGTCTGTGTTGCGTAACTGCACAGTTGAGTGTCTCTCACTGACACTGAGGGCTTTCTGTAGACCTGGCTGCTGCTAGATATTCTGTAAGGTCTTCAGCGTCGAATTTTTTTCAGGGTTGTTCACAGCTTCTTCTTGTTAAGCAACCAAAATTTGAATCAAGCAGCGACATATACATACATGATAAAATAAAAAATCAAATAAACACTCACCTCTTTCATTGATTTCCCAGATGCCCCAACGATGATTTCTCATCACCTATATAGAAGGGACGTATTGACTAACTTACTTAGATGGCGCTAAAGTCTGTGTGTCAACATTCGCATCAACCAATATAGCTCTCCAGTTGACCACTCCAAAGCTGATTGAGGTTACTTCATACATGTGTACGGCATACCTAAAGCGAGCTCTTCTTTTATAATACACTATAGCGGACCCGGCGAACTTCGTCGCGCCCGAATTTAACGCCTTCAGATAAACTATGTTTAGAAATATGATCCACATGTTACCAAATATTACAAGCTCACGCTATTTTTATTTGTATTACTGCTTTTCTTCTCTTTCTCTTGTCATTCGTATCATATATTCATATAAGCTAAATCAAATGGTATAAAAATTGTATGTATATATACACATTCTGATGTACTATTAACATGTATAACAATTTTGTCATGGCTTGTTCGCCTGCTTGGCTTGCGGTCTCACGGCATTCGTGATTCAGCTGGCGACGAGTAAAGACCAAGCATTACACATAACATAACCATACAAATATTATGAACTATTGTACCACACATTACACTGTAAATTAAAACATAAAAAACACAAAATACATTTTTTTTCATTAACACCAAAAACACACTCCCAATTACACACATTAAATTGGTCCTTCTTTGAGCCGGATTATCACCTCAATCAAAGCCGTTTTGCATGCCGTTTGATGGATAATCTGCACACATAATTTGGGAGATTTTTTTTTGATCGAATGATATCGCCGGTACCGTAAGTACGGATCAATTATATATATAGTTGCATGTGAAATACATATATACAAACTGCATTATATCGCGCGTCGTATGACATATAACCGTTCCAACGGTAGTGCTTGCATGTTATAGACAATAAATTATTGGAATCTAATATAGAACAGTTTTTCACATCGGGAAGAGTGATTTGATACGATTCTTTGTTTCGCTATTTCCTCAATTTCCTTAATTAAAAAAAATGAATGTCATTGTGGCAAGACGGGGTCGCGCTAAGGGTTGCCTTACACGTGCGCTAGAGTTTGCAGAGGCTATTAATGCCGACACGATTCTTGCTTCATTAGAAATCCGGTTAGCGAAATTAGATGAAACGTGGTCCGAGTTTACGTCTTTAGAAGACAAATACTATGAATTTGCCGGCGAGGAAAATTATGAGAATTCCGAGGCTCAATTTGCCGAATACGAGGAAAAGTATTTCCGAGCTCACTCGATAATTTCGAAGGCAATTCGCGATAGACAATCGACAAAGATAGCGGTTGCTGAGGAACCGGCAAGTAGTTCTTCATCAGTGGCACATTCTGAGACCACCAACCGTAACCAATCTGTCCATCTTCCGAAAATTTCCATTCCAACATTCTCGGGAGATTACAAAGATTGGCCGGCGTTTCGAGATCTGTTCACGGGAACAGTGGATTCAAATGCTACACTCACGTGTACGCAGAAATTCCATTATCTAAAATCTTTTCTTCGCGGGGACGCGGCCAATTTAGTAAAACATATAAGCTGTTCGGAAACTAACTATATTGAGGCCTGGGATAAATTAGAAAAGCGCTACGATCAACGCCATTTAATCGTGCAATCATTTATCCAATCGTTTTTATCGCTCCCCGTTTGTACAACTTTAAATCTTCAACTTCTTCGAAAGATTTCGGATGGCGCGGATGAAGCGATTAGAGGACTTAATGCCTTAGGATCTACAGATAGAGACCCCTGGCTCATTTATGTATTAATTCAAAAACTAGATCATGAGACTCGTCAATCGTGGGCAGAGGAAGTAGGTTCGAGGGATGACTGTACCATTATCGAATTTATTGAATTTTTACAAACACGTTGTAGCTGTTTAGAATCATGCTACTCGTATTCCCGACCAAGCCAAACCCGTGCAAAAACCCCAAACGCAGTTCGGTCCCATCTAGTAGAGTCTCGCCAAGGTTGCGCAAAATGCAAAGGCGATCACAAACTACCACAATGTAAGGAGTTTATAGACCTCACTGTGGACGACCGTCGTGATTTTGTTAAAAAAAGCTCACTCTGTTTTAACTGCCTTCGGCATGGCCATGCCTCCAGTAAGTGTCGGTCACACTTTCATTGCCGAGTATGTAATTCTCGGCACCACTCGCTGGTGCATCCTATGCAAAATCAATTATCTCAACAAGTAACTGAAAATACTTCAAATCCGTCTTCGAGTGCTAGTTCTTCATCTCTGCTGCAAACTACTGAACATGTTATAGCTAATCATTCGCTTGAATCCAATCGTCGTTCATCATCCATTCTTCCTACTGCTGTTGCTCGCATTCAGGACAATCAAGGAAACTTTCATGACATTCGTGTATTACTCGATTCGGGATCCCAAGTCTCATTTATAACCGAGAGATTTGTTCAGCGATTGGGAATCTCTCGCAAGCGTTCTCGAATTCCGATTGTCGGAATCGCTTCATCATCTGCAGGTGTTACTAACGGATTAGTAAGCATAAATCTGTTTTCTCGCTATAACTCGGAGTCTATCAACATCGACTGCCTTGTATTGCCCAACCTAACATCTCTGTTGCCACCATTCCCTATAAAGCATTTCCCAATTAATTTTCTTACACTGGAACTTGCTGATCCAAGTTACAACATCCCTGGACGAATCGATATGTTGATAGGTGCTGACTGATTCTTTAGCATTATCAAAGAAGCATCAACCTCCGATGCGAATACCAATTTGTTTTCAATTCCCACTATATTCGGGTGGGTAATTGCTGGAGGAAACTCGCAATTATCAATTAAAAACGCGGAATTAAACACCTTTTGTACTTATTTGGACTACAGCCAACAATTTGACCTTGAACGATTTTGGAAACTTGAGGAAGTTTCAAGCGAGCTGCCATTATCTCTCGAAGAGCAATTAGCAGAAGAAACATTCGCTAAGACTCATACCCGACGTTCAGATGGTAGATATGAAGTCGAACTACCATTTAAACCATCGAAAAAACTTTATTTTGGAGACTCATTCAATACAGCGTTGCATCGTTTTAATTCATTAGAACGAAGATTCAAAGTCAACAATGACCTGAAGGCCCAGTACTCTGCATTCATCGACGAATATCTTTCTCTCGGTCATATGGAAGAAATTCCAAGAGATGGCATCTTCGATCATCGACCTGTATACTACCTGCCGCACCACGCAGTGTTTAAGAATGATAGCAGTACAACGAAAATAAGAGTTGTTTTCGATGCATCTGCTAAATCAAATCAATCCTCCTCCTTAAATGAATCTCTTCTTGTTGGACCCACCATTCAACGGGACATCTTTTCTATTTGCCTTCGTTATCGTCGTCATTTATATGTAATGTCAGGGGATATCGAGAAAATGTATAGACAGGTCTGGATTGCACGCAAACACATCGATTTTCAACGAATAGTTTGGCGCCAGAACCCAGAAGACACTTTAAAGCACTATCGATTATTGACAGTAACTTATGGTACATCAGCAGCGCCATTTTTAGCAATACGCGTTCTTAAGCAACTAGCTCTGGATTCAGCTAAAACCCACCCTCTTGCTTCAACAACCTTGCTGAACGATTTTTACGTGGACGATGTCGTAACGGGGGCTAACAGTATAGAAGAATTAATTAACATTCAGAGACAATTAGTAGAAGTATTAGGGTCTGCAGGACTTAACTTACGAAAATGGACCACCAACTGTTGGCCTCTCCTAATATTATTACCAGAAGATCAGCGAGAACTTTCTCCGGTAGACTTCGAAGAATCTCATGCGGTTAAGATTTTAGGTCTACAGTGGTGTCCGTCTAAAGATTGTTTCTCCTACAAGGTTAACTTGAGTGGCACAAATAGCTTAACAAAACGTAGAATTTTATCGGACGCATCACGCATATTTGACCCTCTGGGATTTCTTTCCCCAGTCATCATAGCGGTCAAGATTATGTTTCAGGAGCTGTGGAGAAGGAAACTGAAGTGGGATGAGGAAATCCCTGAGGAATTAGCGCATCAATGGGCTGTTATTCGAGAAGAGCTGAACACTGTGGAGTCTGTCTCAGTTCCGAGGCTAATGGTAACAAACAAATGCAACTGGGAGCTTCACGGGTTCTGTGATGCATCGTTGGATGCATATGCTGCAGTAGTATACTGTCGTAGCATTAATCCTGATGGAAGCATTTCAGTAAGGCTAGTTGCAGCGAAAACGAAGGTCGCACCAATTAAGGTTTTGTCTCTTCCACGACTTGAGTTATGCGCGGCCGTCTTACTAGCACGTTTAATAAACAGGATAAAGGTTTCTTTGCAGGAAGCAAATGTTAGGATATTCGCGTGGACGGACTCTGCAATAGTGCTGCATTGGTTTTCGGCTCCTCCCAAGAAATGGTCGGTGTTCATAGCAAACCGAACATCGGAAATCCTGACAGTTATTCCATTCAAATGCTGGAACCACGTTCGTTCTGCTTCGAACCCCGCTGATGTCGCTACGCGTGGCATGTCGCCATCTAAATTATGTTCAACGGACCTGTGGTGGAAGGGACCGCAATGGCTTAGCGAGGATCGGAGTCAATGGCCTTTATCATCATACAATAAGGAGGACATTCAGCATGACCATTTGGAAGAAAGAAAAGTATTCTCGACTCAGGTACTTTTATCTAATGTGTGTTCGTCTAGTCCTAGTGTATTAGAGACAATTATACAAAATTCGTCCAGTTGGCTAAAATCGGTTCGCGTACTAGCATATATACAACGGTTTATATCAAATTCTCGTTCGTCTTCAGATTCTCGCAATTATCAGCCTTTATCATCTGAAGAAATAGAAACCTCAAAGACTAAATTAATTAAATGTGCCCAAGCTACATCATTTTTCAATGAAGTCAACCTGCTTACAAGAGGATCGTGTTTACCCTCAAAAATAGACTCTTATCTCTAAACCCTTTCATTGACTCAATGGGCGTGCTCCGGGTCGGCGGTCGTTTAGAACATTCGGATTTATCGTATTCGGAGAAGCATCCTATAATATTGTGCAAATCGCATCCAATTTCTAAGCTTCTCGCCCAGCACATACATAAGCAACATTTGCACCCCGGGGTGTCGCTTTCATTCGCGCTAATTAGACAACAATACTACATACTCGGATGCAGGAATCTACTGCGTAAGGTTGTACATGACTGTATTATATGTTTTCGGCAACTGTCTGCAGCGACAAAACAACTCATGGCCAATCTACCCGCCGAACGGATTAAATACTCGCGACCATTCAGCAAAGTTGGTTGTGACTACGCAGGACCCTTTACATTGCGCTTGAATCGCGGAAGAAATCCAAGATTTGTCAAATCTTACATTGCCTTGTTCGTGTGTTTTGTGACCAAGGCTATTCACGTCGAACTCGTCGGAGACTTATCATCTGTTGCCTTTCTACACGCACTCGATCGTTTCGTCGCACGTCGCGGTAAACCACGCGAAATATGGAGCGATAACGGAACCAATTTTCACGGTGCTAAACGTCTTCTCAACGAAATGCACGACCTCTTATGCAATCAACAACACCATTCCATAATAATCGACCATCTTTCCAAAGATAACATCAGTTGGAGATTTATACCACCCTCCGCACCTCACTTTGGAGGTTTGTGGGAGGCTGGTGTAAAATCAGTAAAGCTACACTTGAAGCGGATCATAGGCGAGACAAAACTCACCTATGAAGAGTTGTACACTCTATTGGTTAAAATAGAGGCCTTACTTAACTCTCGGCCGATGTGGCAAACCTCAGACCCAGATCAAATAGCTCTTAGTCCCTCGCATTTTTTAATAGGAGAACCGTATACAGCAGTTCCCCAACCTTCTGTTCCCAATACCTCTATTTCGATAAGCACTAACTGGTCTCTCTTACAGGCAATGTTACAAGGCTTTTGGATTCGTTGGCATAATGAATATTTAACGTCATTGCAGCAACGACCCAAGTGGAAGACAGCGCATCCTAACATCAAAATCGATGACGTCGTACTGCTGAAGGAGCCAAGTTTGCCTCCATCGAAATGGGTCATAGGACGGGTTACAAAGGTACATCTCGGAAGCGACCATAAGTGCAGAGTTGTTACCGTACGCACACAATTTGGAGAATTTGTTCGACCAGCGATTAAAGTGGCTCCTTTGCCTAATGCTGAAAGACCTTAGTTGCCACAGTCTTTCAGGGGGGGCTGTATGTTTAGAAATATGATCCACATGTTACCAAATATTACAAGCTCACGCTATTTTTATTTGTATTACTGCTTTTCTTCTCTTTCTCTTGTCATTCGTATCATATATTCATATAAGCTAAATCAAATGGTATAAAAATTGTATGTATATATACACATTCTGATGTACTATTAACATGTATAACAATTTTGTCATGGCTTGTTCGCCTGCTTGGCTTGCGGTCTCACGGCATTCGTGATTCAGCTGGCGACGAGTAAAGACCAAGCATTACACATAACATAACCATACAAATATTATGAACTATTGTACCACACATTACACTGTAAATTAAAACATAAAAAACACAAAATACATTTTTTTTCATTAACACCAAAAACACACTCCCAATTACACACACCAGAGTTATATAATAATTAATAAAACACGGATAGTTCAAATTTCAATGTGATTTATTTGAATGGAAACACGCGAACAGGCAACGTGCAGCTGACCGTACGAAAAACAGGGAAATTTAAGATTAATCCCACAGACTTCCGAAGATTGGCCTTCCGATTTATTGATTGTCATCGGAAAAGCCAATCGAACGGGGAACTCAATCCGCTTGAATTGGAATGGAAGATCAGTTGCAATAATCGGAATTCGTCGGATAAGGACTTCCTCTCCTTTGAATTTGCCCTTGATGATTGTCGCTTGAATCACATTATTCATCAGTTTCTTGACGGACAACCTCGTACCGTTACACAATTTCGAATGATTCAGATTCCGCAACATGATTATGATCGGTCACACCTTCAGCTGTAAATTATGCGGTGAAGTTCCTAGCGCATCAAGCGAGTTCAAAAATTCCGTTGGATAGCTGGTCGCTTCATCCTCTTCGGTCACGCTGTCAACGCATTTGTACGAATGCATTTCTCCAGCGATTTGACTTTGAATAATGACATTCAAGCTATGTAGATACGTCCGTATTCTTCGCTGCTAGTATTGCCCGTTCACTAATCCGATCGAGATTTTATAGGATTTTGTGCAATGTGAACTCGCAAAAAATTTCCGGGAACGATATCAATCCAGTCGAAAGATCAACGGGAATTTGGCCATTGGCGCCAGCAGGTTAACTTCTCCACCCAAAATGCACGCAAAACGTCTTTTATCACAATGAATTTCACAATTATCCGACATTTTCCAAGCTTCAAAAAATCAATTTTCGATTTGTCCAATTTCCCGACTTTTCCGGAGGGTTTTGCCAAAATTTTCTTTCGGAAGAACCTTCTCCTGGCAATTACGAACAAATTGTTTATTTTTTATATACATTTTTGCCACCATTTTTATAGATATATATAGATTGTACATAGCCACATAGGTATAGATTGTAGATTGGGTTGGATCATTATTTATAGGTATATAAGTGGTCCGTAGCCCGTTACTCCAAAATACCGATGTAGAGGAGTCGAAGTGTACATTTTCTAGCCTTCTTTAGACGACTGATTCGCACCTTTCGCCACCAGCTCGATGTCGTTGTATAAGTAGCTCTAAGAGTTCGCTGTCAAAATTCATTCTTCAAACCCCGTCAACGCAAATGGGATCGAAGACGTCATTCTAACTATCGTATAACTGCTTTTGACTTAATGTCTTGTGCTTTCGAACGTCGTGTCGGTGCATATTTAAATTGATTACAGACACATTTAAAATGTATTTTACGTTTTTTTATTCAAATTTTTAAACTAACAAAAGACTACTCAATTATGAGAACAGCAACAAAATCAAGTCGTTAAATAAACCTATAAACTATCAGCATAATGAATCACACTTGCTTTCCAGCGGGTCTGTCTATATTTTGTTTGTCAGCCGTAATTTAATATAAAAGCTTTGTATCTTCAATCTTCATTCATAAAATGTGAAAAGAAGTAGCATTCAGTGGAATAATCCATAAAAGACCCGTTCAATAGCAGAAGATATGATAAAATATACTATGCGACAAAAAAATATGAAAACGACAACTATGACAACAACTACTTAGTTCAAGTCATTTTGTCGACGGCAGCTATTAAATTAAGGGTGCGGAGACCAGTCCATCAGACAAAAAGCCTTTCAGCCGGCTTTTATAGATACTTTTCATTTTATAAGGGGACCAGGGGAGTGTACATTTTGCTTTCTGCCATGTGGAGCCGGTTTTTCACACGCAAGAATAAAAAGCCATCACTGACAATGGAAATCAAGCTCATTTGCAAAAGATACAAGATAAAGGCAAAATAAAATGAAAGAAATACATAAAAATATTGGTACCTAAACTAAAAACCCGAAAAACTTAATAAAGTGTTAATTATATTTGGTTACTCCATCTTGCGATGGAGTTATCCGGTGAGCGCTGATTGAAGCTAGTTTAGATTGTGGATTAGGATTGGGTCGGATACAACTATTTCAAGAACTATAGGTACATGAAGGTGGAATAGATGCGAGGTCCGATAGGAAACTTAATTGGAAATGCCAAATGTCAACGAAATAGTGAAGAAAGTAGAGAACCCTTTCGATGCATGCAACGAATCTTGGACATTAGATGGGGTGGGGACCAAACCCTGATAGATATGTACTTAAAAAAGTCAAAATGATTCTAAAACCCATGATGGAATAAGTATAAGGTGGTCTCGTCGGCAAAAAGTAGTCCCTTAACGACACGTTTTTCTCTTTATTCAGCGTAGTAAGTGTACGTTAACGAAACGTTAAGGGACCAAAAAACGAACGAGTCGGCAGCCGACGAGACCACCTTATACTTATTCCATCATGCTAAAACCTATGACTTATAAAAACAAAAAGACTATGCGATGAGTTTAAAAATATTGTACAGTGGTTAGCTAATTTTATTTGGAAATGAAAATCAACCATTAAATCGTCAAAAGCTGGACTTAGCTGACGAGATACCAAAGAAAATAATTTCTTTCTTCGAAAATCATGCTACTGGAGGCTACCAATACCATCGCCATAGAAATTTATTTCGAAATTCACCTCAAAGGAATTAGTGCTTAAACCCACGTGCATCACTGTCTAGACCCAAGCTGACAAGATACATCTCTTGGGTCTTTAAAAACAATACAAAAATAATGGCCAGTGAACTGTAAACAAAAAATAACCTTCATTTAAGATGCAGTTCCATATCACTTGCTTTGTCCTTATGAATGACAAATATTTGTGGATTCAAAACCGCTAACGGCACTTATTTGTTTGACTGTTGCTTTGTTGTTTAAGATAAAAGAAACCAAAATAAATCTTCATCAAAATATCTCCCTTATTGCAAAGCGATGAATTTCATTAATTATTTTCTTCAGATCACATCAATCAATAAATCCAAGTATACGATTTAAATGTATTTCAACATTTTCAGGATAAACTAATTTGAATGTTGAACTCTGGAATTCTTAAATTTCTTCAAGGCCATCATAAGGTTATTGCCTTGTTTTTATGAATCATTTTGTAGACACATTTCTGTAGAAAAATGTACCTACTTCGTCCCGCAATATAACATGACTCGGTCGGTGGTACTATGTAAGTCATCTTTCTAAAGAATATCCCGTTTTGATGTGTTCTTTTGGATTTTTTTTTAGCAATTGTAACCAGTCATGAGAAATTCAAAAATTCTATTAGCAATTTTAACCTCATAAATCAATAAATGCCTACACATTGGCTTCATAGGTACAGTCAGAATGATGATGCATGTTTCGACTTCCAAGACTCAGGTATTTGGTATTTTATTAATCGAGTACCCTTTACTAAATTAAAATACAATTGTGTGTATTGCAATCCCTTTAATATTGGTTTTAGCCAGGAATCAGCGTTGTGCTGAAGTACCCAATTGGGTAATTTGGCTCAAGTATTTCAACTTTGGCTCAATGCTCCGAGCCAAAGAGAAATGGCTCACATTTTTCTTAAGACTTAAACTTCGTTCTTAAAAAAAAACGAATGTTAAAAAAATTAAATTTACTCAACTGAACCCCGTCACAAAACAATCGCTGGTTAAAGCGATTCAACCAAGTAAACGCACTCATTCAGCATTTCAAATTCCTATCGGGAATAATGTATGGAAATGTTTCCCATTAGAGACGAACTATACAGAGTCATGTCTCTGACCCGAAGAGTCTTTGATTCCAACCTGGAGGGACAGTTGTACCCCGGACTGTAGCGCCATCTAAGTATAGGTAACAAAAAGATCTCTGACAGACATCATGCATATTTGTTTCATTTGTCTATATCCTTCAGAGTGGTGTCATGGATTATGGCTGTACCTCCCCGTATTAGAGCCAGCATCTGTTTGAGGGTTGATTCTCTGGTAGATTAACCATTTTGAGCCCAATAGTCTTACTCTTGTTGCGGAATATATGAAGCGATTTCCACGTCTTCAAGTTATGACCTGCAAGCTTCATTCTCCAGAAATCTCATCGTCTTTAGATGATACTTGAACCTTGAAGTTACCTTATGCTAGAACTACGCTCCTATCTATTTGTGTGTTTCCTGTTTCAAGCTTCGGACTGCTTATTTGAAAGAGTACTTTAGCGGTTTACCTACATTGCTGACAAGGAAAACATTTCTTAACCATGTTAACTTAGAAATAACAGAACTTTTAAATACTGACAATGTAATCAGGATATTAAGGCGGGTGTAAGGCCTCTTGATCTATAAGAGTTAGCTAAGACCAAGAAAGTAGGTAATATTTTCATTAAAAATTTAGAGAAATCCGACAAACGGCGGATTTATCTTCTCAATTTTTTAAAATGACTCAAAAAAATAAATTGCCTAGATATTAGACGAACGACTTCTGGTGTTTTTTTTAGATCGGTTTAAGGTCCCTCACTCTTCCAGAAGCATCCCGTAATCGCGTAATAGTTCTGCAATGTTTTTCGATGATTTTGCCTGCCAGCGAACTACCAAACAAAAAAAAAAAATTGAAAGAAAACTCAACAAGTAAAGCACCCCCCCCCCCCTTTCTCTTAAATAAAGTGGCTCAAACTTATGTGAAATGGCTCGGAGAATGGCTCAACTCCAAAATTTCTGCGGAACAACGCTGCCAGGAATATGAAAAGAATTAAGTAAGTCAGGAAAACCCATACACATACAAGTAAAGCTGACAAAAGTTAGTACCTGCACGAGAATAGGTTACGTTACCATTGCCTACATTAGCTCACCGCCCTCTATCTCAACAACGGCTGAGCGCATGAAAAAATGTTACAAATAAATTTTGTTGTTACAATTTTGTGTTAGATATTAACATCATTGGAGCAATAGAAACCGATATAATTGCGAAAAACCGTTTTTTTTTTTTACCATTGACCTTGAATAACTTACGACGCAGACACAAGATTTTATGTGACTTTTGAGACAACTTTTAGAACGCCAAAATTAAGGTATATACAAAAATTGAGCTTAGTATCTCTCATTTCGAAGTTGATCGCTAATTTGACTGGACTATTGTCGATAATTTATTAATTCGAAAGTAGTTATGTGTACATAAATGAATAGTGCATGTTTTTATTTAAGGGGCTGCAGATCATTCTGAGGACTGCCGCTTGTCCCAAATATTAAACTCTAGTCACTTCATTTAAAACAGTGATGAGCTGATACAAGGTTTCCATATCTGATAGTCGAAGTAAAAATGTACCTGGTCATCCCCATTCCGCAACTTTGTGCTACTTCCAATTCCAACCACTCCTCGAATTATCCAGTCTTGGAGCGAGTTATACGAAAAGCTGTTTTTTTGCAATGAAGAATTAGACATCATTAGGAATTTATATCTATTATACAATCCGCATATAGTTTTAAGATTTCGAGGTAACCCGAAATAGGCCAGTCTCGTAGCTTATCAATCCTCATACTTCTGCAGCACTAAATTATATGGATTCCGAAATGACTTCAAAAACTTTATATTTACTGCTGTATGAGAAATATCTATTGTTGAAGCATCTTTTCCTTGATGGCAGTTTTTGCCTTGGACAAGTTTTCGCTAAGATGCGTAGCTTTGAAGTACGAGTACATAGATAACAGCTCTTAAGAACTTCAATATTTTCTCCGTTATAGTGCAATTTTTCATTCACGAACCCTTAGGTTCCATAACCTGCATTCGCACATTCTAGTGATCATTCGCTGTAAGGTTTCAGCTGAGTACGCTAGCAGAAAATTATCTTGGAAAGCAGTTCTGCATGCTAAACACTTTCTGGTCCACAATATCTTCAATGAAGAACGCAAATAAACTTGAACTCCAACAATATCCACGTTTTACTCCTGACAACGACTGAAAATACTCTGACAACCCCTTACCATTCCAAATCGCTGCACTTGGTATCGTAGTAAAGGTTTTGCTATTCATCCAAGCTTCATCAGATATACCCATACCCATGCTATCGTGAAATCCACGAAGATACTCTCTCCACCGACACACTCCCCTACAATACTCCTTAAGGCAAACACATGGCCGATAGTACTACATATATCCTGATCTGAAGCCCGCTAGATCAGATACAAAAGATAACAAGTCGTTTTCAAGAATGGCAAATGTGTTTTTGAAGTGAAACTTCTTAGGCGGGGACTCGATATAGAATTATTAAGTGAGAATGGGGAGTGAAATTTCAAGAAAATGTAACGTGTAACGTTCCACGAGGGAGAAGAAAGATACAACGTGGAGGGAAGGAGAAAGAAAGCTATACATAATACACCAATACAACAATCCATAATGGATATTTTATTATTTTTTGTATCTTTCATTGATTGCATACTGATTATTGTGTATGGCGATCCGATCCTTTGACGTTTCACTTCTATCACGAGTACGGACCTGCACGTGCACGCGCCCATATTTTATACCCGGTACCACAATGTGGTGAGGGTATATTCACTTTGACATTCCATTTGTGACGGACATAAGGAGGCGTTGTAGGTATGACAAACTATGTAATATTATTGATATGTAGCACTTTCTTAGTCGATCTAGCGATGTCCGCCTGTCTGCCCGTTCGCACGATTAAGGTCGGAATTTAAGAGATAACGACTTGAAATTTGGTACGTAAGCTTTTATCCACCAAACTGAGGCTAAGTTCGAAGATGAGCAAGATCGGATGAAAACTACTACTACCTCCCATACAAAATATATAGCTATTTGATGTTAAAAATTAAATTTAAATAGCTACAGTAAAGATAGCAAGTTTAAACTTTGCACATATTGTTTCAATAATATTTAAAAATTTTTGACAAAAAATTAGCTTGGTCGAATAAAAACTACCCATACCTCCCATACACTCCATACTCGGAAAATTCCAGAAAAACGCGAAAAATTTGAATTTTCGTCGAAATTTGTTTGACGATGTAATGGTGGAAAATTCGTTGTGAAGTTTGGAAAATGTCGGATAATTGTGAAATTCATTGGGATAAAAAACGTTTTGCGTGCATTTTTGGGTGGAGAAGTTAACCTGCTGGCGCTTGGAAATGGCCTAAATTCCCATTGATGTTTCGACTGGATCTATATCGTTCCCGGCGTGTTTTTTGCGTGTTCACATCGTCGAAGGAGGAACTCATCACCAAAGTTTTCCCCGTCATTGAACAAATTATAAAAATCTCGATTGGATTACCAACGGGCAATACATACTAGCAGCGAAGAATAAGGACTTAGATAGCTTGAATGTCATTATTCAAAGTCAAATCGCTGGAGAACTGCATTCGTACAAATCCGTTGACAGCGTGACCGAAGAGGATGAAGCGACCAACTATCCGACGGAATTTTTGAACTCGCTTGATGCGCTAGGAACTCCACCGCATAATTTACAGCTGAAGGTGGGATCGATCATAATCATGTGCGGAATCTGAATCATCCGAAATTGTGCAACGGTACGAGGTTGTCCGTCAAGAAACGGATGAACAATGTGATTCAAGCGACGATCATCAAGGGCAAATTCAAAGGAGAGGAAGTCCTTATCCGACGAATTCCGATTACAGTAGACGCTCGATATAGTGAACTAATAAAAACCAGGCCTGTTCACTATATCGAAATTGTTCACTATTTCGAGCGGGAGTTTTTAAGTTTTCAAATAAGCTAATTTGATATAAATAAACGCATACCTAGCTACCAACGTTTTGATTACAAAACATTAAAATAACAAAACAAATTGTATTAATCTTTAAAAACACTGAGATTAAGATATTTTTTTTGAGGAACACAGAAATAAATATCATTTTTTTTCCATAATTAAATTTTTAAAAAATAATTTGTCACCTTCATTAAGTGTCTTCTTCGCCATCGTCGAAGACTAACCGCCACCTGTAGGAGCTGACTACATCAGTCAACTTCATTTCGACACTCTAAACATCTCGTTAGAGGCAATAGACTGTTAAACTGTTTCTGTCACCATTCGCCTTTGCTTTCCCTGAAGGAGAAACTCTAACCTTTTTTTGATACCAAGCAGTATGGTGGTTTGCTTCAATCAAGCTCTTCTGGTCAACACCAGTCTTTGTCTCGTGGACGGGATTTCAAAGGAAATAAACGGGCGCAGAGTACTACGGTTACCCTCCATCCTTTTCTTCCAGTAGACAATCCATCCACTGACTTTTGGTCAAGCAGAAGAATAGATTGATTCAACCACCCATTTCTGCCATGTATCAGTCTCTCTCTCCTCAGACTGTCAGAGGCAATAGACAGGGGGTAGACTGCTACGGTTACCCTCCGTCTATACTCGAAGACAAACCACCACCAAGAGATGCTAAATTCAAACATGTTTAACCAACTTAGTTGACTGTTTCAGCCATCACGGTAAGATGTACGGATATACCTTTCTTTAAAAGAAATTCGTAGGTAGCAATAGAATTCCCACCTGTAATGTCCGGCCCATAATTTTTCTGGCCACTTCCTGTGTCCTGTTTTTGGGATTGGATAGTTCACTATACAGAGGGTTCACTATACCGAGCGTCTACTGTATTGCAACTGATCTTCCATTCCAATTCAAGCGGATTCAGTTCCCCGTTCGATTGGCTTTTGCGATGACAATCAATAAATCGCAAGGGCAATTGTTTTAAGTCTGTGGGATTAATCTCGACTTTCCCTGTTTTTCGCACGGTCAGCAGTACGTTGCCTGTGCGCGTTTTGGCAAACCGTCTTCGTTGTTTGTTTTTGCAGCGGAAAACAAATCGAAAAACATAGTTTATCGCATCGCTCTCTTTGATTTCGATTCCACACAAATAAATCACATTCAAATTTGAACTATATCTTTGTTTTATTATTAGTCTGGAGTTTATCTGAAGGCGATAAAAATTAGGGCGAGATGAAGTTCGCCGGGTCTGCTAGTTCTATATTTTGACTCGACCACATCGAGCGAATGGACAGTAATGTCTAACCAACAACATCTTCGAATCCCAGGCCCCAGATAGGGGAAAGGTGTCGTTCTTTGAGTTACCTACCCCAAAACAAAGGAATAAGATCTCTTGGTCAGAACACAAGTTTTTTTAGCTGAGCTTTGATATCTAGTTCGACCCACACGTGGGCAGAGTCATTTAGCATTCTCAAAACTATTTGACTTTGCCCATGATAAATGCATAAAGCGCATAACTGGGTTCGCCAAATATTGCCGTCTTAAAAGATCTGCGGGCCACCGAAAATTCGAGTGTTGAATAAAATCAATCAGGCGACTTGCGCGAAATGCGACACATCACGCTGCCAACCTGATTAAGGAAAATTGTCCACTTTTCACTAAAAGTGCCATCAATCTCCTTTTGTTGATTGTCCCTGAATTGAATGGATAATGACTGCCAACGCCGCCGCGGGGTATTTCCGCATAAATATTTCATCGAAGCTAGGTATTTCAGGCGAGGCGTTTCAACGTTTCCAGAAATAAAAGTGTGGCACGTTTTAATAAGTACCAACGTTTTATATGCAAAGACCATGTATTGCATGCTTAATCTTTTGAATTTCAAATTTAATTATATTTTTGGGAACACACGACCGCTTTCTGTTCCAAGTGAATGGTATAGATACAAGTGAGGTGCGAGATTTATTTTTGTTTTATACCTACACCTGTTGGCTGTTTTATTTTGTACTCTAGTATTTACCGAAATGTTTAAACCAAGTAATTTTGTTCATTGTAATGGTAGCAAAAGCCACAGAGGGGCAGAACAATTTATTATAGCTGCGGAGTGATGATTATCTTTTGATGGAAAAATTATGTTTCATTGACCAGAAATCAAGGCAGCCAGTTTAGTAAAATGTTACTAAATTTGATACCTGAGATTTCCGAGAGTTCATCAAAGAACCGCGTACTACTACTACGGTGTCTGATTTTGGAACACTGATTTTGACTCTTTTACTCTGCGTATCTACGACATTCGGTGTTATGGGGATGCTAAGTTTGTATACGTAAGTTTCTAATGGCCAGTAGCCCGTATACAGATTCAGATTGGCATTTATCTATCGATCGATGACGTTAGCCAGCGTTCTATCTAAGGGGTTCTTTGATGCCCTAGCACTAGCACTGTCGTCCGTTGGATAGATATTCCTTGAAATGACTTAGATTTGTCCACTTACTGTTTAGCTTTGACTCATATTTTGAGGCATGTTTTGACGCGTATTTGGGCTTATTTTGGCGTGTATTTTTTGTGTCTTTTGGAGCGAATTTTGTCGCGAATTTTGGGACATATTTTGATGCGTATTTTGGCTCGTATTCTCGGTTATACTTTGTCACGTGTTTTGGGGTGTTTTTTAATGCGTATTTTGGGACGTATTTTGAGTCGTATCTTAACGCATATTTTGGGGCACATTTTGTCGCCAAGATACGTATCCTAAACACGTCCTACTATGCACATCAAATCATTACAGTACCCAAAACTTCAATAACAAAAATACCTATATGGTAGGTAGGTAGTAGTGGCGGTTTAGGTAAAAACCCAAGTAGCACTAAGGGCTGTTTTGTTACCACATACTCATTTGACCTGGTTGTTGTAGGTATGACGAATGGTAGTTTAGATCCAGCCTGTGGAATTCAAGAAGGCTATGAGTTCTTTGATGTTATTCTTCGCGACTTCCTCGAGGGATGTGAAGAAGGGCCTACCCAGAGCTCGCTGTCTAGTCCTAGCTAGTGCCGGACAAGCGCATAGGTAGTTAACGAGGGTCTCTTTTTCAGTTCCGTCATTACAGCTGCGACAGTGTGTATTATGTGGGATGCCTAATCTGACTGCATGGTCCCCTATAGGCCAGTGGCCTGTGGTAATCGCTGTTATTCTGGCTAATCTTTACGTGTTCTACTCAGGTGGTGGGTTGTTTTTTCCCTGCTATAATTTGGCCACATCCTTCTGGATATGATGCAATTTGTTAGCCTCCCCCATCTGAGATTGGCTTTTGATAGAAATTCTTCGGAAATGTTTGCTTTGACTGCTCCTATTGGAATGTGGACCGTTTCCGCGAGTTTCAGGCCAGCAGTGGAGGCTTGAACCTCGCCTGGGCAGCTCGTCAGCCTGTTCGTTTCCATAGAGCTGTATGCTGTGCCTCTAGTTCAGCTTCCTACTTAAAATTAGACCTAGTTACGAGGGGATTTCAAAATATTCTCGGTATCGACATGAACAAAAACGCGAATCAAATTAAAAATATTTTTATTTTTCAATATAATCTCCTCTTACATTAATGCATTTATTACATCTTCAGATTAACTTTTCTATACCCTCAAAAAAATAGTTTTCATCCTTCTCTTCAAAATGTTCATTTATTGCGGCCTTGAGCTCTTCATCATCGCAAAATCGCTTCCCACGAAGATTTTTTTTTTTAAATCTGGGAACAAAAATAGTCACTAGGACCAAGGTCCGGACTATAAGGTGGGTGTTGAATCTATTCGTAACCACAATCTCGCACTACAGCCTTAGAAACATGAGCCGTATGCACCGGAGCGTTGTCCTAAAGAAGCAAGACGCCATAGCAGCCAGTTTACCCCGTCTTTTTTTCTTTATTTCTTCCCGTAAATGATGCAAAGTTGATGCGTAGGATGTGGCGTTTATGGTTTCACCTTTCTTTTTGTACTCTATTAGCAAAATTCCCTTTGAGTCCCAAAACACATCTTCCCGGCAGACGGAGGGACTTTGAACTTCTTCGGGGGACCTGTGCCCTTTTTGTGCCACTGCATAGACTCCTGTTTGCTTTCAGGGTCATAATGATGAACCCACGTTTTGCCCCCAGTAACAATTCTATTAAAAATTCTTACCGGATCTTCACAGCTCCAAAAATTCCTTACAATGTAACGAAACGTCCCCGTTCGTCACACTTTTATGGCCCCCACTGTAGACACTTTGTATGGCCACTACTGTGCACAGCCAACCGCAGACACACCACCCGCTGCTATTGCACAAATTACCTAGACTGGCCAACCAAACAACATTCGTGACAAGAAATTTGCATTCGTCACTTATAAGTCACACTGTCCCATTGTAGGAAATTGCATGAGTACCCGAATGAAATTGCCATTCGGGGAGACTTATCTACTGTTGTTAGTACCAATCCCGTGTACCAGATAAGGCTCCCACTATAGAAAGTGACTTCGGTCACTATTCTGAATTTTTGGTGGCTGAGTTTCCTTTTGGAGACTGGCCTTAAATTGGAACCGTGCTTGTCGCTGGGCCACATTCGGAGCCACACTTGTCGCTGGGCCGCAACGGAGCCACGCTTGTCGTTGGGCCGCATCTTGTAAACACGGAGCCACGCTTGTCGCTGGGCCGCAACGGAGCCACGCGTGTCGCTGGGCCGCAACGGAGCCACGCTTGTCGTTGGGCCGCACACGGAGCCACGCTCGTCGCTGGGCCGCACACGGAGCCACGCTCGTCGCTGAGCCGCATCTTGTAAACACGGAGCCACGCTTGTCGCTGGGCCGCATCTTGTAAACACGGAGCCACGCTTGTCGCTGGGCCGAATCTTGTAAACACGGAGCCACGCTTATCGTTGGGCCGCATATTGTATTTGTATAGTGTATACTCAACCTAGGAAGTTAATCAATGTTAAGGTAATCATAAGATAGTAGTTTATACGTTGGTTAATAAAATAAAGAATATATCTTAACCAAAGTTCGGTGTTTCTTTGGCGAATCCTGGATCCGGCGAGCAAAACCTCGGCCTTAGAAAAAGCACATCACAACAATACAGCTCGGTGCATTGTCTTGGTGCATGGTCTTACAGTAAAACAATTGAATAACGGAATTACTAAAATCAACAAATAATTTACTCATATTCTTGGAGTATCCTCCCTATACCGAGAATATATTGAACTCCCCTCGTAGGTAGTTGTTGTTGCTGTCACAAAAGCTGAGAGGGATTCCTTTTCATTTAGGCAGATCGATTTGAGTAAATCGGTGCTTTCTTGTGAATGACAATAACTCAGCTTTAACTGAGTTTATATCCATTACAATTGCATACATTAAAAGACCAATTTCACAAAATTTCGTATAAATGCGTTTTATTGTCCTATTATGCGGATTGGACCTTACAGCATGTCAAGTTGTGAATTATTAATTACTCTGTTTAACAGCATTTTGTTAGTTCAGTAACTTCCGCAATATTTAATTCCTGCAATTATAGCTCCAGGCTCTCTATATTGTTGAAACCCCCTTTCGATGTCTGCTGTAGGCATTGAATATTCCCTAGCGGAGGGTGATTTTTCTACAGTGAAGAGTTGTATCTACGAATCGGTCCTTGCAGTAGGTATAGTGGTAAAGGCTATCCCAGCAACATTATACCTAATAACCTATCCTCTTTTAATTAAATTTCACATCTAAAGGTTCTGATAAATCATTACAAAAATATTAGGTAACAGGTATCCCCGAAGATTTTCCTTTGATGTCATTTCAGCAACCAGATTGAAGAATTATTCGCTTGCACACTATGAATGACCCTTGAATTTATTTTGTCATTTAAAACGGCATTCAAAAACGTGTGAAAATAAAAAAAATTCCGACAAACAGGCCATTCAGCCTAATTGATTTCTTAATGCATCACAGCTCCTACGTGCCAGTCCCAATTGAGCAAATACTTACCAGCCACGAACATAAGTTAACACGCCCATAAATCAGTCGCCCGATAAAACTAAAAACATCAACAAAAACGCGTCAGGCATACCAAAAAAAATATTGTTCGCTTCTTTTTCTGTTTATTTTATAATCTATAATTTAACATTGAAAATCGAAATGTGTATTATCACCTAAAAAAACAAATTGGTTGTCATATTTCTATGCCAAGAAAAAAAAAATGCGCCTCAGCTTTTCGATCCGAACGTTGTCTGCATATCGAATTGAGATACAAAAATCCGAATAACTTGACTTGGCCGCCACACGCCCGCATCATTCATGAGCATGACCCACCACCATGGCTGAATAACTTCATAAATTCTTATCAACGATTAATTTTATTCATCGACGCATGCAGTTCAATTATGTATCTTTCGCTTTCGACCATACAGATACATATTCAGATATAATATGCATGATGCCACTTTTATTGAAACCAGGACAAGTCGTCCGAGTTTGTCTGATGACCTATAGCCTCTGCTTGACCGACTTCCAGACTTTTACTTTGCCAATAACCACCTCCACACTGCGTAGCACTCCGTCCGCCTCGACAATATGGTGTAAGACATTCTTTTATATTTGATGTATCGTTAGGTTAGTGTTTTTATTTTATTTAGCGTTTTGTTTGTTTGTTCCTAGAAGCACCCTATACTGTTCGTTTAAAATTCTGTGAATACGATTATTTGCGATGAGGTGACGACGACGCTGACGAAGGTAGGTGAATTCTCCAACTCCAACTGGAAGGACGGTTTGGGTTAAGATGTGATTTTATTTGTTGTGTTTGTATTTTGTTTTCAATAAATAAATCTCTGTTCAATGGATTTCGCGTTTTCGCAATTGATGACAGACTTAGGTTCGATGGAAGTTTACTTAACCATTGAAGAACCATATTTTAATGTATGCACAAGTAATTTCGACATAGTGATGAATTGTGCGCACAAAAGCTGTAACGAGAGAGAGAGAACAGATAAACAAATTGAATGTAAACCATATAGCAAGGACCTTAGGTGGTGAATTATGTAAGATTCGATTAATATTCATGCAGCGTATAAACAGGGAAGGATGGTGTAGAGAATTGCTTATCAGTGGAGATAAATGCGGTCTATGTGAAGTGGAAAAAGCTTTCAATGGTGGGTGGTTCGAAATAGGAGTGCAAACAGTAAAATTAAAGGACTTTTCTCATTCTCAGTGACCCTTATAGATATTTGTCATTTTTACAAGCTCCAGGCCAGGCACAAGCTGAAGCCCCCCCCGAAACGCTAAGCAAAAAATTAAAAACTAAAACTCTCTAATATAAATTCAAATCTATAAAAATAAGGAAACTATACAGGTAGGTATATAGTATCCAAACGCTATAGGTATGTACAGTACACTGTACGTACAAGTCATCGCTTGAACCTTGTTCTGTCTAATGCCATGTCAACTCCTGCAATTCGCAATTGCCTTGGTGTAGTTAGTGAAATAGTTCATTTCTTCCGCAATCATTATAATTATATACCTTTAAAAAATGTCATTAAAAAACACGCACCAGAGAGCCGAAAAACTCGACTTCTAAGCCTTTGTGAAACAAGATTCATTGAAAGGCATGACAGTATTATTTCCTTTGTAGAGCTCTTCAAATGCATCTCAATCTCAAGTCTTGAAGAAATAACCAGCAGAACGTGGGCGATGTCTTCGAAAGCATCAACACTTTTGGCAGCTGTCCAAAAAGGTGATTTTATAGTAAGCCTCATTGAATGCAAAAAACTATTCAGTTTAACGCTGCCCTTATCAGTTTTCCTACAGAACATATCCTTAGATTTCGTTTCTGCAATCAAACGCACAATAGAAGTTCTGAATTCTCTTAAGGACATCAGAGAAAATGCCGAAGACCTTTTCAGAGAGGCTTTTCAATCCGAATCCCAACTTGCCGAGGACTTATTTGAAGTTAAATTAAGAACCCCAAGAACTTCATTGAAGCAAACAACGCGTTCCAATCTAGAAACCTCTTCTACTGAAGCCTATTTTAGAGTGTCTATACTGGGGGCTTATTCCAAAATGCGCGGCGGATCGCTTTTCATGGCGGATTGGTATTTTTGTATTTTCAAAATGCGATTCGATCCATTCAAAAGCGATAGCTATTTAGATAAAAACAAACTAAATTCTTGTAACGAATGGATCGAATCGCTTTTGGAAATACAAAAATACCAATCCGCCATTAAAAGCGATCCGCCGCGCATTTGGGAATAAGCCCCCTGATTCCTTGCATAGATTCGTTAATACAAAATCTTACGTCTATTTTCACCATATTTCCGGTTTTTTTTTTTTTTATGAAATTTTTTTTTAAAATTATGTTAGGCAACTCTTTTTACATACGATAAACAGAATTTGTAGTAAAAGCGGTTTTTTTGTCAGACAAAAGTGGTCAAAAAAAGAAACTCGATATTTCTCTAAAATCTACTTTTTTTTCATAGCACCCCAGAAGAAAAAATCCATGGGTGTTAGGTAAGGAGATCTGGGTGGCCAAGGATTGGGCCAAATCGACCAGTTCACCGTACATTAAAAGTATGGTTAAGGAATGGATTTACCCCGCTGCTACTGTCACAAGGTGCTCCATCTTGTTGAACGAACATCGCTCTTCTCTGAAAAAGAATAACATCTTCAAGGAGCTTCGGCAATCGTTCTCTAAGAAATTCAATGGAATTAGGTGTTTGTGGAAGAACGTGCGGACCTACTAAAGTGTTTTCAAACATTTACGCTAAACTTCCTTTGAAATAAGCACACATTTTGAAGAAGTTGTTCAAAATAATTAAATTCTTACCTTTGAAAGGATGTTGTGTGTATTAAATGGGGTTTGGGGTCTGACCAATGGTGCAAATTGTGGAGGTTTGTAGCTTTATAACTTTGTTTGTGAATTGCGCTTCGTCAGTCCCACAGAATGTTCTTGAGGAAGTGTCCGTACCGGTGCTAAATGGAAAGGGTGTAACCTATTACTCTGGAGAGTTCTGTGAATCCTGGTTCTGGTTCTGAAGTTCCAATTGTACAGCTGGTCCTCGGACCTGACTAAAGGCTTAACTTCCACAGCACGCAAAATCCCACCCTCAATTTCTGCCGCCGCTGCGTCTGAACGTCGTTTATTTTATTTAGAGGAGCTCACCCGGTATCAACAAGGCGCTGATACGCATCAGTACCCGGCTACATGGTGTACTACGAATTGGGTATCGGCGTTGGACTCTTATCTTGCCAATGAAGCGTTTCCATGGCAGAACCCGTTTACAAACACTATGTCCGCGTAATCACGTTTTGAATAGGTACATTTTGTGGAGATCAACTTATCAATGTTAAGCTTTTTTTTAATATTCGACAATTAACCGCTCATAATTACGTTAGTTTATTATTCTGACTTAATTTTGTTTGACCATTTTTTTTTTTGACAAAAAACGGCTTTTACAACAACTTCTGTTGATCGTACGTAAAAAAGTTGCTTAACATACATTTTAGAAAATTTCTCAAGGATACACATTTCATTAAAAAAATACAAATTTATAAACATTTTGAGAAAAAAACATTTTAAGTAAAAAAACAACAAAAACAAATTTTCAAAATGTTGAGTTTAAGGAGCCATAACTTTTTCATAGCTGCACAGATGTACCCGAAGTGCTTAGGACTTGTATGCGCTACTAAATTGTCTTTTCAAAATGCACAAAACAAAAGAATTTTTGTGTCTTTAATAGTTTAGAAGTTATAGCGTTTTAAGTGGTACCACCTCCAAATTAAAGGTCACATGCTTTGAAGGGCCATAACGGGAAATATGGTGAAAATAGAACCCCCTGCCATACAATTTTTTGTCCGGCGGAACTTCACGAATCTTCCCTTAAAGGATTATACTGCTTAACTGGGAAAGCCTGTATATAGTTTTTTGTTTAAAGAATTACTCGTAAGATTTGGAAGCAAGCCCCCCCGAAACAAAATCCTGGCTACGGCCCTGCTCCAGGCACTTCAAGTTGGGTGACGCTAAAAGTTTATTCACATCTGTAAGACGAACTTACAGAAAGAAACAAACTCTATTACATGTAAAGGGTGGGCCAAATACAAGTTTCCTTTTAAAAATGCAATAAAATGAACAAAATTAATTTTTTTTCATGTATTATGGCTTTATTAGTAAGACCAAACATTCCCATTAATTATGGAAAATAACGTCGTTCAAGTGGCAATTTTTGGTGACACCGGACATTTTGTAGCTTATTGGCATAGTCTTGTGTGTGTAAGGAAACCCCACAAGAAAAATTCGAACGCATTGAAATCGCACGCCAGCTCACGTGAGATAACCACCATCCTCAAATTGCTAATGCAGAATTTCCATTGTGACATTAGCTGTGTGGAACGTGGCAAAAACGTGGCGCCAGCTGTCTGTTGGAACTACATATCGATCTCATCCATTATTACCCATTTAGAGCCAAACAAAATTTAATTATCTAACTGATTGCCTCGTATTCTCCTGCACAATCTCATATGGACAGCGGCGACGTTTTCGGTAGATTTTGCGTTTCGTTGACTGACGGATTTTGGCAGATTTTTCACTGAACCGTTCGACTCGACTTTGGCCACCAAACGTTGAAAATCGCCTGGGAAGGACGACCATGCAATTAAATGGGCGGAATGCGCGCATCGTTACCCTTTACGTGGATGGGTTAGTCCTATTTATTAAATTAGTAAGCCAGATTCCAATTCAATTGCACAGTCGAAGTTGGTCTTGTTTCACTTATGCGCCACCTAAGGCGAGGTCCTCTCCTACATTGATATAATGTCGCGCCCTAGTGGAATCCCCAGACTTATTTGGCCAGCGTGTAGGTGTCCAATCGCACTAGATGTCTTGGCCATTGAATGATTCACACTTTTTAAAACCGGTTAGTGTCATAAATGCCAGAGGTCAGAGTGCTAATTGAAGCCCTTTCATTTATGTCTTGATCTTGACATAAGGTTAGGTTAAGTTGAAAGCTGATCAATGTCAGATCACCTAATGGAAGGTTGTAATGGAAGGTTTCTAAGTGAAGCTTTCTTCTACGCAAGAGAGCTGGGGAGGAACAAAGAAGGTGAGGAATAATTTCCTCCTCTTCTTCATCCATGCTGCTTTTGCACAAGTCATTTGGGCGTGTTTTCCTATTAAGCAGTGCCCAGTAATGACACCTATTATAGTACAGATATGCAGTGTTTAGAGAAATTATATTCTTAGAGAGTTTTAAATCCAGCTTATAGGCTAAATATGTCGCTAGACATTTGTCCACCTAAGATTTGCACTCTCGATACCATCCAGCTTTAATTTTACCTACTTTGCAAGTAAAGATTTGTGCCTTTAACCGGCAGGATGAGTAGAGTTGTTCCTATTCTAGCGAGTTGATCGGCCTTACAATTGCCTGGAATGTCACTATGCCCCATCACCCAAAATAGGAGAATGTTTAACTGTTCGGCCATCTGATTAAAAGATGATCGGCAGTCGAGGGCTGCTAGAGAATTTACAGAGATCACATCCAAGGATTTGTTAACTGCTTGGCTCTCCGAAAATATGTAAATAATATCTTTATCGGACGTCACGTTTTTCTTGAACCAAAATAAGACTTCTTTTATCTCCATAATTACCGCCTGGAACATGTTACAGTAGTTTGGTAGAGAAAACGCCCCCACCAACTCCGTCTTTTGTTTTTGAGCCGTCCAGTATAGAAGTGATTTAAGTGAATTGATTCGCCTTGTGAAAAAGTATCCTGGAGGGGATGGTAAGGAGAATGTTCTTGTCAAAATTTATGGAGTGGTGTACTCAGTTGTTTTCGGTTGAGATTTCGAAATTCTTCAGAATAGAAGCGTGGCCAAAGTCATTATGTCCGGTGCCGCAGAGGGAGTTGTGTGTAGTGCACCGCTTATGTACATGCTGACATGCAAGCTGTGCGTTGGATCTTGCTTAGATAGTTGTAGTGTATGGCTTTCTCCAAGGTTGCCCACCTGACAATATCTTGATATTATTCTGGCCAAAATGTAAGGCACAAATACCAACACTAACCACAAGAAGCCTTACACCATTGAATAAGAAAGCAACTTAGTAGCAAAGCCCTCTCTCGAACAACTAAAGTGACCGTTTATAATATCCCGATCCCAGTCTGTCCCTATGGTGCTGAGGCATGGACTCTATCAAAAGCGATACAATGGCGAACTTCACGGGTTCTACACTGTACAGCGACATTGACCTAGTCAGAAGAGTGAATGTCCAACGACTGAGGTGGCTGGGTCATGTAGAGCGAATGGACGCGAACGTTCCGGCTCGGAAGATCTTCGAATCCACAGCTGAGGGAAGGCGCAGTTGAGGAAGACCGCGACTAAGGTGGCGAACGTCAGTGGATGGGGACCTTAACCAAATTACCGTGCGAAACTGGAGGCAGATGGACAAAGATAGTGCTGGCTGAAGACGCATGTTGGTTGAGGCCCAGGTCCACCCCGGACTGCAGCGCCACATTAAGCAAGTAATTAAGTAAGTATATAAGTATAGGACATTTTCGACCATATCCATAAACCCTATTGACATTATGTATAGTAGCTGATGAAACGAATTGAATTTAGATGGAAATGCTCGAAATATTGCAGCAGACGAATTGTAAATAGATACACTAAAAGGCTATTTAATAATAGAAAATCCAAATGGACGTATTCCCAGGATGTAATCATGTGTAAATATATGCCTTTCCTATACCTTAAATTAACACCAGCAAGGAATTGAATAACCTTTCAAGCTCTCTACTCTACCTACAACTTCAAAAGACTAACCTTGTTACCCAAATTTCAATTAAAGTTCATACGACATTTTAGCACCCACTCAAAATCGAGGATTTTATATTCCACTCTCATTTACATCCTACATCCTAGTTAACCATTTTTTTTTTTCGTCACAATTTAAAGAGCTATTTATACAGTCATAAATAATTCAGAACATTTTTTGCTTACAGCTTTGGGAATTGACTTTGGGGTGGACGATGTAGGTAGGTGGGCTTTCAAGCTTCATGTGAGTAAAATGCTAATAACTCCAGCGACCAGATTATGCTTTAACAGGTTCATGCAATGCAAATTATAAAGACTGGCGGATGCAACGTTAAGTTCCTGTTATCCAGCTGAGTTTATTAAATCGGCTGTGTGTTTCCTTAATGGAAATTGGTTTTACTTTGTAATGTTTACATTAGAATAGTGCTTGCAACTGAAAGCCATTTTGGATCAAGTGCAATACGTATATCTTTTAAAGAAGTGGAAGAATCTTAATATAAACAAGTAAAAGTGTTATCATCGGCCTGGCCGATGCTTTAATACCCTCCACTGCATAAAAATCAAGCAAAATGTTCGCCATACGAGCTAGTATGTACTGTACACACATGGGTCTAATAGTGGTTTTGTATGGGAGGTACCATAACTACTTTACCGACATAGACAATTTTCAATACTAACCTGACGACGGCAAAAAGAAGTCTTCTCACAAAATTTCATTCACCTAAGTCGATTCGTTTGGACGCTAGCGTGTTTTCAACAGACAGACGGACAGACAGACGGACATGGCTCAATCGATTCAGAATGCGATCCTGATTCAGAATATAAAGGGTCCTTCAAATAACTTTTTTTTTTTTTGAAAATGCTATAAAAAAAAACTACTGAATATTTTCTCAAATTTCTTTTTTTATTTGAAAGTACAATCCTTCCGGTTAATAATGGAAAATAATTTCATTCAAATGGCTGCCTCGGCTGGCCATGCAGTAGCCTACACGATCGGTCCAATTTTTAAGCACATTATCGATTGTGTGCAGCTGTATTTCACCAATGGCTTCACGAATATTGTCCTTTAAAGCGTCAATTGTCTCTGGCATGTCGGCGTAACACTTATCTTTTACGGCACCCCACAAATAATAGTCCAACGGTGTCAAATCGCAGCTCCGCGGTGCGGTGGCCAAACGACATCAGCTCTGCGGCTGATAATGCGATCTTCAAAAACAGGGCGCAAAACATCGAGTGTAGCTTCGGCTGTGTGGCTAGTAGCGCCGTCCTGTTGAAACCAAATGTTGCCAATATCCTCCTCTTCAATTTTTGTGAACAAAAATTCGTTCAACATGACCTGATAACGATCGCCATTGACTGTAACGGCCACTCTTTGCTCATTTTCGAAGAAAAATGGCCCAATTATGCCTCTGGACCAAAATCCGGACCAGACATCAGTGACTCGTTTTGGGTATACGCACTGTTTTGGCTTTTCACGCTTTGGTTTATCGATGAGGATGCCAGTTTCTTTCACTTTTTTCACAAGATAACGAACATACGGAGCTGACGGTTCTTCTCTTCTTCCAAAAATCCGTACGCAATTTTCGCACACATTCTGCAACATTACCATGATTTTCAAAGTAATGTCGCAATATTTCCCAGCGTTGTTCAACCGTATACACAACCATATTCGTTCAGCGGAAGGATAAAACTAATTATCTGTCAAATCAGACATGAGCTAAGTGTTACCATTCGCGAAATAAGCACTAGTTGAAAAAAAAAACGTTAGATGGCGGACCCTTTATATACTTTATAGGGTCTCCGGTGACTCCTTCTTGGCGTTACAAATGTAATGACAAAGTGAATATACCTTCCTGTGGAGTGGAGGGTATAAAAACGTCGATTCCGCAAAATTGATGGTCGTGGCTTTAGTGAATTATACTATGTTGAAAACACATATGTTTTCCTAAAACTGAGATAATTCCTATAACCAATCAATGTTATTATTATTGTATAGAGTATTATTATTTCATCGCAAATATAGACCAATACGTTCTAAGGACTGCAAGACTTGTGACAGACCGTTTCAAAATCCTAAAAAAATAGTTTTTTTTTGTAATATTTGACATAACCAAATAGTATTTTGCTTTAAAAGATAGAAAATCCATTCCTGATAAGAATTATGAAGGTCCAAGACCTTTTCAAAGTGGCCTGGCCAGCGTCATCATAACAAATAATTCGAAATTCTGAAAAAAATCAGTTTTCGAAATAATTTTTATAACCAAAAAAAATGTATACACCAAATACTGGTAGATACGAGTACAAATTTAGCATAACAATAAACATAAGGAACTTTTTTAATTTAGTTTTCAGAAGACAAATTTTAAATAAAATAAATAAATTCTACTTCACTAAAAATAAATTGTTACAGGGCAGTTTACGAAACAAATTTGTGCTAGTTGTGGTTCATCACCTATCATTAAATGTTAAAAACTTAGTTTTTTGGCGAAACGTGTTCATTATGTTCCAGTGTTACCGTAGCCGCTTCTAAATTTGTCACTTCCAAAATATCCACGCCTTCAAGACCTATAATTTCTTGATCTGCCATTTGTATCAACTCAAGATATTCTATTCTGTTTTTACATTGCCTTCGTTGATGTTAAAAGAATCGGTAACTGAAGCAGGCGCAAAATCCTTATCCTCGAAAAGACAATCATTGAATGAAAAGATTCCGGTAACTGCAAATCCTGAGGCAGCATTTCCAACAGTAACGCCTTTTTGAAATGCTTCATTAAATAAAGGCACTACCTGTGGTACTGAGTTATAGCCATTCCAGGATGCTGAGTTATTCAACGATCACATTCCTCCACATACTTAGGTATGAGAAGACTAAAAAAAGGGTTGCCACTGTTTTTTTTTTTTAATTTAGTTATTATTATTTTTAAATTACCCTCCCGCCTAAATTAGTTCCATGAGAAAATCGCTGTGCGCACACTTACCCACTGCGTACAGTTACGCCACATGACTCTAACATTCCTTTGATCACTAATATGTGGGTCCAAGACCTTTTGAAAGCGGCTTTCGCACTGCCGATGAATAAATGCTTGTGGTGAGGAGGAATATAACAAACCTATAGTTGACCCAATGCGCCACCGATTTTTTAAGCAGGAATCCCAATGGACAAAGCAAAGAGGTGTGCCGTAAAAAAAGAGCGCCGCCTGCCGGCAACTTCTACAAACCATCGGCACCGTCGCCTTAGACCTCACAAACTTCTGCGAAATTTAAAAATATTGTAAAAACTAAACTTGGTTTTACTGATGATGACTGATGCAAAGGACACATTAGAGGCCTCGAAAGCTGACGTCGACGTCATCAAACAGTTAAATTTACTGCGTTGATTGCTATACAGGATGCAGAACGAACTATAGTGCATTTGAATGCGGATTTGTCATTGGATTCAAACTTCGCGAAAAGTCTTGCGCTTTAGACATTTAAGCGAACCTTGCGGCAAACTGCATCAAGAACAAGTTCCCCAATCGAACAAAAACGGCATCTTCGGCAACTCTTATAAAGATTGTTAAGGCCATAGTGCCTTCCATAAATAGGAAGAGTTGCCGGATATCCCGTTTTTGATCGATTGGGGAATTTGTTCTTGATGCAGTTTGCCGAAAGGTTCGCTTTCATGTCTAACTGCATCAACGTGTTTTACCTATTTGATTGACAGTAGATAAAAATAATGACGGAATTTAAGTCCATTTGATATAAGCCTCTAATGCAATCTGTTTGATGTGTTGTAACAAATGCATGTCTATATACAGTAGAATTCGCTTATAACGACCACTCACGGGGGACAAATTGTCCGTCGTTATAAGCGGATATCGTTATATCCGAATCAAGGATTTTTTTATTTATATACATTTAGTTAATATTATGGTTCATTTAAATAAAGGAATACAAAGTTATTGTTAACAAAAATCAAAGGAAATAAACTCCAGATGCTTAAACATAACAGAGTCGTGATGTATATAGACAGTAGACACATATTGTATACGGTTGTTCGCACTACTGACACAAGAGTCCAAGAAAATAAACTCCAGGTGCATTCAAACGTATAACTATGTACTGTCTAGACACTAAACACAATAATAAAGCAAAGTAAATGAAAATTCCTTCGTTTTCTTTTATTTTCGGTCGTTATATCCGAACTTTATGACAAACAACCACCAAGAAATGGTCGTTTTAACCGAAATGGTCGTTATATCCGAAGTTGTTATAACCGATAGTTTATTCAGTATTGAATGGCAAACCAAACTTTAGCTTATAACTTCGTCGTTATAACCGAGGTCGCTATTCGCGAATTCTACTGTAGTTAAATTTAGATATTTTCAATTTTCCACGGATTAATGCTGAACTTAAAAGTCCTTACACCAAACAAAAAAAAAACCGCATAATTGATTGACACAATAATTATCTCTATGTCACCATAAATATTTGCATAGATATATTTAAAACCCACCAGTGTAGTCATATTCCACATCAATTGCAATCAACCATAATCCCATTGCCGTAATGTAATCCAATCAGCCTGAAATATTCCTAATATCACCCAATCAGCATATGACCATGACGATGCGTATTATCTATCAAAGATACAATTTTTTTGCAATATTCTGAATGTCAGATGTCAGATCATCCGTTTGACCTTTACCGCCCGTCTACTGCTTTATTTTTATAATAAGCCAGATTGATTGGTGTATAGTGTTTTTTTTTTGTCGCAAAAACAACACCAATGCCGACAGGGTAATTAAATTGAAATCTTCATTTGATTTCAAATTGATTAACTGCACAGTTTATATTCAGTTTAAAGATAAATCGTAAAACATTTTTATTTTTTTACTAAAGTCAGTTTGCATATTTATATTTACCTACGCATCGTTGTTAGTTACATGAAGTAATTGTAATTAAATAGCATTAAGTCTTAATCTATTCAGATTGACCCCAAACACCGTCCGGCTTTTGAAGTCTGTACGAGTGTCGTGTGTCAGTGTCATGTTGATTGCTACCAACCAAATACTGATAGCCACTATAAATCTCTGCTTGTCAATATTGTGTGTCTCGAGTTTATGTTATACAGCGGTGTCGTATTAATTATTGTCGCCTTGAATCGTTGCGAACCATAACCAGGAAGTATCTATAGCTTATAGCATGTCATTACAACTCAATTAAAATTTGCATTTCTAGTGCATTTGCAAGGCACATATTATACTCAGTGAGTCAGAGATGAACGAAATTTAAAATTGAGTAGAGACATTAATATTGACCGTTGTGATTTGCGAATGAACATCCGTCCGAACGAATAAGAATAAATTTATCAGTAGATACTCATTCATTTTTAATGTCAACCCTATCCATTACAAGGATACTTAAGGTAAGGATGACCCTCCACAACTCTCGACTTTCCGCCACCGAATCTAAGTTACCAAGGACAATCCCCACACAAGTGAAGGAGAGATTTTGTATAAACCAGCAGCTCATCCAACTGGGTCGACATACATATAATAGGACGCCTGCCTGATGGCAAGGCTTCCAAAAAACAAAACACCGAGCTGTCTAAAGGGACTTTTTCAAACCACTAAGCTAAAAGGATTGAATTGATTGAAGTGAATATTTCCATAGGAAACAAGCCTTCAGGAATTCCATTCCAGAAAAGGTCATCTACAACAGACTATTACATCATGGTAAAAGTCGTTTCAATTTTTGACATGCTGACGTCAGATGTTGTCCTAAAGTTGTGTATAGACAAATGCATGTAAAAAATTGCTATAGTAAAAGCCACTTTTTGTCAGACAAAAATGGTAAAAAAGACTAGATCTGAGCTAACAACCATGGATTTTTTGTTCTGGGGTACTTGCTATCAAAGAAAAAGAGAAATATCGAGTCTTTTTTACCATTTTTGTCTGACAAAAAGTGGCTTTTACTATAACTTCTGTTGATCGTACGTAAAAAAGTTGCTTAACATAATTTTTAGGAAATTTCGCAAGGATAAAAATTTCATAAAAAAAATTAAAATTTATTAAGTCAAAATTTTGAGAAAAAGGCATTTTGAGTAAAAAATTTTAACAAAAATTTTCAAAATTTTGAGTTTAAGGAGTTAGAACTTTTTTATAGCTGCCCAGATGTAGCCGAAGTGCTTAAGACTTGTATGCGCTACTAATTTGTCTTTTCAAAATGTACAAAACTATTTTTGTACCTATAATAGTTTAGAAGTTATAGCGTTTTAAGTCGTAAAACCTCCAAATTAGAGCTCACCTACTTTGATGGGCTATAACGGGAAATACGATGAAAATAGACCCCCCCCCCTGCCATACAATTTTTTGTTCGGCATAACTTCAGGAATCTTCCCTTAAAGGATTGTCCTTCTTAACTGGGACACCCTGTATACCGTCTTTCATGAGTAATAGGGGCGTGGCTGTGTGTTCGCTAGTAAATAAAAATAACCTGATGAAAGAAACAGTTTTTTGGGAGGATTTTTATTTTTTGGTGAGTTTTAAGTTTTAACGCGTTTCTTGCCGCGTTTATTGTTCCGTTTTAGATGCACTTCATGTGGATTTTAATGTGTTTCGTGTCGCATTTTTTGGGCGTTATTGAGGCGCTTTTTGTCTGTTTTTTTTAGCCATTAGCCATTTAGCCAGTTTTTTAGGCTGTTTTTTGTGTTGTTTCTTTACGGATTTTTTCAGGGGTATTTTGGAGCGTTTTTTTGTTAGTTTCGAAGGCGTTTCTTGCGGCTTTGTTTGGGGCATTTTTTTATTGATAATATTTTTGGGCGCTTTTTAAGGAGTTTTTTGTCTCGTATTTGCCGGCGATTTTTATTGCATTTTTTAGCGACAAGTTCTATAACGTGATAGCTCTCCTATGGAATGACGATGGTTTACATTTGAAAACAACTTGTATTGGTTCTCTTTTGCTCTCAGCTGGCTGTCTAAAATGTGTGTGTGACAATAGGCTTAACTTTAAGGGAGCACCTTCACTATACGTCGATAAGAAATCAGAAATCATCAATTCTTGCTTGCTACAGCTACACATATGTGGGCCCGATTCCTTCAGTCAAGAGTAACAAGCTCATAATCTCTACTATACGCATAAGAGTGGGCCGACGCAATGGCTATTAACGAATGCAGGCAGACGGAAGCGGCCATGAGGTGAACATTTTAAGTGACTTTTACGCCTGCTGTCAGCTATTTGTTTCCACTTGATGAGTCATCACCATCCAAAGCGCAATTTGCATCTTCTGCGTTTTTAATTTTTCATTGTTCTTCTTTCTTCACAAGGAAGTGATGCATTTACATTAAGTAATTCGATCGTTGAATTGTTTGTCATTATACCACGTCTGGAGCAGACCAGTTAACCACACCTTTGGAATATAAATGATAGCGATTCGGTTGGACATCTCTCTTAAATGGGAATTCCAAGGAAAGCTCCTTATAGTGCGGCCAACAAAGAATTGTTATCGGATATTGCATAACAGCAGTTGTGTTCGTTGTGTCACTTCATCGATGGTAACATTTGTAAATACAAAAAAAAAAACGTTAACACATAAATTTACAAAGAAAGTAATCACTTTTAGTACCTATATGAGATGAAAAATGTGCACTTCAAGATAGCGGACAAAAAATTAATTCACAAAAGATGCAAATACGTGGAACATGAGTATGAGTATGAGTATGTTTTAACTTTTTCGTATATACACATATACCCAGTAAGAAAACAAGCCTGCTGTTTATGTATAAAATTTCAAACTCGACACTTTAATCAATTATCTGACATTACCTACGATGGTAGGTTAGGTTGTATTTTTTGTATTCCGTGTGAGCTCATCACAATGTGCAACATATCGGTCAGAATTTAAACTAATTCGCCCAAAACAGTTAATTTGTTTACGAGACCTACAAATGTTTTCAATTTTGTTTGAAAAACAAACCTCCTCTAGGTTGTCGAAAATGTCCCTTACAAGGCAGTGGTTCCTTTTCCTTCTGATGTGAACAATAGCTTGATATTCGCAGATAAGTTATGAGTAATATCCTCTGCAACATGTTGGTCCACACAATACTTGGACGTGTCCGTAGCTTATAAACCTAATCTCCTAATATGCTTCCTCAGAAGGCGCTCGCGAGAGAGTATCCTTATCGCCGTTCGTAACTTTGATATCTGCTGAGTTTTAAGCATTCTAAAACTTTTTCCGGATTTAACTAAATGCTAAATTCACCAACATCAGCCTGATATGCGCTCACGCCCCCACAGAAGATAAAGACGACAAAACATATGAGCAATGTCCTAAGTACGACGTTAAAATCGTCTTAGGTGATTTTAACGCCAAAATAGGAAAGGAGGACATTTTTGGTAACACAATCGGAAAGCACAGCCTACACGACACCACGTCTGGAAACGGACTTAGGCTAATTGACTTTGCTGCGGGACGTAATGTTACTATAGCTAGCACACGGTTTCCTCACCTCAACATTCACAACGGGACATGGCGGTCACCAGATCAACAAACCGTCAATCAAATTGACCATGTTGCGATCGCCGCAAGGCACTCCTCTAGTATTCTAGATGTCCGAACTTTCCGAGCGGCCAACATAGACTTGGATCACTACCTTGTTCTAGCCAAGGTACGTATGCGGATATCCCAGACACCACAACAACGAGGAAATACTGTGAGGAGATTCAACGTTGAACGGCTACAAACGCAACAAACCGCCAGAACTTTTGCCGATCGCGTCTCCCTCAACCTCTCGAGAAGTCCTGTGCAGCCTTCATCAAGTGCTGAAGACCAGTGGCATCGATGCCAAGAAGCCGTCAGAAAAGCCGCAACTGATGTGCTATGTTTCACCCGACCACCACCGCGAAACCCTTGGTTTGATGAAGAGACCAGCAAGAACATGCAGCGAAGCAACTGGCCTACAAAGCGGCGCTGCAGAGAAGGACGAGAGCAGCTCGTGAGCTCTACGCGCAAAAAAGGAGGGAAGAACACCGGCTTCTCCGGAGGAAAAAGAAAGAGCATGAGAAGCGCGCGATCGAGGAAATATAGAGGTGTTACTCCAGGAACAATGTTCGGAAGTTTTACCAAAAGGTAAAAAGAACGTGTCACGGGAACAAGACCCGAACAGAGACCTGTAGAGACGAACAAGGAAACCTTGTAGTGGAGTCACCGTCGGTGCTGAGGACATGGAAAAACCATTTCTGCAGACTGTTAAACGGCGAAGACGACACATATTCCGCTGTCAGGCAGAATGAACCATTCAACCTGGGCGATGAAAGCCAAGACTTCCGCCCACCTGACCAAAATGAGGTACGGATAGCAATATCCAAGCTGAAGTCCAACAAAGCTGCAGGACCGGACGGTTTATCGGCCGAGCTTTTTACAGCAGCGGGAGATGACTTGGTAGAGAGAATACACCAACTCGTTTCTAAAATTTGGTCAGAGGAAAGTATGCCTGATGAATGGAGCCTCATCATTGTTAGCCCGATCCATAAGAAAGGAGACCCTCTAAACTGCGCCAACTATAGAGGCATCAGTCTCCTTAACATCGCTTACAAGATCCTGTCTGCCGTACTGTGCGAACGCCTGAAGCCATTTGTCAATGAACTGATTGGACCCTATCAAAAATGGGTTTAGTGGTGAATGAGGGCAAAACAAAATATATGCTATCAACAAGAAGGGACACACAACATCGACGAATCGGACAGAACGTCACGATAGACAGCTATAACTTTGAGGTATAGTTTAGGACTTTGTCTACCTCGGCTCCGCTATTAACTCTGAAAATGACATCACATCAGAAATCAAGCGAAGAATTACACTTGCCAACCGCTGTTACTTTGACCTAAGAAGGCAATTGATTAGTAAGGCCTTGTCGAGTGTTGGTTGCGGCCCAGGTCTACCCCGGACTGTAGCGCCATCTAAGTAAGTAAGTAACTAAAGTCACAATTCCATTGAGACCCTTTGCCCTTCTATATCACTTTGTGGAATCTCTACTTCATTTAGGTATCGGAATTTATCTCCCATCAAACAAACTCGTACGACTGAAAAGTGTCATGATATGAAAGGCGCGCATCCCGTCATCCCGTTATTGCATATTTCTAAATTATATAGTTGACAAGATTTCTCTGACAACTGGTCCATCAAGGTAACCCTATGAGTAGTGGAGTAATAATCAACTATGTACAAACATATTCATCACTAATGTTAGACATGCTATTCACTGTCAATGACTTCAAATAGATATGTATGCAGATGCATAGTCCATAATACGCGTCTACACAACGCATTTGATTATTATTAACGAGCATTATTAATTCTGACTCTAATTGGCGAGGGGCGTGGGGCGCGGCGGTTTTCCTATAAGCGCACCGTTTAGATAGCCCCCACCAATTTGTCTGCATAGTACAAGTAGCGCACTGTCATTCGCAGATAATAAGTAGATATCTACTTGATTTTATTAGATAATAAATGAATGAAGCTCTGCCCATGGATCACCTCATTGGTGATCATTGTGAAGAGGAAATATTAAAAAAAAAAAAAAAAAAAAAACATTTAAATCAATTAACCTTTTGCGAGGAGGTTCAATATAATCTTCTTTTTTACTATACGGTTTTAAGAGACTTGTATACGACCCCCGTACAGTGGCGCCAAGTGACTTTTTCTCGTTGCTAAATGCATGACTATGGAAGGAAGGAAAATCCGAAAAATGCAAACTCGAGTCATCACGGAAATTCTGCATGCTACATTGCAAGCAGTACAGTAAATTCAACATGTTTATACCTACTGTATGTCATTTAAGATGTGTGTACTCAAAAGCTTCAGTTCTTCATAGCTATACCTATACTTATAGGCCAGATATTTCGAGTAGGTATTAAATCGTATGCGCCCTTCAGGTCTAGTGTACTGAAGGTGCTGCACCCAGCAAGTTGTTCCCTGATATCCCGGAGCCGTACGGAGGGGTACGTGTCCGGGACGGTGATTCGATTGAGACAACGGCTGTCAGTCACCACATGACCTCTAATAGGGTTGTCCAGAAAACTTTTTTTTCTTTTTTCAGGTTGGCCACCCCGTAGATTTGTAACACGTGTCTAAAGTATTAATGCTGTAAAATTTCAGCTGGCTATCTTTAGTGGAAGAGAGTGCTCAATCGAAAAAGGTGTGGAAAAAATCTGGTATTCTGACAAGACAATCAAACCATTGCATTGTGAAACTTCTTAGATTACACAAAAACTGGCCGGTTCTAAAGAAGAATAAAACAAGAGCTTCAGAAGCACAGAATAGCAGAGAAAATTCGTTCACAGCAGAGCTGGATAAGCTTCTCAATATTGCCCATTCAGAAGCTATGCATTTAATCAAAATTACAGAAGACCGAGACTTTCTTATAGACCAAAGAGACGAGCGCAAGATGATTATGACATCAATCGCCAAGAAGCTAGGACGTTCTCTAAAACGAAAGCAAAGAACTGAAGAACTAAGGCAAAAGGCTGCTGAAAATAATGCTGCAACTTCGGTAGTGTCAAATCAGGAACTAGCACTTGATTTCAGCTTTAGTAGCACTTCTAATATCGCTACTAATACTAAGGATAAGCGAGAAGATGAGTTTGTTCCGACCTTACGAACAATGCCGTGTACTAGCACCTTAACATCGTTTTCATACGGTGCAAGCCAATATGGCTTCATGTGTTGGATCAACTTTAGATCGTAAATAACGCAAAGTTCAATGATCAAATTTCTGTATTATATATTATATTGCTCTTGGAAAGTCAATGTTTTTCTACCCCTATCAGGAAGCAAACCGTCTGTTCAAACTTTTCAAACAAATCACTTAAAGGAACCTGATGACGGATTAGTAGTGTAGTGTAGTTCCCAACCTAAGTGTTTTTTAACAATGAAAAACTCGACAAAATTTTCCAACAGAAATTGTTCAAAGGCCGCTCCCCAATTTAAGCGGGAAACGCAGTTACTCTTCACTTTCTCCCATTTAGCCATTTGAATCGCTGCTTATTTTTGTCCGGTAACTTTGATATTTGCCCAGATTTTCAGCTTTTGGCGCCACTGTGGACATACGGCTCTATTATTCACTTCAAGGAGCCGATAGGTGAAGTGTATATCGATCGAAAAACCAATAAGTCGCCCCAGGGTACAGCGCGATTAATATTTTTGTTTATACTAATCAATATTATGGTGTTTGTGATTAATGCTTGGCGATTGGGATACCCACTTTTTGCCCAAGGGGCTTCGCTCAAAGCTGGCGCCTTTATTTAGCCAAGACTCCATTAACCTTTTCATAGTAAAAACCGTTTGCATATGGACCGCAATTTCACTGTTTGCATTGCCAATGTAGGTATATAAGGTGCACGACTGGGTCGCATGAAACTTTCTCGATCATTGCAAGTTTGGTTGGATCCTTTATTTTTTTTTTTTAATTAAGTAAGTACATTTTACCCCTATTGGGTTAATTTTATGAAAAAAAATAATCGCACCTAAAAAACGATTGGAGTAGTGTAGATGTTTTGGCTGATTCATTATATAAAATTGAAGTTACTTCTGAGTCATATTAATTCATATAAGTATTTGTGGTTCCATGAGTTTGCGTAGTTCATACGATGATGCTAAATCTATTATATGTATATAAAGGAAAGTGTCCGAAGTGCGATGTAATCCCATAACTCGAGATTGGCCGAACCGATTTTGATGATTTATACTTTGTTGGAAAGGTATTTTCTCAGAACGGGTTTTAGAAAAAAGAAAAATTGGACAAAGGGGTGTGGCACCTCCCATACAAAAAAAATCTTATATCTCGAAAACAACTGAATCGATTGAGTTCAAATTTACATACAATCTTAGGTATCAGCCCAGGAGTATTCCTGTGAAGATTGGTCATAATTGGACAAAGGGGCGTGGCACCTCCCACACAAAAAAAAACATTCAAAATCTTATATCTCGAAAACTGCCTAATCGATTGAGCTCAAATTTACAGATAATCTTAGGTATTGGCCCAGGAGTGCTTTTCTGAAGATTGGTCAACATTAGACAAAGGGGCGTTGCACCGCCGATACAAAAAAGATCTTCTATGGGGTGAAAATCGATGACGTTGTAACTCGAGAACCGCTGCGGCAATTCTCATGATTCTTTTGATTTTGTTTTGTTCGTATTGCTGTATTTCAGGTTTACGCAGAAATAAAATTCCAGAAAATTGATTTATTCTCATTTTTTCGCATTTTACGATAGAACATTATTATCTAAGACCTAAGCAATACAACTTATGTTGTATATTACATTACCTATATAAAAACGTTGGTGCGTACGTAAGTCCGATAATGGCCGCTGAACCACTGAAGCTATCCGCCTTCATTCCTATTAAAAGAAATAATTGAACAAAAATATCAAAATAAATCTTGAAATATTTAAAATAACTATTTTAGGCAGAACAACGTTTGCCGGGTCAGCTGGTATTCTATAATTATTACCAGAATCATTCACACAATACTAGGATATAGCAAAATAACCAAAATTGACAGCAAATATATGTACCCGGTTTTACCCATTTTCTCTTAAGCTGCCAACCACGACTCTCCCTACCGCCTAGTGCTTACCTGGCAGCGATTTATGGATTGTCAACTTTAAACCGAACATTGAACAAACGGTATAGAAATTATACATATCTTTGTATGTTCTATCTTTGGCAAAAAATGGTGGAACCAAAATTGACATGTACACAGTCGCAAAATCTTTACAACATATGGGTCTATAGTATATAACTATAGCCTACACAGAGCGAAAAAAGACTACATAAAATCAATAAGATTGCCTTATTGCACTGATTTACTATGAAATCTCATTAAAAGGAGTAAATAATATGATTTTTCAATAGAGAAATCTTAATGGTTTAATGGAGAAAATCGTATTAATCTTTTTAAATTTTGTTCATATCGTTTTTGCATGCCAAATAATATTAAATGGTACAAATAATATGAAAACCTTATTACTATTTGGCTTTAAGAAGTCAAGCTTATTAAAAATTGTGTCTATAAACTTTTAAAAGGAAATCTTCTCAAATCTATAAGACTTCTCTTTAAAATTTTAAAGTGATATCTCATTAATTTTGGGTGGGAATATTAGATTGTATAATAATAATATGAAAACCATGTTAATATTCGGTTATGAGAAGACGAACTTATTAAAAGAGTTTGTCTTTAAACGGTAATAAGGAAATATTCTTAAATCAAAAAGGATTCCCCATTAGAACTAAAAGTGTTCTCATATTTTGTATTGTATTGTATTGCCTTGTAGCATTCGACTTTAGATTTCATGGCAAGCGCGCGTCTACGTGTCGAGGAGTGTAAGTAATTTACTATAAAAAAATATTAACTTGTTTTCTTTTTCTAGAATAATTATAGGTTTTTTTATTTTATTATTACTTTTTTCAGAAAAATTTGTTAATTTTCTCTTTATTGTATACCTATGTAAAATAAAAATAATAATGAATAAATAAAATATTTTAAAAAGATAATAAGTTTTCCATATTTTTCCAATCGTTTTTACATATACAGTACAATCCCGATAAATCGTAATACTAAGGGACCTAGAGTTTATTACGAATTATAGAGGTTTTCGAAATAGCGAGATTACGAATTATTGAAGACTTAAAAAATATAAATTCGATTTACCGGGTTAATAAGTTTTAACAGTCAGTTTGTGAATACATATGTGAAAATGACTAACATTTCAGCAGAAACAGCACCCAATTGTAGTAGTGGTCCCATTTTACACACATTCTCAAGTGTGAAAGTTTTCCATCTCGCTCTCTCTTGCTTTTCAACCAAATTCTTATTCTGTCTTTCCAATTAAACAAACGTATTTCAGAGGATTGAAGAGAGAGAAGGAGGTTTTTTTTCGAATAAACGGGGTTGTCAACACAGACTTACGAATTATAAGACGTTTAATTGCAGTCATACGGAAATTATTGCGAATTACCGAGGGGACCAAAATGCACTGGTTTTTTACGAATAACCGGGATTTTTTCAAGGGACCAGCAGTTTATTTCGAATAAGCGGGGTTTACGAATTAACGGGGTACGAATTAATACTGTACTTTCAATAAGTTTTGATATTGCTGCTAAGAGATTTTCATATACTCTTCAATAAGTTTTCATATTGCTGGCATAAGATATCTTGTTAAATGTATGTGGTTTTCTTATAGGTAGAATATTCATAAAGATTTTAATAAGATCCTCTCTATGGTTTTGATATGTCATTCTTCTTGGACATCTTATTACTTTTCTTCTACTTTATGTGGTGGTTTTCTCTCTGTGTATAACAAAACAAAAGTTTACAAGGCTCAAAATATGACATGCATAGGAACTACATGCACTCTACAGTCAACAACAAGAGAGCTATAGTACCACTCCCAACGGACTATATTATTCCAAAAATGGGTGTCACTAAACATTTTGAAGTACAATTCCCTACAAGAGTAGATTAGCATGACGTACGTGGTACGTGTGACTCAGATGATATGTAGGCCCGGATACGGATGTCTTTTCTGAGTTTCGAAACACATACCTCAAAATTCTATAGGATACATACCATTTGCATACCGGCAGTGTGTTCCAGGCAGAACTACTCGCTTCCCGTGAGGCCTCATCTCAACTTATAAATATCGTTAGAGAATCTCTGTAACTATACTGGATGATCAAAAGAATTGTTGTCGTTCTCGAATCTAATATTTCAAAATTCATTTCACAAATAAAACTGTCTATATTCAAATTTAAAATCCAATTACCACCCTGTTTTCATGAGCTTTACAATTTTACATATTACGCGTACCTACTTAGTAGGCTTGTGTAGTTCACGAACGAACTAGTTCAATGAACTAGTTCACACAATTAGTTCACTAGTTCATTTAGTTCACGGTTATTATTTTCAATTGGCCTTACCAATAATCATTTTTAACCTTTAAATTATTATATTAAATTATATTTCAATAGGTAATTTTATATGGACATTTTCTTGACTTCGTAAAATTTAGCTTGGACACTAAAAATGATTATTAGTACCGCGCAATGCTTTTCACACAAACGGAATAAACTAAAGCTAAGCACACACGATTGTCAAATCTTACAATATTGTCAGGTCTGTCAATCCTCTGACAATGACTGACAATAAGCTTACATAAGCCAACACTATCTTACAATACAAAATAGTCCGTTCACACGGTTTTAAGATTTTGTCCCAAATGAAAGTGTGACAATGGTCTGACAATGTTGTTGTTTTTTGCAAATGGAGCAAACACAAATCGATAGAATTCTAGCTTTGGTGACTCCACACGTCAAGATGCCAGTATGCGCGAGCACGAGCATCCAGGGTACTCATTCCGTAAAATTTAAGACGACAATCGTCCAAGCGATAGTAGTGCACGAGATCGTCTTTTATTTGCTTCACGTAACTCTACCACCATCGTTTATTTTGCACAAAGTTTGAGAACTTTCGGTACCTTTCAGGAGCTTACAAACTGTAGTTTAAATAAGGACTATACGTCATTGTAATTGTCATAAATGACATTTGACAAATTACAGTGGCCTACTTTGTGCTTACGGAATATTTAAATTACAGTCACCCACAAAATCTTGCTCATTTATTTCGTTTCTAATTGATGATTTATAATGTCGGATGAGTTATTATGTAATTTAAATCGTAAAAATATCTGAATTCAATAATTGCTCGCTTTAAAATTCCTGCAAAAAGCTTAAAATTGTCTGCAAAATAAACAAATCAATGCAAGACGATATCTAATTTAATTAGCTATCGTGTAAACGCTATCGTCTGAACGATAAATGTAGGATCGTCGAAACGATGTCGTCAAGACGATAGCAATATTCAATGTTACGTGATGCAAGGCTATCGTCGAAACGGTATCGTCATGTCATGCGATTATTGACTTACGGAATGAGTGCCCAGGAAATCGATACGGTTTCATTGGCAGCTTGACCCAACTTTTTTCTGTATTTGTCGAGGTTGCTGAATGTGAATCGTCGGCGACCTCTTACCACAGGGCTTCTTTGGGTAGTTTGTCCTCTGCGCATCCAACAACCTCATGAACTAAATTGAACTAAAATGAGCGAACTAGTTCAGTAGCGTGATTTGAACTAAATTGATCGATCACTCAAATGAACTAAATTGCCAAACTCTACTACTCAGTACAGTTAAAGTATACTGCATGCTCGTCGCACCAACACTATTCCCCTTCCAAATGTCTCAGCAAATATATTATTATTAGGTATTAGATACTATTATGTTTATAAATATGTACATTTATCTAAAATGATTTCTAATCGTTCATATGAATCCAATTTGATTCATTTCTCGGATCACTTGTTGCTTCTAAAAATAATTGAGATTGAATATTGTTCAAACAAAATGTCACATTTTACAAACGATAATGGTATCCAATCCTTTATTTCCGTTTTGTTTGCTTTCGGTATTTGTATTTATTCTCCCCCTTTAGAGTAAGATAAACCCAGCTGTGAGCACTGAGCAATCACTCAACTGTAAATTCGATTGATATGACAGAGAAATACATTTATGAGATAGATAGTACCTTTACCCCTTATTCATAATATAGATGTGTGACTAAATTACAAGCGTGTTTGTAGTTTAAAACGTTCATTCAAATAATACTAAGTGCATTGAGAGCTGGTAAAAAAAAGAAAGGTAAGTGTATGCACGGGTGGATCAGACGTAGTAAAGGGGTATTGCATAAAGAATGGTGGTGAAATGATGGTGAAATAGAATAAAACAAGCTGTGTGTGTGAGGTATTAATGAAATTTTTTTTTATTTAAAAGGCCCATGTATCCCATTATGTGCGACTTCTTACTGCGGCACGGATCCGAGACCTGTGACTTCAGGAAACCCCACAAGAAAAATGCTAGCGGGGACAAATCGCACGATTTTGGTGGCCAATTAACTTCACCTCTGCGAGATTTAACAGAATCTCCATCGTTACTTCTGCTGTGTGAAACGTAGGCCCGTCCTGGTGGAATCGGTTAGCATCGATCTGTAGCACTCGCCGTTGATGGTGATGGCCTCACTAACATCATTTTCAAAAAAAAAAATACGGACTAATGACACCAGAGGCCAGTCCAAAATCCGGAGCAAACAGTAACTTTTTGTGGATGCATTGCCACCAGATGAGCCCCGTGTGATTTTACATTTCCCCATGTACAGAAATTTTGCTTGTTAACATACCAATCCAAAAATGCGCTTCATCGCTAAAGACCGTTTATGCCGCAAATTTGGCCACCAAAATTTGAAAGGACGACTTTGAAGGTCATTGAGATGTTCTGCTCAATCGTGTAACTTTCCATGGTAATTTGGTATCAGTGACTGAAGATTGAATAATAAACCCCATATTCGGCAGACGCCATCAAAACAACATAGCCGCCACAGGCTACCAATGACCCGACCTAATTGAAAAACCTTTTATACATACTTGGTTAATGTATTTGTATTTATGGCATTTGATTTCTATGGATTGGACTCAAGTCCGTATCAACTCTGACCTGTTCTTTAATAAAATATCAAATTCCATTGAATGACTGCATCCACACCGTTGCTTATGGATACCCGGTTGTACCTTTCCCCCAATACCGCTCATACCTTGCCTAGAGTCTGGATTGGATTGGATTACGGGCACAACCAACAAAGTCGGAGATGGCACTGCAAATGTACGCGGCGCGGCGTTCAGAAAGTGGGATTTCCCTCTGCTTCGTTGTCTCTCAGGACTTCAGGAGTTGACTTACAGACTCGTCGGGTTGGTGTAATTGGAAGGGCATTCTCTATCTTCGCCTGGTGGACCCCAAAAGCAAAGCGCTATATGAAATAAGTTTACAAAGTGCCATTTAGTACTTTGAAAGACGAAAGTTTTGAGATGCGAGCCGTAACCGCAAGCTTGTTCATCATAGGTTCTGCTACATAAGGACCGATTTTGTTACAATTGTATTATACTAAATTAATAAGTAGGTAGGTAGGTAGCGATTATATTTAAGAAAAACCTTTCGTCCCCGGATAAGTGACCCTCGCTTAATTGCGTTCCTCGTTTAATTCAGGGAAAAATTAACAAATAATGCATTCCATATGAAATGTGCATAACATTTCCCGGTAATGCGGTACGCATTTTACCGCTTAAATGCGTTACCCGGGTCATTGCGGTACTAAAAGTAAAGCTTCTCGTAAATCTTCATACAAAATCTCCCGGTTAAATAAACACACACAAAAAAAAAGCATGAACAATTGTTTGTACTTATCTACAGCTTTAATAAAATCAAAGACACTTGTCAAATCAATTGCCATATTGACATGCCATGGAGAAGGCTCCTATGCTGATGTAGGAGGTGCAGAAGATTTTCATACAGATGTTCTCTACAATTTAATTAAAAACTATACACCCAAAGGCATTGACAATGTCGATGAAAGCGGTTTATTTTACAAAGCCCTGTCGACATCATCCCTTAATCGAAAAAGACATTACATAAGTTATTTACAACTAGAGACCCCCTGCAGACTTCGTAGTGCAAAAAAGAAAAATAAAAAAATCTATTTCAAATTCCTTTAAATCAGTGATAAACTGTTTTTATATTGTAACGTTTTGTGGTACACAACCTTTTTGATTTTTCAAGGAATATCCTAATTTTTCCGAAATTCACAGGAATACTCCCGGGCCAATACCTATGATTGTCTGTAATTTTGAACTTGTCGATTCGGCGGTTTTCGAGATATAAGATTTTGAATGTATTTTTTTTTATTTTGTATAGACGGTGCCACGCCCCTTTGTCTCATTTTGACCAAACTTCAGAATAACCAACTCGGTCCAATATCAAAGGTTTGAGCTGAATCGGAGCAAAACTTTTCGAGTTTTTGAAGCGTACACAAACGAACATTGTTCGTGTTCTTCAGTTTTTATTTTGAACATGTTAATAAGGCAAAAAAGGAGGTCTCGACAACGCACTTAAGTGGGATTCTCGGATAAATGTGTTGAAAATTGTAGATTTTCCCCGACGCAACAATCTGGGGACTACTGTACCATTTAGGAACAGGTCTTCCAACACTATAATATCTCAACTCTAAGATTGAATGCAAATTATTTAATAAGGTTTATGATTATGAATATGAACGACTCCAGACTACCGAAGCAAATTCCGCAATATGCTTTGCTATATAAGTGCCCTTTTTGTCAAAGATTGAGATGAGATTGCAGATGACTATGGCATAGCTTTAAACTTAGCAGCTGTAAATTTCGGCCAATGGAAAAAAAACTTGAACGAAAGGTACGCTTTCATAGAAAATTCAAAGTCATCGTCGGCACGTCAATATTATTCTAAAGTCAATTATAACCTTAACGACCTTAATTATTTCAATAGCAAGTTCACTAGTTATTTAATTGGGATAATCTTTAAAATTTGAGGTGAAATATTAGATAAACCTTAATTTCAAGCCTCACATAAATGAGGAAACGAGCGACTGCGCGCTGTGTAATATGCTGGTGAAGGAAGACATTAAACACTTTCTGGCAATAAGTCCTATCTTGAAGGAGGTAAGGTTGCAGGGGGCAGCATGCCCCCCCCCCCCCGCTACGTATCGAGATTTTTTTTTTTTTAGATATCGGGGTAGACCCGCCGCACATGTGTTGATGAAACCTGGCCTTTACACTGTTTGTTCCATAACAAGATAAAAAAGTCCATAATATAGTTCGGAAGAGATACCTATCTCCAAATTACACCCCTCGTTTTTTCGCAACACGCGACTCAATTCGATCGTATACAAATTACTTTGGAACTCACTTCCTGGGGATATATTTCCAGAAGTATACAATTTGCAGCAATTTAAGTGCAGAACTAACATACATCTGCAAGCATCTCGGGACCCTGTTGAAGCGTTATAGGTTCGCCTTTCCCGAGAGAAGTATTACAAAAAAAAAAATTAAAATAAAATAAAAATAAATATATAGGTGGCGCAACAGGCGGTAGACACCCTAGGCCCAGCTTCTCGCAACCATTCGTTTTGTGTGAGTTTCTATTTTTAGGACAAATGGAAGGGACCTACAATTTTATGCCGAGTCCGAACGGCTGAATTGAGAAGCTTTTTCAGGACAGACATACCTACTCTCGGATGTTTGTCAGACGTTCGCGAGAGGTGGCGCAGTAGAAAAAACCTTAAGATGTAATTTGTGTTTTTCCCGGGATCGAACCTGGGGCCTGTACCACAAAACAACAAGTCTAGTTAAACAGGCAAATTTTAACAATTAACAACATTTTCTGTACCACCAAAACATATTAAGTTAACAATCGTCTTAGCACTTGTTAACACAATTTCTAACAAGTGGGAAATTTGATGAATTCTCGGTTTCTGTACCATACAAAACCAATAAGTGTTAAAATTGTCTGTTAAATTGTTGCAAAATTCTAACTGATGAATAGAAAAAAAAAATATTCTTTATTAGTGGTTTGGACAACGCAAAGAATATTTATTTAAAAAATTACCCCAAATTGGTATTAAATTTTTAGCATATATTATCAATGCCTGTCTAAAAATGCAATATTTTCCAACTGTCTGGAAGGAAGCTAAAATAGTTCCTATCCCAAAAGCAGGAAAACCTCTCAATAGACCGGAAAGCTACAGACCCATCAGCCTGCTAAGTAGCTTAAGTAAAATTTATTAAAGAGTAATTAAGGGAAAATTGTTAGAATTTATAGATGACCAAAACATTATTCCAAATGAACAGTTCGGTTTTAGACGCTACCATAGTACCTGCCATCAAATTCTGAGAATTTGCAACAGAATAAAAATCAATCGTGCTGTAGGGAAGTCGACAGGAATGATACTCCTAGATATAGAGAAGGCATTTGACACAGTTTGGCATAATGGCCTTTTATTTAAAATGCTGGAATTTAATTTCCCTATATTTCATTGTAAAATTGTGCAAAGTTTTTTGTCAAGTCGTTGTTTCAGAGTGTACGTTAATGGTAGTTCGTCCAACTTATTGCATATTACCGCAGGTGTTCCCCAGGGCTCAATCCTTGGGCCAATATTATACAACTTATACACAGCAGATATCCCGAATTTACGGAATGCGAAATTGCTGTGTACGCTGATGATACTGCTGTATTTTCCTCGCATGTAGTTGGTCTCAACATTGAGACCAATCTTCAAAATGCGTCGGAAATTTTAGATAAATATTATAATAAATGGAAAATAAAAGTAAATACGGACAAGATTCAAGCTATCTTTTTTACAAGAAAAAGAAAACCTTGTTTCTTACCGTCCAATCAGCTCATGATAAATGGCCATCAGATAAATTGGGAACCATTTGTTAAATATTTAGGAGTCTATATCGATCAAAAATTAAATTTCAAGGAACATACTGCAAGGACACTACATAAAACCGGTATTGCTATTAAGATGCTATATCCTTTTATAAATAGGAATTCCTTATTGTCTAATGAAAATAAAATACTTATCCACAAAGTGATCTTCCAGTCAATTTTATTATATGGCTGTCAAGTGTGGGGTAAATGTGCAGATTGTCATTTAAAAAAATTACAAATTCAGCAAAACAAACTCTTAAAAATGATGCTGAACCCCCCTTGGCACTACTCTACCCTAGATTTGCATAATAGAGGTAATTTTGAATTGATCTCCGAGAGAATTACGAAACTAAACCAAGTTTTTATAACTAGATAACCCCCTGATAACCCCCTAATAAATGAGTTGAATATTACACACCAAAGTTTAAACTGATTTCTTGTGTTTTTTTCTGTGATTACCAACCTTATTTGTTTGCATATTATATTTGCGTTAATTGTTATTAATATCTTTGTATTTTTATATCATTATTATTTTTATTTTTTTGTTATTTATTTATTTATTTATTTATTTATATATTTATTTATTTATTTATTTGTTATATATTTGCTTTTTTATTTATTTATTTGTTATGTGTTATTTATTTATTTTATTCTACCTTTCAATTTATATATATTATATATTATTAATAATTTATTATTATTATTTTTTATTTATTATTTATTTTTTTTTTTTTCGTCAAATGAAGGTTTTTTTCGTTGTTTTCCTTCAAAATAAATAATATTTAATTAAATGATATGTATTAAATCGATTAAAATGTTTCAGCTAAAAGATATAAGTGTACTCCTATATCATATCTCTGTACTGTAAATTGTGCGGTGGCTAGCCTTTGTAAATTTTTTGTAACGAAATAAATTCTATCTATCTATCAATAGAAAATTGTTAGCTCGTAACAAGTTGTAGCTATTTCTCATATGTATTTGTATTCGAGATTTTCAAGTATTTTTTTTTATTTTCTATTAAATTCGAATCATGCTTTTATAAGACAAAAATCCCAAAGCCCAAGTTTCCAAACTGCAATTTCCAACAGCAAAAACTACAAATTTGATCAAGTAGGTAGTGGAACAGGCGACTATAGTAATTATTTTATTAAATAGTAGATACCTAAGTGTCCCGCTTCATGTGATTAAGGGATTTGAAGTCTCTTATCGTATGTCGTAGGTCCTGCTCAGGGATATCTATGTGCTTTTCGTCCGGCAGGCGTATTTGACAACCGTTTTTTTTTTTTTTTTGATTTGTTGTCTTTGTCGTTTGCTTTAATTTCCAGACTACTAATTATGAACATTTCACTATTCTAGAGATTTCCCCATTCTAATCGTGCATATAGTCTGCATTCTGCTTTGAACTACCTACATAATAATGTATATTAGCCTAATCTAAACTAAACTACTCTTTGTGGTACAGGCCCCTGGTATCCCTCGCACAGTAGTCCAGCACACTAACCACTGCGCTACTGCGCCCACCGTATAAAAATTACAAAATAAAAATTTGATTAGTCGCTAGCGTTTTTAGTAAGTCTCTAAAGCATCCTTCATATCTATGTACCTACAAACGACCTACTCGTACTCATATAGCGCCGTAAGGACAACCAATAAGTCGAAAAAAGGTCAGTTATCGACTGGCAAATAGCTGATTTAAACAACATGCTGTACTCATTATGCAAATCGTATATCGACTGATAGAGTTGACATGACAAATTTATTACATGAATTAATTAAGTTGAAATAGATACTTATTTAAGATTCATTTACACGAGCTCTCGTCGACACTATCACTACCGTGACGTAGTCATATATTATAGCAGTGGCTGAGACGGAGACCGGATCATGTGTGAACTGTCAAATGATGACTATCAGCAGCAAGTGGTGTGCTGTTCGTCGACAGCAGATTATGCTCAACGAGACAGACGACAGACCAACTGGCCACTATGCACTGGCTAAATGCACACACAAAATATACGGGCATCGGGGCATTGAACAGATTCCAATTTGATTGAACATTTTATTAGTAAATCATGAACGACTGGTTTTTTCTATTTACAAACCTTGTCGGTTGATTTCGCGACGCGGATGATGTTGCCGGGCATATGAGTGAATGGATTTTAATTGATTTGTGAATACTAATAGGCAACGTTGTTGGTCGGTATCTAATTTGTCAAAAGTTTTACTGTTTGCCATATTGTTAGACACTTGCGATGCGATAATGAGAACCAAGGCTGATGGGAGGATGTTTTATGCTTGAATACATAATTGCAAGGCAATTGATACACGAACACGAGTAATGTAGTCACTATTTGTATACCGCTACAAAGAAGGTTTGAAACAATAGACATGCAACTTTATACATTCGGCGTCGATTCAGATTTGACTGCATTTTTGGCAAGCTAAGTCGCCGTCAGATTTGAAGGATTCCAAAAATAGTTTTGTTTGCCTCAAAAATCTATACCTACATGACTTTTCTTATGGCCGCAGACCGCAGTTAATAGAACTATACAAATTAAATACTATACATGATCATTGTCTGGAACTGACCTATATATGAAAGAACTTTAGGTTAACCTTTCAGAGGCCAACTCTTTGGAGCAAGCACCAGGACTATGGACACAATTCTATGCCACTGGAAGATAACAACCCATGGATCGCAATCTACACAGAAACAAATGGGGATAAGTACGGAAGCAGGTTTTTACTCGGATCTCTGAAACTATCAAAATCGTCTAGACTCTAGTCCTAGTGTATACCATGCAGAAAACCTGCCAATAAAAAACGCAGCAAAATACAAAGAAGACAGTCACCTTCATCCGTCGGCTATCTATCTTAACTATCTTCGTTAACAATCAAGCAGCCCTGAAATCGATTAAATCTAACACAATAACGTCAAAGGCTGTTAGGAGAAACCCCGACACACTGATCACTGGGCACCATTCTGTCAAAATCTGATAGGTTTTCCGAACATAGTAATATAGAAGGTAACGATAAAGCCGATACTTTGTCAAGAATGGTGTCGTTATCTAGGGAATACTGCTCTTACTTTATGGTCGAAACTAGACAAAAAGAAAACATAGATCCTTCTGGCATAAAGTAGATTATCTATTCGCAATCTAACTGGTGTCATTACGGGACACTGTACCATTCGGGCCATGCTCCGTGAATTGAGAATAAAATTCAAGGATCTATGCCGAAGCTGTGGAGATAAGAAGGAAGTGGAGTCAGCCCAACATCTGCTATGTCACTGCCCCGCTCTGTAAGAATGATACGTACGTTTCTAGGATCCAGGCTCTTCGCAAGCACCGCAGATTTTATGAGCTTTCAGATATTGGATCCCCTGATGCACTTCATAAGTAACACCAACTGGTTCCTAATCTGTCCATCAGTAACATGATGGATTTTTGAGTCTGGTCCATTTTGTTCAGTCTCACAATGGACCTTATAGGTCTCCGGGTGGACGTGATGTGTTTTCCTTCATCACACCCTTAATAACCTATAACCTAATCCAGGGGTTCCATAACTGTGCGTCGTGTGGCTATCCTAGGGCCGTCGCAAGACGATATACGCATAGGTCGCCTGCACACAACGTTCCATCAGCTTTGAGACCGATTTGAAAATAAAAAAAAAAAAGGCCGAGAACATTGCCCGTGGTGCGTGAAAGTGTACAGGAGAACCCGAGGCAGTCAATTCCTTGCCGTGCACAAGAAATCGGCATTTTTCAACTTGGCGAATATTGCGTCGGGACTTGGGCGTCTTTGCTCAGTACTTCTTCTTAAAAATGACGTTGGTAAACCCATTACCATCAACGGCGAGCGCTACAGAACGAATCTAACTAATTTATTTTGGCCCAAATTGAACGATATAGATGCAGACGACATTTGGTTCCAGCAAGACGTGGCTATGAGTCAAACAGCAGACGCCACGATCGTCATTTTGCATGAACAATTTAAGGCTATGGTTATTGGTTATCTCTAGCAGAGGAGACGTGAATTGGCCACCAAGATCGTGCGAATTAACCCCGCTAGACTTTTTCTTGTAAAGTTGACTGAAGTCGCAGCTCACTGCGAATAAACCGCAATCGACCGATGTCCTTAAACCCAACATGACCAATACCATCGCTCAAATTGACTCGGTTCCGTGACAACGTGAGAACATTTGGACATGGTGTTATATTCCATACAATAATGGCATACATGGGTCTTTCAAATAAAAATAGGGATTTCGTTAATACAGCTTGTTTTATACCATTTCAATGTCGACCCATCCTTATTGAAAAACCCTTTAGGAAATCTTCAGTAAGCTCAGCTTCTATTCATACATAGAAGGTCGTCCCTAAAATATTATAACCTGTATAGAGAACCGCAGTATGGAAAGGGAACCCCTGACATAATCTAACAACCGCTACGACGTGACTTTTTCAATACTACACTTATACACTTTGGAACTTTGGAACTTGCGTTTTTTAGATAATTGCACTTACCTTCCCTTACAATTAAAGGTAAAGTTTCCAACATAGATTCACCTAAACTTTGAAACAAGGAGCTAGAATGTACGCTAAATGCCTGGCATAATTCAAGGTAGAAAACTTAGTTGGAAGCTGAACATTCTAGAGCGTAGAAGAAGGGCTGCAAATGGGGTCTACATCTTAGAATAAAAAATTGTTTCTAAATTGCGGTAGTCGAATACATTTAGCGCAACGAGATAGTACCTCGCAAATATGATATCGTCACAGAGCTTAAGCAACAGATTCACTCTTGCCAATCGCTGTTTCATCGGGCTAAGAAGACATAAGAAAAAGTAACGTCAGCTAACACAGAACAAAAGAAAATTGTACAAAACCTTAATTCTATATAATCTCGGTGCTCAAAACCTCTTGGGACGCATTGAAAAAACATTCTTCTTTCTGATTTCGGTCAAGTTCGTATCGTTGCAAGGGAAGATTCCACCGAACATTACGGGCTATAAAGCGACGTTGACCATGTCAAACTACTGGAAATACAATGGCCGAAGCGGATAGTTTACATATGGAAAGTATGGACAACAATGCACCAGCCGAACGATTCCTTGAGACCATATTTGAGGGACAACGAACCCCACGTCATGTGGAAAGCAGAGTCAAGCAACTAGGTGTGCGTAACTTTAGGTATCCACCTAGTACCTGGGCACCGAGATGGCTTGTTGGTTGAGGCCGTGGACCACCCCGGATTGTAAGCGCCATCTAAAGTAAAATAGGTAAGAAACAAATTGGAACAACACATTTTGTGTTTAAGCAGCCATAACGCCGCGTATCGGTCATAAAATAGCTAAAGACCATGCGGTCTTGACAAAATAAATATATTCTTTGAATATGATCTCAATCGCTAAATTTTGCTATAATTTAAAGACGGTGGTTATCGCGGTCTGGAATGCTTGTGTTTTCTGTAATGTGAATATTTGGTCGGTTGTACATTTGACACGTTGACAAATGGTATAGTCCGTCCCAAAGCAAAAGGTATTATTCTTAAGGTATTTTGATCGCACGAAATTGTTAATGCTTTTCTCTACTTTACCATAAAGTAACCCTTACCCTTTTTAATGCGTAGTGGGTTTCATCACGCTGTTATAATAAAGTTACTCAGAACTCTGGCTTTCATAACTAAACACTCATAGCTATTTGAGAAGTGCAGCAAATTTCCCTCTTCTTTGGGGTGGGTAAATGTGTATCTTTTGCATACACCAACGACGCGACGCACGGTGCTGTCGCTGTGTTGACAATCATGGCCCGTTCACAATACGGGCGTGATAACTAGACGAGACACGAGAGCGAGGCGAGAATCGCTCTCGCCTCGTTCTCGCTTTAACCTCGTCCGGCAATTTACAATGAAACGTGGTACGTCGGCGAGTTTTTCTGTCAACGAATAGATGGACCACTGAAACTACAAACCATATTGCCACTTCGATATTTTGTCAAAACAGAGCTGCACCAACACTAAAAGCAAGTCGCAAATTCCACACCAAACGAAACAATAAAACAAAACGTTTTGTTTTGTTACATGTTTCGCTTGGTGTGTGTTAAAATAAAAAAAAAGATTTTTTGACTTTCGAATCAAAAACGTGTTGTTTAATCTAGTCTACATTTTCTAGAAAATGAATTTATTAATTTTTTCGTACGTAGCTACAACTTTTTCTGTTGAACTTCTTAGTCAATTTCAGAACAAGTTCCAATGAATTCCTATGGTTCCTAATAAAATTTGCTCAAGAAAATGACCCCCCCAATAACCAAGAAATCAAAAAGAAACACACTCAAAACATATATATTTTCGGGGCAATGTTTGTTTAAAGAAATACGAAATTCCCCTTTTTACCGTAATTCATTATTATGGGAAAATAAGTTCTAACATTATCGCTGACTTATTTAAAAATTTCTCAGAATAATCAAACCGTGTCAAAATAATAACAAAAAAAAACGGTAAAAGTGCCTCCCTGTTTGCTTGAGAAAATACAAGTGGCAACCTTAAGTACATTTCTATGAAAATGGCGTCGCTTCCCACTCAGAGAGTAAATGTCATCGGTGTCTCGGGCGAGATTTTTCCAAATTTCCGAAATGGTCGCGCCATTGTGTATTGCTGCATGCATTTCCTTTGATTCGAAATTATTTGACAACTCATCAGTCATGGCACGATCGTCGATCGAGCGAGATGTCTTCGCAAAAATGCGCACATATTTTTTTAGCTGTAGTTCTGGTTGGAAAAGTTGGTTTTGTTGTCGCTAAGAGAATAAAATCCCTAATGTGAAGAGACCTGCGCAAGAAATTTGCACTTAAGTTGGGACGGACTATATCAGTTTGTAGTTCAGTATAGATTAGAAGCTCCATTATTGTGAAGCTGGGTGTTGCATTTATCCTTGATAATATCTTTCGACAAAATCCTGGAGATGAGTTGGTGTAGGCTCTCCACCAAGCCGTTCATATGGAACTCTATCATTTGATTACTGAAACTGAGGCAATATCTTTGTCCTAACGAGCTAGCTGTCAATATATTTTTATTGTTGTAAACTAATTCTGAGATTAGAGTTCGATTTAATATTTTTTTAAAACTGAGATGAATTTTGTACACTATTTATATTCTTTCGTACGCGACAGGTCTCAAGTTCGATTCTCAGAAAAGGTTTTATTTTTTCACTGCGCCACCTCCTGCGAACGTCTGACAACAACCAATAGTTTTATTTGTTTTTTATTCATAGATACCTTAGAAAGTTTTTTGTACTGGAGTCCTACCTTGATTGTACGATTTAAAAAAAAAAGTCGCCATTTAAAAAAAAGTCTTTCGCATTTTTGAATCATTTTGCTTTGATTTTGCTACGCATAGCTAACTACCTAAAAGAATGTCCTGTTTTTAATAGCATCGATGAAAAAATTAATTAATTTTGGAACGTCAGGAGAGTTACCTTCTCAAGTCCAAGGTAGTCAGAGACCTTGTTTAACTCGGCTTTGTCAGCAACTCTCACAATGACCATCACATCACAAAGCGAAGAGGTACACTTGCAAATCGCTCTTAGGACACTCAGTAGCTCTTGTCAAGAAACAATAAGGAAGGACGTTCGCTCTACTGAAGATCTTTATCAACCGATTTTTGCACAATATTGCAAGCGCACGGATCACGTTAACGAAGGCGGTGATTTTCGGTCACATTTATTAACGCAATAGGCGCTTTCTACAGCGACGTTGACCAGGTCTGAAAAGTGCAAATAAGCTAAAATGAGTAGAATTAACATGTACATTAACGCTCGGGCTACAAGAGGGCATCCGTAGAGCTAACACAGACTTCACTTTATGTGATGCGACATTATCTGCACTTGGTAGCAAAATTGTTTATAGCTTGATCCAAGTTCTGGCAATGCCTAAAACTGTGCTGATGCAAATACCAACTGCAAGGACATTTTCACTAGACTTACCTAAAAACAAAAAAAATCTAGTTTGTATATAAAAAAAAATAAAAACTCTAATTTGTTTTTTTTTTTATATTTATTTATTTATTTTATTTCAATTAGTTGTAATACTCATTTACTTGTTTTAGATGATCCCTACAATTTTTCAATTTCACTTATTATTTTCTTAAATTTACTTAATTGATAATCATTTGAAATTCATAACTGTTGTTGCTTTTAAAAAATAAATTATAACGCTGAACACTAAGCAAACGGAAATTGTTTTTCATTCAATGGTTTACTGTTCTTCATAATATAATTTTTTTTTTCTTTGTTTGTATATGCCTACAACTGCGCTAAAATTAGATTAGAATATTTCATTTCAACCATCGACATTTTCTGTTTCTTATAAGTAATAGCAATATCAGTACAAATAAGTTGTTGTATTTTTTTTATATATTATATTCTAATATGTATACTGTCTTAACTAGAATTGTTCTACGTTTATAATTGTTATTTGCACATAATTATGTTAAATTACACAAACACGTGTGTTCGATATATTTTTTTTTTTATTTGTTTGTTTTCTTTTTATATATATTTTCACTATTTGTGTCCACTTTGAAGAAATAAATTTTAAATAAGGAATAAGCTAAGAATTAAATTATAGACGTAATGATTTTATATAAAATAAACTTTTTTATATATGCAATTTGTTTTATTTTGTATTTTTTTTTTACTTCAACGTGGAATTTTCTTTTTTATAAATTTACTAGTAGAACCATTGAGAAAAAAATGCAGCTTGAAATGAAACAATATCACATTGAAATAATGCATTTTTTCTTCGTTTTTGTTTTTAGTGTATAATTTAAAATCTACTATCATATTGTTTGAGTTTTGTTGTTTTGTTTATATCTCAATATTAAAATTTAAATAATTTCTGTGTAGAAATAAGTAAAACTTAACATATTATATATCCTCTTATTATAATAATATAATTTTTCTTATATTTGTTTTTAATGGAACACATGCAATCATTGTTTATGTAATATTTAAAAAATATTTTTCATATATATATACTGTATACATATATATTTTGTAGCTACAAACAATAAAAGCAAAGTACATAATACAATAATTGTTCATTTAATAATAATAATAATTTTAATTTCTTAAACATACATTGTAGAGGCCATTTAATGATATGTATTGATATTATTATACATTAAAACCTTTTGCCATTTTATCTTTAATATTATTTTTAATGGTTTCTTTTGTTTTTTTTATAGTTTTGCCTTTGATGACAATATGTTTGATTTCTTTGACACTAGTGTGGTTTTTTATTTATTTTCTTAAAATTTTGTTCTTATTATCAGATGTCATAGCTGATACTTGTGTTGTAATTTAAGATAATTAATTATTTTTTTCTTTAAGCCTATGTACAGGTGTTTCTTATTGTACGAGTAGAAGAGAAAGAAAAATATATGAAGAGGGACAACTTAAGGTATCAATCTAAAATAATCGCATGGTGTCAAATCTGAAGTGAATGGGGATTCCATTAAATTCAAAAAATAACTTTTTAGGCAACAGATTACAGAGACAAGGTGTATCCCTTTTCGATCGAAATAATTATTCCTCAAGATGGTCACAGTTACACCACCGTTACTGGTACAATTCTTAAAATTCAGTAAATGTTTGAGATTTCAAATGTAACTGGTTGCTTGTGCAAGGGGAAACTGTGATCATGTGTGGTAAACATTTGTGTGGTTGCTGTGACCGTGCCGTAACATACACATAATAATGAAGTAACTCGGCATCTAACCAACTCACTGATCCAAGTAGCAGAGCGCGAAAAATTGGATTTAATCCTAGGTTGCGATGCCAACCATGAGCCAACTCCCATCATACACTCTGGGGAAGTAAATAAATAAAATAAATAAATAGGCGGTACAACAGGCGGTAGACCCCAAGGCCTAGCTTCTCGCAACCATTCGTTTTGTGTGAGTTTCTATTTTTGGAACGAATGGAAGAGACCTACAATTTTATGCCTAGTCCGAACGGCTGAATTAAGAAGCTTTTTCAGGACAGTCATACTCTCGGATGTTTGTCAGACGTTCGCGAGAGGTGGCGCAGTAGAAAAAACCTTAAGATGTAATTTGTGTTTTTCCGGGGATCGAACTTGGGATCCCTTGCACAGTAGTCCAGCACACTAACCACTGCGCCCACTGGGGAGGTACCGACATCAATGACCGAGATGAGTCCCTTTTAGAATTTATAATAAGAAATAACTTATTAGTAGCCAACGTTGGCGGTGAACCAATCTTTATAACGAGGAATAGGGGTGAGGTGATATAATTCTCTATAGCAACTCACAAACTCTTACTGTGCGGGATTGGAGATTGACCATGCTTTTCAGATCACAGAATTATAAAATTCCTCATTGATGAGAAAACTGCCCCATTGGGTAAATAAAAACCACGGAATCAGCTAGACTTCGAAAAATCTTGTGCAAAGAGTCCGCAGTTCCCGAATACCTTAAAGTCAATAATGGAACTTGGACACAATCTTGCGGAGAGACTCTTAAGCCAGTATTAGACGATATGTTGAATCAGCATACGTATGCTGAAAATTGTGTTCCAATCACAACATATCGTGCAAACTTGATGACAGAAATTTATTTTTTACACGATATGTTGTGATTGGAACACAATTTTCAGCATACGTATGCTGATTCAACATATCGTCTAATACTAGCTTTAGTCTGCTATTACAGACTCATTTTATAAGTTGTACTATGAATCAGACAAACCACTCTAGATTTAATATAGACCAAGAGCCCGCTGCAAATTTTGGGTGTGGATGATAACCAAAAGAGATGAGTACCCCTAAAAAGTTTAGAAATTTCTTATTTCAAAAATGAAAGTCTTGCAGCCGGTGGTGGCGGCTCAGGTGAGTAATACTATATTAGAAACTAAATTTTTTTGAAAGTTGGAATAATTGGTATAACCAGTTGAAAGTAGTCTCCAGATAAAGGAAATTACTCCCTAAATACGAATCCGTGGGTGCAAGACGTTTTGCAGGCGGCCATCCGTTTGCCAGACGCGCTCATAGTACGACTCGAAACCCGTTTTTGGGCTAATTGATATAACCAATTATGCTTGGCACTAAAATGTAGAGCTTGACACCCCAAACACGAATATATGGGTTCAAGACGTCTTAGACGCGGCCAACCCCCTGCCAGACGACCTTAAAAAATGGAAAAAAATCCGTTTTTTTAATTTTTGGTATAACCACTTGCGATGTATGCCAATCTTGAAATAAGAAATTTCCAAGCTTTATAGGGGTACTCATCTCTTTTGGTTATCATCCACACCCAAAATTTGCAGCGGGCTCTTAGACTAATCGAACAATAGAGCGACAGTTCCAGAAGAACTATTACCCGAAGATAAACTAAACTTGCCAATTGCTACGTTTTCCCCATTCAAATCCTCTGGAGGCGACGGGATATATCTAATCATGCTTGAGAAAGCTAAGACCATTATTACCTACGCGCGCCGGTCTTAGAAATACTTTTTATTCGCAGTGTGGAATGTGGCTACATAAAGCCTAAAGCTTGGCGAGAGGTCAAGGTAGACTTCATTCCGAAGGCGGGGAAATGTAGCAAAAGAATGTACAATTTGGGTTATTCGCCAGAAAACTGAGCTTGTTCGGTTCACAAACAAAAGAATAATACCACAATTATTCGAGCCACCAACTCTTTAGGGAATAACTCTAAAGGACACAGATAGGGCGAAATATCTAGGAATTATTCTCGATAGGAAACTTAATTGGAAACCGAATGTCAATGAAAGAGTGAAGAAAGCAGCTAACGCTTTCTAGGCTTGCAACTGCATCTTTGGCAGGAGATGGGGAACAAACCCCAAAATAATCCTGCGGATGTACACGGCAATCGTGTGGCCAATACTCACATATGGCAGTGTGGGTGGATGCGCTATACAAAAGTGGGTTTACGATTTCTAGACAACAAATTAGAATAGGCTCATGGAACATCCCTTGTCAAATGTGTTATGGAACTGCGGACCTTGAGGATGGCTTTATTATATAAAATTGATCCAGCCCTTCAAAAGAATTCCTATATCCTAATCGGTGACTTCAATACTCACGTGGGTGTGAATGTTTTGATATGGTGAGCATGTCAGAGAGATATGGTGAGCTTCATCAGAATGCGTGCGGCAAGAACTTTTTTTGTGCAAATGAAATGTCCAAACGCAACTTTCAGCTGTTTCATTGAATGGATTTTGTTTTCAACAGCAGTCATTGCATCTACAGAACATATTTGTGGAGTGAAGCGGTCTGGTGTGACTTCTGGTAGTACGAAAAGAACTGCTTGGTTTAAAAGCCTTAAGTTCAAGAACCCTTCAGAATAGAAGATGAAGGCCTGCAAGGTGTGGAATCACTCGGTGGACTCAGCTTCTCGAAGCCGGTACATAGAAGCACGAAGAACTTCCAAATTGATTGGAGTGTCAAAGCAGCCACCGAAAAGTTACACCATGATCGAAGATCTGCAAACAAATCGCAGACTATCCGCCGCACCGTCTCAGTGGAATTATTAAGAAATTATTCAAGTATTCAAATCCAGAGGTGCTCTGCCTACTTATTTCCAACTAGCTGTACCCGCCCGTGCACAGGATTTGTATTGCTTAGGTCTTACATAATAATGTTCTTTCGTAAAATGCGAAAAATGAGAATAAATCTATTTTCTGGAATTTTCTTTCTAAACCTGAAATATACAGCAATACGAAAAAAGCAAAAAAAGAATCATGAAAATCATAGAAGATGGTTTTTGTATGGGAGGCATCACCCCCGTTTGTCCAATTTTGGAGTGGCGATATCGATAATGGATGTAATATATTGGATATATAATGTGTACCCTCTGCATCGCCCTTCCTCTCCTTGATCATGCTACTTGTTGCTGTAATTCCTTTCCTTTGTTTCCCTCTTCCTATGGAATCCGAACAACTACCTACCCCGCCCAACCCTACACTGTTACCATACACCATATCGAATGAAATTCTGATGTGAAACCTGTTTTGTATTATACGTCTCTTCTCTTATGAAGATTATTAATATACCTACCCCATGCCATACTGACATACGATCATAATATACATACCATACCTACATATACAACTGACCACTGCGAAAACAAATCAACCTTTGCTAATGTTGTTTTGTTTGTCCTGTCGCATCGCACGATCAAACATCCATTTGTAGCAAGGTATATGTGTATGTATATATTTTCACTTCAGAAAATACATTTTGGCTAAAAACTGTTCCTAAGAACGTGGCTATAAACGACATAGCCTATAGCAGACTTACAGTCTTAAGGAACATTTAAAAAAAGTTTCATCAATATCTGTCCAGTAGTTTTTGAATTTTTAGCTGACAAAGAAAAGTCCTACAGTTTTATTATATGTATAGATGATAAGGACATCTTGCGCAGATGGAGCGAACAATTTAATTGCTCAATCCAGAACTACTGGACATTGCGGTAGACAGATACATCGCATTAAACAGGACGGGAAATAGTCCCACAGTACGAAAAGTCACTTTTGCGATTAAATCGCTAAAATTTGCCAGAGTGGATGAAATCTAGACAGAAATTCTGAAGACACTTGGTGAAAGGGGAGTTAACTAGTCCCCTCTTATCACTAAAGTCGTCGCGAAACACTTGCGACTGGCAAACTGGGGTGAAGAAAGGAGCTAAAAGAGATTGCTTCAATTTATATAGAAAAAGTATTTTAGGTACTTTGAAGTCTCCCTGGAAAAGTTGTTGTCAAGGTGTTGTCAATGAGCAGAATGGTCACTCTTATAATGGTACTTGAGAAGGCCTAAGTGCGTATTCTAAACGTGTTTACATTTTATAGACTTAGAAAAGGCTTGCGACCGTGTACTTCGCGGTTAAGTCCGGAGTGTACTGAAGGAGTATGGAATTGAAGGTTCCCTCCTGACAGCCACACGATATCTTAACACAAACTGTACAAGGTGTTCGGGTCTTTGGGTAAACTGCATTAAATAAATATTTGCCCTTCACCGTGGCCCTGTGCGTTGGACTTTGTCAGGAGTGCGTTTTGTCTCTTTTCCTTTTCATTACTACATTTGGACTTCACTGCTTTCAACTTGGCATCACTCGAAAAATATCACCGGCGATGTTGTACTGATGATTCGCCAATGCAAAGCATTTTGACACGCCTACTCTTTGGGGGCGAGTTTACCCCAAATTGTTGTTACAAATGTAACCCATTATTTGGGATATAAGGTACTTTAATTGGGGAGTTGTGCAATTATAGAAAATCGATTTCGAATGTTCTCCGAATAGAACGAAAAGAGTAACAATATGTCTGTGAAAACCTGAACAGATGGGTACGCACTAAAACTATTTGGGAATTGTCCTAAACATTTATGAACTCCATTCCTCTGTTCCACAGCAGAATAAAATTAAATAAAAAAAGTGTGAGCTCCACATGATTTTTACTTCAAATTATACCACCAGCAAAGAAATCGTTAAGTAAAATAATTTGTGCAGTTTTTTATATAAAAGTTAACTAAAAATATGATAATACTTAGAAGTAATGAAAAATGCTGAGTGTGATAGAATATTATTAACTTCAGCTCCTAGACAGGAAACTTTCAACTTATCTGCATCTCTTGTGATAGTAGTGTTTGTGGGAAGTGTTTTTGTTAAAAATAAAATATAAACTTACAATTTAATTTGTCATTTTGGTTTCGGTTTTGTCGACAATACAGTGATCTGTAAATATACATTGAATTAATAACATTGACTCTCTGTTACAAACACATATACGTATTTAAATATAAATTTAATATCATTTTTTAACATAATCTCAGAAAGCAAATATGCATCTGCACATGTAGGTTTAACTATTTATATACACATATAAGCATTTTTTTTTGTTTTTGTGAATATGTATTTAATTTTTTTTATTATAAACCTAATATTAGAAACTGTCCCTAAACTCATCTCTCGTGAATAAACTACCTGCCCTTGAGTTCGATTGGTGCGAAACAAATTTACTGTAATTTTTCTTTTTATATATAATTATGTTTATCTTGTAAAGCACTTTTACTTACAAAAAAAAAACAAAAGTTAAATATATTTATCTACGTTGTTCGTATGTCCTTGTTTTTGTTAAACACAATGGGTGTTTAAAAAAAATCATCATTTTCTTATAGAAAAGTAAACAAAATAATAAAAAGTACGTAGGTAATTAATTTTCAGTATATCCTAACATATGTTATGTATACATAGACTCATAAGCGTTTTGTTTATACATTTAATGAAAAGGTTTTTTTTTTTTTTTGTCGTGTATATAGGTTAGGGTATAGTGTTAATACTATTCTAAATTTATATTTTATCTAATATTTAGTACGATACAGTTTTATATTTGTTGAATTTATTAAGACTTACTTATATCTTATTCCATGTTAAATACAAAATTTATATTTTTATGATTTAATTAATTTATGGTACCATAAAATCGGTACATTAGAATTTAGGGATTCATGATTTTTCTGTTTTATTATTATTTAAAAGTGTTAAACTTTAAATGTTGTTATTTTTAATAAAAAAAAAACACATTTTGGAAGCGTAGAAAAAAAAGACAAAAGTAAATTTCATATTTTCTCATTTTAGAAAGAAATATTTAAGTAAATTTCCATAAAAATATCCTGCGAGGTATGAAAAGAAAAAGTAAACATAGAGCGGATAGAAAGAAAAGGATAAATTGTCAAAGTTTGGTCCATAAAAGAAGAAAGAAACAAATCATGTAAAATAATATCGTAAGAAGAAAAGATTTATTTACTTTATCATTCCATTAAAGATACAAGTTTCTTAAATTTTGTTTTCTTTGTATAAAAATATAAATTGAGTGTATATACTTATACACCATAATATCATATATTTATATAAATATTTGATTTTTTTTATTTATTTAGCAATATATTGCTTTATTTTATATATTTACCTCTGTCATTATGAATTATTTAATTTTTTTTCAGTTACAACTTTCAAGTATGAAAGTTGTTGTATATATTATTTATAATTATTATTTGTTTTATTATAAAATATAAAAGGAAAGGCCGTTTTTATTAATTGCATGAGTGCGCGTACATATCTTCATTTTTTTTTCTCATTACATATATGTAGATATATCAATTTAAGTTTAAATTGTTTTATTTTTTCTATACCAATTGTCTTGTTCTAAAAGCTGTTCTGGAGACTACAATAAATCTTACACAGTATTATTCAATTTTCTATATATTCATAATGTTGTTGAGTTTTTTTTTTTTTTTTTGTTATATTTTTAAAGCGAACATCGCTCATATTTATATGTGAATAACTAAGGGTTTCACTAAGTTTAAAACTCCAGGTGTCTTTTTTAATATATATAATATCTAATTTTTTCTCACTTAAATACTTGTTCCATTTTTAAATTATAATGGTATATATAATAATATTGATATGCATTTATATATATATATTCAAATATATATATATTTTGTTGTTCATATAGGGTTTTATTTTTTCAGTTAAAATGATAGATTATATTATTGCGTTCATTTTTGTTATGAAAACATATACATAGCTAAATTGATATCCATATATATATATTGACCTTTTAATTTTATTTAAAATAATAATTTATGTATATATAATATTAATATGATATATATATTGATATGTTAGTTTTGTTATTTATTTATTTCGTTTTCTTTTTGGGATTTTTTTTTGTTTGTTTTTAAGTCATTTCACTAACAATTATAAATTTTCTTTAATTTCTTATTAGACACAAATTTTATAATTATTTTCATTTTACCATAAGAATAGGTTACAGTTGGTGAATGTAGTGTATATATGCAATTTCGTATATATGAGTGGTTTTTTTTTATGAAATTACTATAAAATTGATTTTTGTTTTATTCCAAGTACATATATATTATATTTTTTTTATGAATGTCTTTATAAATTCAATTCGTGCTACAATAGTGGGGGTTACATTCCAAATACCTAATTTTACCTAACTAATTACTCATCCCACGAAGTTAAATAGGAGAAAAAAAAAAACCCCAGAGTGTACAGGCAACAAATTCTAAGAAAAAGCAACCAAATCAAGTCATGATTAAAACCAAAATATTAAAATCAGAATTCGCGATATATTTATACTTACAGATTAAAAACGAAGAGCAATACCTAGACATACCATCATAGAGATGTCCTCTGATGGGTTCCTGGAAGCTTTTGCATGGAATGGAAAAGGGTGAGGCAGCAGATAAGCTGGACAGATGCGGTTCGGATTTGGAAATTGAAAATGCAATTAGATGACCTCTCAAGTATAAGTAATATCTACCGACTTCAACATTACTTTATCGATGGTGTCCAGCGCCGGACTTTCGGGCCCCGAGCGAGATTTTATTTAGCGCCCTATATTTCTATACGTAGAGTATAACGTAGGGAAATAATCTTCTCCCGAGTAGAGTGTGGCTTTAGGCCCGGTAAGTCCACAACCGACCAAATATTCACACTACGGCAGATCCTTGGGAAAACTCAAGCATTTATAGAGATGATCTCTAGTCTAGTTTTGGCATACCTGCCAAACTTGTAAGATTGTGCAGAATGACGATGGAGAACCCTCGCTGCTCCATAAAGGTCCTTTTGATGTCAAAAAATGATTTTGACCAAGTAATGTACCGTCATGTCACTTTTTTAACGTCATACTTGAGAAAATGCGAAACTTGCAAGCCAACACCAGGGACAGAATTTTCCAAAAGACTATGCAACTAAATACTTGCATACGCTGATGACATTGACATAATAGCCAGAACGTATCGAGCTGTCACTAGTCTGGTGTGCTTGCAAGTAGGTATCAGTACACAGGGACAGGCTGCAAAAATGGGTTTAGTCGTAAATGAGATGAAAACAATATACAATATTCATCCTGTCAACAAAAATAGACGCACACACTTCGACGATTCTCTCAGAATGTCACGATAGACAGCTACAACTTTGAGGTAGTTGTGGACTTGTCTACCTCGGCTCCGCTATAAACTCTGAAAATTACACCACAGCAGAAATCAAACAAAAAGTTACACTTGCCAACCTCTGTTTCTTTGGAATTAGAAGGCAACTGACTAGTAATGCCTTGTCCAGAAGCACTATAAGACCCTCATCCTCCCAGTCCTGCTATATGGCGCAGAAGCATTCACGTTATCAAACGCGGATGAAGATGTTCTTGGTCGTTCCGAAGGCAAAATTCCGTCCCGTTTGCGTTGACGGGCCTTGGAGGAGGAGATTTAACAGAGAACTCTACGAGCTGTACAACGACTTCGACCTGGTCAGAAAAGTACGTATCACTCGACTAAGATGGCTAGGACATGTAGAGCGAATGGACACCAACGCTTCGGCCCGAAGAGGATTTGATTCCTACCCGGAGGCAGAACGCAGTAGAGGAAGACCTGCCTTAGGCGGCGCGCTCAAGTGGAAGAGGAAAACTAATTTTTTGCATTTTTTTTCGGTTAGAAAAAAAAAATTAAAACTAACTGGTAAACACTGAAATTAATAGAAAATTATAAAGAGTAAAACTGCACTTTTATAAAAAGTTGAAAATATTCCCCGAAAAGTATCATATTTCGGTTTATTTTTATTAAACAAAAAATGTAAAAAAAAAAACCGAAATTAATTACAAAATCAATTATGAAAGAAATTATGTCAAATTAGAAATGATTTAATAAAAATAAATTGTACACAAACAAAACACAACTCATACTCTGATCGAATATTACAGCTGACAAAATTAAGGAAAATGATAAAGAACTAAAAATTTGAATTTTTTGAATACATTTTAATTGAAAACATAAATAAAGACACAAAATGCGTTAACTTAAGAAAAATGAATTCGTTGCCTAAAATTGATGTATTTGTAACAACCCTGAAATTAAAAATAGCTAGCAACTGAAAATTATAATGTTCTCTTTAAGTTTGGCATGATGTTCACTGTCACTATCACAATAAATTTAATTTCTCAAGAAATTTAGCATAACAATTTTGTTTTTTGTTTTATGTGAGAAATATACAGTGTGTCTAAAAAGTCATTAAATGCAATTTTGTTCGCATTAGACTGCCTGACACAGGCAAGGAGAAAATTGTATCCACTTAAGATGGAAAATTAAAATTAGGTGGTTTTTAGAAGGAGAACAAAAGAAGTAAGGAAAATATTACGAATCTTAGAAAGGCGTTACGATTTGGAATAACAATATTAAAATCACACAAACAAATTTGTTTTACTTGAACCAAGAATTTAATGACTTTCTAACCATACTGTAGTTAAAATGTTAAAGGCGAAGCCGCACACAATCCGATTAAAAAAAAAACACTTTTTATTTTTACTTACAACGAATGGAAATTATTTCCGAATATTTGTTTTTCTCTCCAATCTTTCCAAAAATGGAAAACAATTTTTAAGAATATCCTTGCCAAAATGATCCAATCCAATTTTTTATTCATCCTTCCTAAGGAACTGTATAAAAAAGTTATACTAAATTTTTTTTTTTAATTTTTGTTGATTGCATTTTCATTAGGGTTACAAATGTTTTGTTTTATTCTTCGTTACATAGAATGGTATTATTTTCTTCGACGATTATTATTCAAAAAACCAATTTTTTTGTTAAAATTTTTATTTTCTAAAATTCCAAATATAAATTCCTTCGATAGGTATATTTTTTTTTTTAATAATTTTGTTTGTAAAATGTTTCTCATTAAAAATGTATAAAATGAAATAAAAAGTTGGTAATGCACTTGCGAAATGTTCTTCAGTTTTATAATTATTTATTATTTTGTTAGGTATTGAATAAGAGTGAAAAGCTACTATGAAGTTGAAAAGTGTACATTAAAAAAAAATTAAATGCATAAAGAAAATTAGTTTGAATGTGTCAAATGATAATTTAAGGGATCTTTTTTATTTTTGGTGTCCATACCTACGCATGGAAAATATGTAAGCATTTAAGAGATCCATTGTCCATCATTCAGTGGAAATTGTTGAAAATCAAATAACAGGAAGGCAGTACGACTTTCTTGCTACATCAATAATTGAAACATTAACTAGTCTTCTTATGAAATCCGGACCACAGATTTGGAGCACGTCCAAATAGTGTAATGTTCGAATAACTGCATGACAGAAACAATACTTTCTAGTGGAGTAATCGCAATTTAATTAATTTACTATTCAGAGACAAATATAAGAAAAAAGTGATCTCCATTGTGACTTCGTAAAAGTTAGGCTGGACACTAAAAATTATTATTAGTACCGCGGATTGTGCGATCATTTTTAGTCTCCAAGTTAAATTTTACGAACTCGCAATGGCAAAATTTTCCATATAAATTTATCGACTATGACCTAAACAAATATTTAAAAATAATTATGAGTAAGACCCATTAACCTATAGTTGCAAAAAAATATATATCTAGGCGGACACAAATTCTAAAGTAGAAATGTTTGATCGCCGAAATGAGTGGTCATTAAAATTGGTTGATCTGTAATTTTTAACCGGAGAATATCAATGATAAGTGATCGTCTACAATCAGCCTTTTTCAATCATTCATTTTCAATGTCCCTCTTAGTCCATCAAAGCGTCGCGGCTGTGTGTAGCTTAAGTGGAAGTTTAAAAAAAAAATTTTTGTAACAAGAACATAAATAAAATTATTATCATTGGGCCTTACCAATAATCATTTTTAACCTTCAACTTAAATATTTTGATAGTCACAATAGATAATTTTATATGAAAATTGTTGCCATTGTGACTTCGTAAATGTTAGCCTGGACATTAAAAATGATTATTAGTAGCTCGGATTGATCAAAGTTCGACTATTAAACTTCAAGAGAAATGATTTTCTCATAAAATAATGCAGCCAATGTAAATATTACTTAAATAGTTATGAATATCTGTGATCGCTTATTGTAAGCAATTTTCTATAACGAACATATAGATTGAAATATGTGATCAAACAGAAAGATCAATGATCACTTTAATGTGAGTCATTAAAAAGAAATGATTTTCTATTACAATAAGTATGCCAGATGCCATCAGTGATCGATATTGCAGGGGATCTTCTCATGTGTATAAACAAAAGGCCTTACTAATACTAATTTTTAACCTTCAAGTAAAATTTTACCTAGACACTAAAAATGATTATTAGTACGGCGCAAAAATGTTCAAACTCTAGTTATCTAAGTGATCGTCCAAGAAGATTAAAGTGATCAGATCACCAATCCGAGTGATCTTATGTTTGATGGAACAACAAGATCAACGATCACCAATGTGAGTGATCTTGGTGCGATATTGAAATAATTATGAGTGATTGTTTATTGTTATATGTTTCAATCTTTTTGGTAAGGGACTTTAAAAAAGTGTCAAGAATGAAGGAAGATGGAGTTGAGTTGTTAAGTCCAATTCAAATTCTTCACTATTATGGACACGACAAACCTGTGGCAATAATATTACTATTCTCTTGTTAATAATAAAATACATTTAACTCAAATAAGAAAATGATCACCCAATAAGATCAGTGATCTTTTATATAAGAAAACAAGCTTGCCCTCTACAAATGGGAAGAAGTTTTAGAATATGAAAATGTTTGCACCAAATAAAAAGAAAGAACTGGTTTCAAAGATCGATGATCAGGGTAAAACTCAATATAATAGTTATGATAATCTGACCCTAGCCCACTGTACAAACACGTTAATTTCTTGTACATCCGCGGAGGCTTGCAGAATGTTTGAACATATTTTCTATATTAGTTTTATAAATAATGCTGCACAGTAGACTAGGAAATCATTATAAACAAAAAGAACGCTTCCAGAAAGATAGCGTCACAGCTTCGTTAGATAGCTTTCACGGATACTACATAAATACATTATTATTTTTATTTAACTTTTTATTTAATTCCCAAATGGAATTTAATTGTTTTTAGCTTTAATTGTGGGCGTGAACAATTTTTTTAACAAAATTAAATATTACAAGCAATCAAAAATATTATATCATGTTCTATTGTTTTATCTTTCTACACCTATTGAACAGTTTTATATTTTCTTTTATTTTATAGAAATTAATAAAAAAAATCAAAGAGAACCAGAAAAATGCACGTGGTAAGCATTAACGACCTTTTGAAAAGAAAAAGCCGTTTTTCTTTTTAATGAGTATTAGGTTTAATTTTCTTTTGTAAAAATTACAATTCTACTTTCTAAATATCTAAGGGTGTTACGTGTTTGCTTGCCTAAAATTTTTGCTGACACATTTTTCTTTTTGTAAATGTGAGACATTTTTATAAATGTCCTATGATATGTTTCAATTAAATTTCATTTTTCTTTACTTAGCTTATAGTTTTTTTTATATAGGTATATATTTTTTTTTTCTTATTTTGCTTGTGTGTTTGGGAGGATGTGATCATTTTGCAATTGTTTTAAATATTTTCTTCGGTTTTCACAACTTTTATATAAGTAGATAATAAAAAAAAAAGAGAAACCAAAAAACTTTTATATAAAAACAAGATTTTATTTCCATCAATGGAAAACAATAAATTTGTGGCTTTAAATTGAATGATAATAAACCTTTTTTTATTTTTAATAGCTTTTTTGTGTTTGTGTTTCATTTTATTGTAATGCTATTATATACTACTGAATGTATTTTTTTTTTCTAATTGCAAAAACTAATAAAACTTGTTAATATAAGCGTATTTAATATGATCCCGATATTTGGTAGAATTTTTCCCGATGACGATGATATCCTGTTGAATTTTTCATTATCATTGCATGCGCCCGCTGAAAATAAAAAAAAAATATTATTTATTATCGTCTTTTGTATGATATGTGTTTTTAACAAAAATTGTTTAGGCTAATGGTAGGCATGATGAGGATATAATATTGACAATGTAAATGGGGGCAATATTGTATTATGTAATATTGTTTTATTTATCTTATTAAATTGTCCAATTATTAGTATAAGCGATGCTTGTGATTGTAGAACTATGAAAAGATATCCAGCCCCTTGTAGAATAAGTATATAGCTATGTATTGTGCCACGTAAAAAGTGTTAAGCATTTTATTGGGGCAACACATTTTAGGCCTCAAACATTAATATTGTCCAATGCTAAAATTGCATAAAATGGTGATAGTTTTTGAAATTTTACCCATTTCTAAAAAAAAAAAACTCCATAGACAGTACCAAACAAATAAAATGGACGACCAAACCATTCATCCCAAAAAATCCATACACCATCATGTCGTCCTCAAAATTTAGTTATATATTTAGATTTAGCAAAGAAGTACCTACTTCAGCCCGAAACATAACTGTTCCATCTCTATAAAGGACATGTTAGGCCAGCAGGGGTGGGATTTTGTGAGAAACTATAAAAAACCGCTTTCGCTTTTGCTTTGTATGTAACTTCTTTTTATTTTTCTTCCTAAATTTATATTTTTGTGCATTTTGCTTTTCTGATTCCATATTAAATTTTAAATAAATTATTTTGTTGTACCTATTCACATAGCAATTCCGATTTTTATACCTTCCACAGGAAGGTATATTCAATTTGTCATTACATTAGTAACGCCAAGAAGGATTCACCAGAGACCCTATAAAGTAGATACATAATATTCTGAATCAGGATCACATTCTGAATCAATTTGGTCATGTCTGTCTGTCTGTCTGTTGAAAACACGTCCAAATTGGCCTAGGGGAATGAAATTTCGTGAGAGGAAATGGCCTATGTCGGTCAAGTAATTCTGGTACATCCTATACAAAATCAATATTAGACACATAAGTGTACCTGTGCAAGGTATCAAAGAAACGGCCAGGCTGATGATAACACTTTTATTAGTTTTCGATAGACAACCATTGATTGAAGAGCCGAATACTAATACGGCATTCGACAGCTATAAAATAAAAACTATATCTCTATCCGAGCTTAGAAAGACAATAAGAAATCTGAAAAATAACAAACAATAATATCCAAAGTCTTCCAAAAACTTTTGTTAAAACGAATACAACCAGCAATTGAAGAAAAACGCTTGATCCCGGATCATCAATTCGGTTTTCGGGTCAAACATTCCACAATCGATCAGGTGTTCTGGAAGGGAAAAAGATTTGCTCTAGCGCTTTTCTCGACGTATCGCAAGCCTTTGACAAAGTATGGCACGAAGGCCTAAGTTATAAGCTAAGGACAATCCTACCTGACAAATTGTACAGAATACTAGAATCCTACCTTGAAAACAGACTCTTTCGTGTTAAACATGAGACTGAATTCTCATAATTCAAAGAAACCTACGCCGGTGTTCCGCAAGGAAGCGTTCTCGGTTCAATTTTTTTCATGCTCTATGATATACCACAGGAAGAAGGGACCATCGTAGCAACGTACGCAGATGATACAACTATCAGAATGAGAGAAATATATTGGCTACTCGGGATATACTGGAAACTAAGCATTTACAACAAACTGCTTCTGTCAAAGCAAGTGCTAAAACCGTCTTGGATATACGGTATAGAACTTTGGGGTTGTACCAAACCAAGATTCTACTACAAACATTTCAAAACAAAACGCTAAGAGCAATCGTGAATGCTCCATGGTATATAAGGAATAGTGATATTCACAGACATTTAGGAATTGCTACCGTGAGTGACGAAGTAGCAAACTTTGCTCGCAAATTTTACACTTGTATTCATGTTCATTGCAATAAAGAAATAATCCGTTCTCTGGACATGACAAACCGCGACCGCCGACTACAAAGAACAAGACCGTTCGACTTAGGGCTGTGAGGAAAAACCGCATATAATGACGGTGCGTTCGCTGGAAAGCTACCTACCTAACGCGATTAATAAATACTACAGAAGCATAAACTACTTGTTAAGGTAACTTAATCGTAGTCATCACAAAACGAAAAAATGAGAGGAACAAATTTATACTACTACAAGGTGGCGCAAAAGTAATCCTCCTATCAGAAAATGCTATAAATTTTGCGATTGGCCCCTAATGTCAGTTCTGTTTTGACATTTGTGTAGTAAACACATGCGAAATACACGGTAATAAACAATGTTACGCTACACTGCTCCAGAACGCGGAATATTGGTGACTATTTATTTGAGCAATAATCGGTCGGTGACTTTGGCACAACGTGAATTTCGTCGCAGATTTCCTACCCGTCCAACGCCTACTGGTGAAACACTGCGACGTTTAGCCGCTCGCCTCGAAGAGACTGGCTCAACACGAGATGCTGCCAGGCGTGGCAGACCCCGGAGTAGCCGTTCTGCACAGAATATTGCTGCTGTAGCCGAAGATGTCATGGAAGCGCCGTCGACATCGACCTGTGAATGGTGAGCGCTACAGAGCAATGATCAACGAGTTCTTTTTGCCGCAACTTGATGAATTGGGATTGGAAAACATGTGGTTCCAACAGGACGGTGCAACGGCACACACTGCACGTGCCACAACCGATATGCTGAAGGATGCATTTCCCGGGCGCCTAATCTCTCGTTTTGGCGATTTGCACTGGCCAGCAAGATCGCCTGATTTGACCGCTCCAGACTTCTTTTTGTGGGGCTTTTTGAAGTCGCGGGTTTATGTCAACAAGCCTCAGACTCTTGCAGCTCTTAAAGACAATATCCGTCAAGAATGTGAGGACCTATCGCCGGAAGTTTTGGCCAAAGTGATGGAAAATGCCATAAAAAGGGCTCAAATGACAATCAACTGTGGCGACGGCCATTTACATGACATCATATTCTCGACTTGATGTAAAAAAAATTAAAAGACCAAATAAAAATAATCCACAAGAAGAATCAAAGTTTTTCATTTTTTTTTTTTTTAATTACAGCCAAAAAACATCGGAAGGTTATTTTTGCGCCACCTTGTATGAGCGCGGGCGTCCAGTTCCCATAGTGCCTCTCTGAGGGGTGAGGTTTAGTCCTTAGGCTGACACCAATGGCATAACTAGGTCAGATAATATATGAGTCGGACATAACCAATGGTACGGACCATTGGTATCTTTTGAAAATAACTCACCTCCAGGCGAAACCGAAAAAAATAATTTTATTTTTATAATTAATTTTGCGCCACTTGCATGCTCTATGCATTTAGTTTGACCGTTATCTTTGGCACGTTAACACATATTTTTCTTTGATTGAATTTTTTTATTATTCGTCGTATTATTTCGAATTCCAAGGGTATAAAAAGACTAAAAATCAAGAAGAAGACACCTCTTAACCCGGTTCGAAAAGCGCTAGCCTTCGTTTTTGTGGCCTGTACTTCGTGTGGCACCGTGTGGTCTTTTCCGACAAAAAAAAAATTATTTTGGAAGGCCCCGACGGCTATAGCTACTATTTCCATAACCTCCGAAAAGAAACTCATCATTTGGACCGACTGCATAGCAGAATTGAAGGTGTGATTGGGTGTGGGGGGCGTTTCGTATTCTGACACCCGAAAATTACAATTTTTGTTAACCACAATGAATGCGTTGTCTTACTGATAAGGCTTTAACATATTTGCATAACCTTTTTGGCACCCCTTCCAAACCAGATGTGTGAATTTTGGAGCAGAAAGGTGGCTCAAAACACAATTGAACTATTTATTTAAAATCTAAAATACTCCACCTTAAATTTAAGTAAAGTTTGTGTTAAAAAGAAGCAGAATTCTCTAAAATGATTTTTTCGTTTAGGTGTTATATTCAAGTGGCGCAAAATTAATGGCCCATATTTTTCCTGCTTTTAGTTAACAAATTATTGTTAATACTTAAAGCTTTATTTTTAAATCTTCCTTCTGGTCAAATCACAACAAATAAATGAACTTTAATTAAAAAGAAAATTTGGTCTCTAGCATGCTTGGTATGGGACCAGTGGGCGATAGAAAACCGACCTCTAGGGGTGTGCTATTCAAGTGGCGCGGAGTGTATATACCATATTCACACCTAGCCAAAAACTGGGCTTTCGCAAAACTACTCGAAAATTTTATTGAAAACGGATGTTTTTCCATACATATTGTAGTTTTCAAAACGAGTTGTTTGTTTTGTTGTTTTTCATGAAAACTCCACAATCGTTGGGCTGTTAAAACAGACAGACGTTTTGCAAAATTCTGCGAGTTCAGCAAAACTGCTGGCAGGATAGCTCTCACTCAGAGACCGCCAGTTTGATAGTCGCATGATCATTCTTTAGGTATCATGATGGCAGATGTCAGAAGAAAAGAAATGATCAGTATCACTTAATAAACGCCAGGTCATCACTTTTTCAAAATTTGTTTGGCAACAGACAACAGACCTTTGGAACTTGTTTTCTAGGGTGATGAGATGACATATTTCCAGAGGACTTAAAATTACACCAACTTGTGCAGAACTAACACCTATCTGCAATTATCTCGGTGACCTGTTGAAGCCATTATGTGCTCGAGAGAAGTACTCAAAAAATTCTTATGAATGAACAAGTGGGCAAGTGATATAACACAACTAGCGACAAAGAAGATTTGGTCAAAGCTGGATCAGAAACGCCAGATGATGTACTGATCACTTTCTTCTGCAACAGTGATTGGCGTATTTTCCAATGATTTTTGCAGATGCTGCATGGACAAATAGAAGGTGGCCGGCTTCAAAACCACAACCCCCATCTGGAAGCTTTTTTGCTCTTTTTCTATAGACTACCTACCTACAAATAAATGAAGATATAAAGGCAATGTGTACTGAAAGAGTTTAGGATTCAACATATAAGGAGGAAGGCGATTTAAATAACCTAGAATAAATATATTTTTTTTTGCTATTCACTTATCATTGAATAAGTGGCGGTCGTATATTAGTGTACGTGTATTCTATATCCTGCAAATCTAATAATTTCAATGTAAAAAAATATTTATAATTATGGTATCCTATAAGGATATTAGGTGTTATCTTCGATTTCATTTTATAGGACAATGCAATTTAGTGTACAAGCAAATGAAAATATAAGTAGCATGCATAGTGTGCTAAGCATTCATAGTTACTCACCTTTAATGTATCAAAGACTCTCAAAAAAGCAAATTTCAAAAAGAAACCAAACTAACATCGTCTTTACCCTTCACATTTGACTGGTTTCTATACAGAAATGATAAGAATGTTTATGTATATGTGTTTATTGTAGCTCACGTTTTTTTTTCCAGTCTCAAATGCGACGGAGTCTGATACGGCTGTTATTGGTTTTCTCGTTGAGGATAATTTTTTCTTCTTCTGTTTGTTTGCTTTTATTGGTTATGTTATCTTGTTTTTCAAGTGCATCACACATAACTAAACACAGATACAATTATTGTTTATATGAATTATTTGTTTAGTTTGATTTAATTTAAACTTTTAACTTATTGTTACAGAAGTATACAAATTTAATCTAATTTGTCGCGGCGGACCGAAAAATGTCACGACAATTTTAGTTAATTAAAATTATGTGCTTAATTTAATTTTTTATTTATTTTAATACTTTAAAAAAATTAACACCTGCCTGTAATCTGAATAGGTATAGGTATGTTAGAACAGAATATTTGTATTCACATCAAATAACCAGATTAATCAAGGAGGTAAAACGAGCAGTCAAAATTTGACCGCATCCTAGGGAACATTAAATTTAAGATTACGCCGACATTCTATGATCTATGCCCTCCTGTTTAATTTAAATGCAATCATACTAAATTATAACCACACTCAATACAAAGGTTTGCCTTCAATATTTTCCATCTGTATCTATATCTCTCTAAATATAAAAATAAGTGTATTGATTTGTAATTGATGTTCTCTGTAATGCGTGAACCGATATTAATTCTGGAAAATTCCCATGAAAGGTGACGTTAATACGATAGTTTATAAGTATATACGGTCTTTGTATGTGTATTGGTTCGTGAGCTATAGGGGCGTGGCACTTCCCACAAAAAATACATTCAAAATGTTATATCTCGAAAACCACCGAATCGATTGAGTTCAAATTTCTCAAATTACAAAACAAAAACATTCAAAATCTTATATTTCGAAAACCACTGAACAGATCGGCACACATTTTCGGAAAATCTTAGGTATTGGCCCGGGAGTGTTCTTCTGAATATCGGAAAAATTGGGCTATTCTTTGACAGTCATTGGAGCCAAAGTTTGCAAAATTTGTGACATTGATATGCATTATCCATTGTGATTTGGTGTTGTGTGATGACTGAAGAGGGTAGACTCTGATTGGCATCACAGTGCACATATTAAATGTAATATTATATTGCGCATTCTGCAATGGCGGCCTATGTGACCCTGACAATAAACGAATAGCATGAGTTTTCTATGGAAAAGCATGCCTTTTGACAGATGCCTCCAAAGCAGATGGGATGGGCCGGGCAAACGGATGATGAAAAACTGTGACATTTAATACGGTGATTGCTACAGCGGACAAAAGCAGCTTCTATTTGGAGCGGCAGACTTAGACGCCTTACAACTATCCGCATCAAGGCTAAATTCACCAATATCAGCCTGATATGCGCTCACGCCCCCACTGCAAATAAGGACGATGCTACCAAAGCATTTTTCTACGAGCTCATCGACAAAACATATGAGCACATATTTAATTTTTATTTTTGCGACTTGACAATTTTCTGTTGTCAACGCGATGTAAATTTAATGTTGCGATATTTCAAATTTGTTGCCATATTTTTTTTCATTTCTGATTACAGCATAATAACAACTAAATAAATTGTTGGCGCAACATGTCCTGTCCATAGCTTGTCGAGTCGGGAGAGCTGAATTAAGAAACTTTCCCAGGACATATAGATATGATCTTCGTCAGACGTTTGTACGAGAGGGAGGTGGGAGAGTGAAAACCAGTGAAACTGAGACCCTCGCGCTCGCACAGAAGACCATCACCCTAACCACCAAGCCACTGCTCCCAATTAAAAAAAAAAGTGCTAACAAATGTTAGGTTCAAGTTTCCAAAACGAGATTATCCATTGCTGTATTTGAAGTTTTAGTTTCTGAAAATCACCCAAATACCTTAAAGGAACTACCAACAATATGCTTCTAACAAGCTAATCAAATGGGCGGAATCGTTGTGCATTGGGCGACCTGATCCTGAAATACAAAATTTCATACATTGACCACAATGCACAAGCTTATCATAGTCTTATTTTAGACAGAAAGTTAAGCTGGATGCTTAACAGAAAGAGAATATACGAGGCCTATTACCTCATCTCACTCACTGCCTTTCCTGCTAAGTCATTAGACTAATAATTATACGTACAGTGTGATTGTTTGGTGGACTGCCTTGGATAATGTGCATCAGCGGAGCACTTTGGGCTTGGACTACTCCTATGATATTCTTGACATTCTTATCAGTCAAACAAAAGTCTAAACAGATTCAGGACTCTTCCAAGAAACAGACTACACTGCATATTGCAGCAGTTTGATAAACACAGTTACCATTCCTGCTAGATGAGTCTGGCAGCCCGAATTTAATCAGTTAGGCTAACAGAACATTTAGGCATATCTAGCCGAATCCCTTTGAATTGATGCTTGTCCATTTATTTTTATGAAGCAAAGAACCAACAAATCAACATAAATTCAGCCTAGGGACAATATTCGAAATAGATTTGCTGAAATAACGCCAGAGGTCTGCAAAATTATTATGAAAAAATTGCCTAAGCGAACTCTTCGTTTAAAAATATGTAGTTAAATCAAAATAGCAGGAAATTATGGCCTATCGTCTGGGAAAGTCGACACCACCCTTACTGAAGAGGGTAGTCAGTGAACCATAAAACTAGTCTTAAACCTATTTGCAGCTTCCGATTCTCACGATGCATCAGCATCTGCAGTAGCCTGAGAGAGGCCCTTGTGAGTTCCGATTCCGTGACTTTATATGTTGAACATCTCTCGGGACAGCATTTATTGTTTGGAGTGGACCGGAGACATTTTCTTGGTGGGGTGAGGTATCTAGACGACACCGTCATGGCAGATGTTTAGGGGAACTTAACGAAATTATTTTTCTTTATGCGACCTATAAGGGAAAGGTCATCACTTTTTAAAAACTACCTTCGGCTACAGGACAAGAAAACTTTGGAACTCTCTCTCTCTGGGGACATATTTCCCAGACGACTATAACTTGCAACAATTTAAGTGGACAACTAACACAATTCAGCAAGCAATATTAAATATTATAGGTTCACGTTTCCCTAAAGAAGTATTTAAAGATACAAAAGAATATCAAAATATTGTCCTAACTAAGTCCTTGCTCAAATAAAAAAAGGGATCCTAGTACATACAGTCGTCGGCATAATTATTTACACAAAAGTAAAGTTATTTCTACTCATAATTTTGAACTTACTTCATGTAAATTTTGGCATCAATGGAAAGGTTATTTAAATTCCGTTTGAATGATACAAAACGTTCCTTAGCCCATTAAGTAGCTACCCTTTGAAAATTTAGAACTTTTGTAAAAGTCTACTTTTTTTTACTTTTGTCCTCGGTCTAAAAAAAATGTTTAGATGCAAAAAGTTTCTTCAAACAATTCATCCAATTCAAAAAATCATAAAAAATATTAGCGAAGAGATTTTTGAAAAAAAATGTTTGCAGTCACAACACCAGAATGCAAAGATAAACAAAACACCTTCGCGGTTTTTTATTGCTGTCAATTGCAACTTCAAAATGTCTGTCACTGTCATTTACATGGGGTTGTTCACGATGACTTCGTTGACATAAAAACTTGTAGTGTATGTTACTGTACAGTGTACACTGTTCAAAAATTTCTTTTAAACGTTTTTTTAATACATGTAGAAAATTTGTTTCTTATATACGTTTTTTTCTTATAAGCATTTTTCTTATACACGTTCTTTTTTATGAAAGAAGTGTACGGTGTATTTGACAACGTTTCTTATAAGCGAAAAACACCGAATCGATTGAGTTCAATTTTACATACAATCTTAGGTATTGGCCCAGGAGTATTCCTGTGAAGATTGGTCAAAATTGGACAAAGGGGTGTGGCACCGCCTATACAAAAAAAAGCATTAAAAATTTTATATTTCAAAAACCACCGAATCGATTGAGTTACAATTTTTGGGCCAACGCACTGTACGGCAACAAAAATACGTCGTTGTCATAGTAGCAACCAATATCCAACCAACCGAGCAGCCGCCTTCCTGAACTGAAATCCACTGTTTTCAGTCTATCAGCTTACAGTCCTCAATATCGTAGTCAATTCTTCCTCATTTTAGGTTCCTTGAAACCCCATTTGCGTTACTTGTCTCGAGTAAGCAGATCGACAATTCGTACGGCCATTGCCCCCATAAACACTCTCACCCCCATTTAGACCCCATATAAACCCTGAAAGCAAAATAGTATGTGACTAAATCAGTCATAAAATTGCAAACTTATTTAAAAAAAACAACGACTCAGCTATCCTCTTAGCTTATAACACCTTAACCCATTTCGATGCCTGCGTATACATAATTCGTCTATAAAAACCCTATACACCTTGAACGTCTACTGACTCAGCGGTTTAAACATATGAAAAGATTCATCTTAGACACGACTTGGACTGGCTATAATTTATTCAAATGGTCACCCCTCCAAAAGAGGCACTTAACATCTTTCTCTTTGCCATATCAATCGTGTGTCACTATACTAATTAGTGATATTCATCATTGGATTTATATTTATTCTCGTTCAATCTTCTTTTTGTATACAGTGCGCGATGTATAAATGTTTTGAAAGTCATCCTATAAAGACCAACCTAAAAAGCGACCTCTTTACCACAATGCCCGATCGTTTCGACTCAATAGCATCAATTTGAATTAATTTCACTTTGCGGCCACTATCAGTCTTGATTAGGCGAAGTAAGACAACAAAATAATTTATTCCAAAATCAGATAAAAAAAAATAAAATAACTCAGCTGGAGAGAGAGACTAGAAAACCGCAAGACTTACTAATTCTTTTTTTGTGGCCAGACACTATAGCTAAACCAGACATTCGGTCGTCAATTTTAACCAAAGGTTAGTCGGTATGATGGTCTGCGCCGCCGGACGTTCCAATGGGGCACGTGCAGTATACATGACCATTTATATAAAAATTTAAGTTTGTTAGATTTTGATGGTGACACTAATTGGATTGACGCTTCATTATGCGTCGCAGTTGGGGTTTCTTATCCATATGTATGGACTTTCTGCAGATTTTTGACCTATCCGCACGCTAAGAAAAGCGGAACGTGTATAATCTATAAAAATGTATATTCGCTGTGCTCATTAACGGCTGATATATAGTCTCTATTGTTGCGTTGATTGAAAACAACATGTGGAGTGTGGACATGTGCGACAAGTTTTTTTTTTTGCATTTTTTTAGTGGCATCTAATGTCAGAGGGCGATTGATGATCAAATTTACAACGCCGAATTGATGAATGTATTTTAAACAGGTTCTTAGAAGTCGTTTGGGGTTCCCTTCCAATTGAATTTAGGTAGGTACCTACTGTTAAAGGCATTAGTTACCTATTGTAAAGCTGTAGCGTACACCTTAAACCAAATATACCTTATACAAATTAAGTTTCGTTCAGTTTCAAAACCGGACATTCAACGAACGTGCCCCAAGAGTGATTACTATTACCGCATGTTGAAACTTGGTTACCACTGAACGATAGCACTTACACACGAGAACCACTTCCCTTGCAAGCGAAAATTGCAAGCTCTTTCTTTTACGTACAGACAGTGATCGTGGGTGGTAGTGCGTTTCAGTCCCCAAAGTCGCCAAGAAATTTCAATTAAACTCCATACATTCGGAGTGAAATACTAGAGTTAAGCGTGGTATTTTTTTTGTGCAATATAAGCATAAAATTAACTATACATATTTGCATAATTTGCATTATTTATATAGCGCACCTAAATATTTCAACCGCTACCACGCCGTAGAATCACCCGCAAAAACCTGAAAATTGGCTGCATGTGGTAACTAGATTAGCCAGATCTTTGCTTATCCTGAACCACGCACGCATCCTGAAAATAGCATCATCTAAGAAAAAAACAAAAAAAGAAACTAGGTATGTAAAACTAAATGTAATAATGTGCATGTGTTAATTCCTATTTGGTGTCCACAGAAATTTGCGGACGCCCACCACATACTTCGGTTCCCTAATCCTGCTAACTATAGTATATAAATGTATATAGAGCAGCAGCCGAAAAGAGAGCGTCCGCAACAGTTTTTTTTATATTTGGATAATACCCCAATATCGATCTACAGTCATATCGATCATCGCAACGTAGGCCGTGTTCTTCCACAGTTTCACTTTGACGCGAAAAAGGAGAACACGCGCGCCCAGATCATAAATCGACATCACACGTGCTCGCGGGATTATTTAATCTCCAGCCTACACTGCCCATCATCCTCACCTCACCATTACCCTATCGATATACCTGAAGAACAAGTGCATCAAAACCTACAAAAAAAAGTGTTCATAGTGTTATTTTTTTTTGCTTTCTTACCTTTTTTTTTGGTCTTAAACATACTTAACTTGCAAATCGTAATATATAACCTTAAACTAAATCATAAAAATGCTAATTTGTTAAAATATATACCTACTTAATCTCTAATTTGGCTATTATAGGTATACTATATACATACCACCATATCTAAATTGCCTAAGAACTTTAAAATCATAAGCGAAATTTAATACATACACACAAAATACATACAACACATCATCAAATCACCAACGAAGGAAACTTGTGGCCACAACTTTCGACGTATGGATAAAATTGTAAGTACATGCATTCTATTTAATTGCATATAAAATTTTCTTCGGCAATATTATATATACAAGTATGTATATAGACATTAAAATTTCATTAAATTACAAACATTACGATTATTTCAAATACTTAAAACTATAAATTTCCTAAAGTAATACATATATATGTATATAAAGATATATAACGTGAATTACCCTACATAATTTCTTAAACATAAAATTAGCTGCGTATATACAAACATACTTAATACTTAATTGCATATCCTACTTAGTTACCTACTTAATTACATATCTATCAATTAATTTACCTATACTTAAATATTAACGAATCGTATTCACTATGAAATTTATAAAAGCACAAAGCACTATACATAGACAACATAATACATAAATCTGAAATGCACTTAAGCCTGAATTTAATAAACACCCTGTTTCATATCATAATATGCAATCAATGAGCGTTTAACTCCATAGCTATTAAGGTCGTGATTTGGTAGATACTTTGCAAGGGTATCTTTTGGGACTATTCTAAATAAAAATGGACGAAGAATAGTCATGGTGCATCTCGGCTCACCAGATGCATACGGGGGGGGCTTGTCCAAAATGGTTCGCAACACCTGAAACATAATCAGCTTCATTCGTTCATATGCCTCTTTTTTCACGTTTTGTTTTTACACATTCATTCTTGAATATTTTCCTCCTCTCTCTCTCCCTCTCGATAGGTGCCAAGTAGAGGACCACGTTAAGTCCAATGTGTCCATTACAATTTAAGAAGTACCTACCCAGTTGAAGTTTTAAGAACTACCCAGATTATGAATGATTCTTAGTAGTTCAGAAAGCTCAGTTTTATTCATATCTTCTAGTTCGTCACCGAAGTAACTGAGGAGAAACGCAGTCCGCTTAGCTATTGCTAGAAAGATTCAAATTTAAAAATATCAGGAATCCGTTAATTAAGGAAGTATCTGTTGATGAGAAACATTGCTTTAAAGGCTGGGCCTCCGAAACGTGCGTAGGTGGCGAATAGATATTTGATTTTATTGACGTTCCTAAGCTTCCGTAGGCCCTACGAACTAAGTCCCAACTGGAACTAACTCCCACTAGCCAAAATGAACTAAGTCCCAGAAAATTTGGGATTTAGTTCATATGAACTAACTCCCATGACTTTTAGGAACTAAGACCCAACTAAGAATGAGCAAAGTCCCAATATGAGAATGACTTTAAACCCAATAGTAGGACTTTGTTCTTTATGAACTAAGTCCTAAATTAACTTAATCCCAACCTGCAAGTCCAATAGTGACCCCAAGCAGGGGGGTTGCATGCAACCCCACCATACATATACCACTGTGCCTACGGAAATTGATCTTATTCCATTAATTTGATCTCTCTGCAACCCCCCTGCTTGGGGTCACTGTTGAATTTTTATTAAATGCAAGTTAAATGAACTAACTCCCACTTCTCTGAAATTGGGACTTAATTCATTGAGAATTTGTTCATAATGAACTACGAACTATCTCCCAAACATATGGACTACATCCCACTAAATATTGGGTGGGTCTTAGTTCATTTGGCTAGTGGGAGTTAGTTCCAGTTGGGACTTAGTTCGTAGGGCCACCCAGCGTGTACACCCATTGCACAATGTCCTGTCCGGTGATGTCGCATGTACCTATGTTTGTATGTGCGGTTTAATTTGATCATGACTTTAGATCTTCTTTGGCTTACTGTCGGCCAACATTTATTTGTGAATTAAGATTTGTCTACCGTAGGTTTCTTCCGCTTAAGAATTCAATATCAATCTTTCTTGCAAGAGTACTGACGGCTAAAGATGCATGCATTTTTTATCCATTTCTTTGCAGACTCTCTACTTTCTACGACAGATTCTAGGGCTTTTATACGCCGATCGAACCTGAGACTTATCGGACAGTAGTCCGGCACACTAACCACTGAGCCACTGAACCACAAACCACATAGAATAGACCGTCGACTCCTCCCACCTACAAGCTGCCTGCCCAGCATTTTTCATGTATTGGTGCTGTACGTAATCAAATGGTTCGCATACTTGAAAAATCCTAGGCCCATGGTATAGCATGGAAAATCATTGCCGCCATTGATTTTGACATTCACAGACAGGGGAATTAATTCCGGGGAGAATCGTGTAGGTACGCGGAAGTCGGCGTGCGTCGGCGGTCTAGTTCTATGTGGTTTGTGCACTGAACTGAGTCGTTCATTGAGTACTGAGGTAAATTTAACACCACAAGGATTATAACATCAGAATGAAGATTTGTTGTTCCAGTATTTTTATCAGTTCGTCAACTAGGATGTAGGAATATGTGCAGTAGAGAGGAGACCATCTTCTGGTGTTCCCCGCAGCTCACCTTTCGACCAATGGTCACGTTCTCTAGGTATGACAGAGACTGCTTTTAGTTGGACTCTACGCAAGCTGTGTAGAATTGCCTCAGCTTCGATTTTATTGACAGTCCCGTCAATGTCTAGAAAAAGAAACGCAATCAAGTTGAACTCCTTTTACCGAAAGGATTTTTCTACCCCACCGATAATAAGCTGTGTATTAGCGCCATCTTGAAAGATCTGTTTTTCCTGTACTAGATTTTTATAGATACAGTTAATAAGTCGATCACATCCCAATGAGTTGTTCCAGTGTTCTTAGCATGCACTATGAGCTATGACAGACGATTTGTTAGTAGATAAAAGGGTCTAGAATCAGCAATATTTAATTTTGTATATAGGAAGCCTGAGTACACTGAGCCGTGGGGCATAAAATTGTAGGTCCCTTCCCCGAGACAAATAAATTTACGTCGCCGGCCGTACCGAATACAAACTGTATCCCCATTTTCGATTCAAAGGTGACATTTGTCTACTTGCCCAAAAAGTTCTAGTGTGCGAAAGAAAAATGGAAATAAAACCTGATGATCTTGACTTTATAAGGGCAAATCTTGTTTTTACCGAGCAAGATTCCGTCTAGATTACCCCATCACACCAATTAAAGTATGCCAACAAGTCGGCTTCGTTGTTCCTTGCAAGTGAGCTCTTGATGCAAGTTCACTTCCACACAAAGACACATCGATGGCAGTAACCGTGTACGGTTTTATCCTGAAAGATCCATTCGATCTCTTTGCACAATTCGTTCAAGTTGTGATCGGGTAAACGACGTTAATAAATTAAAACCTTCCACCATAAGCATTGGATTGCGTCTGAGGTGTGTTTCGTCTCCTCTCCTTTTCATTACATATACCTAAAGGTTGTTGGCAGAATTTGAAACCTAAGGATATGGCATCTGTTATTCGCTACGCTCAGACTAAACTTCAGTGTGCACCCGAAAGGTTTGTAAACGTCAGTGTTGAAACAGGGATGAAGGTAAATCTGAAGTGAGTTGAGACCAATTGAAACAGGTGGGGGAGTGGGGCTCGGGGTCTTATTCACGAGCGATAAAACAAGCAAATATCAGGTACACAAAGGGGATCATGACGTTAACTAGAACGACTAAAATCTAGAATGGTTAAAATCTCAAAAATGAATTTGATAAATCTCGAATGCAAAAATCTCGAGTGGGTCAAAATCTATAAAGTACAAAAATCTCGAAAGACCCTATCTCGAAAAAAATCTCGAAAACAAAAAGAAAATTCGAGATTTTTTCTTTGCACCCACCCCATATCCAAACAGCAAAACCCAAGCAGGGGGGTTGCAGGGGGGCAGCATGCCCCCCCATACGTATCGAGATTTTTTTTCGAGATTTTTGTCATTCGAGATTATGCTTTCTAGACTTACTTTTTCGAGATTTTTTAAATTCGAGATTTTTTTTCGAGATTTTTACATTCGAGATTTTTGCTTTCGATATTTTTTTTTTTCGTGATATCGGGGTCCAAGGACAAGATGGTTCGATCAAGTCGGACATATCTCCGGTGTTATTGGCGGTGTGTTTCGTGTCTATATCCGGGACCTTTGTAATTGTAATGACGGTGGTTTATGATACATAGATACTTTCAAGTCCGAAATTGTACCTAAATTTGAATATATTTTGCCCCTCTTAAGCAAATTATTTTAGAAATCCTTGTGACTGTGTCTACGAGTTGTTGTTAATGTAATTCTCTCAAACAATAATTCAGAGACTGAAATTCGACATAATTTCCCAACAGAAATTGTCAGGGTCAATCCCAAACAAGCGAGAATCGTTGTTACTCCTCGCTTCCCCACTCAGTTAACAAAAAAACCATGGCCTGGGTATTAGCCAACGAATTCTTCCCAATAATACCTCTCTACTCGTATGAATCTGTTGAAAATCTCACAGCTTGCGGGAAAAAAGAGAGGAAGAGGTGAAGAAAAACCGAGAGAACGACAATAAACAAAAACACCTCGTAGCAACAACAACGCACAGAGGTTGGTCTTCTCCTCCGTTCTAATCACCAGTTGGCGGGCTTGTATTCGTCGCTCAATTAGCGCAAGTGGTAGTCACTTGGTCAATTGAGAAAATCGAGGTGCAAGTTCACTTCCTGACAGGGGAAAACAGAAATGTCTTCCCAAGTGGATATATACGGAGAATTGACTGTCAGAATTCAAAAACTATTCAAACAATCACTTAAAACAGGGATCGAAAATACCGGGTATTTTGATTTTTTTCTGCAAAAAAGGCCAGTAGTAGTTAAGGTTGTAAAATAAAAAGAAGTACATCTGGTTGATGCTGATGAAGCTGCCTGTCGATTCCTGTTATGCCTTTAAGAACTTAACCCATTTTGAAAATGGGCCACATAAAATTAGTATTTTTGGCCACATAACATAAGTGGCCAAATGAACCAGTTATTTCAACCATTTATTTTTTCTAGCCGAAACAAAAAAGTTTATTTGACCCAATATTATTTCTAGTGAAAATAAATTGATTTATTAGACCCAATATTTTTTTGGGCCATAGAAAATGGGAATAGAGGCTTTTAATTTTTTTGGGTGAAATATTAGATCTCTTATTATTATGATGATATACAAATTTTCATCTGCTAAGTACATCACACATGTGTATAATACATATTTTAGGTTGTATAAAAGGGTATTTTAAACTTCAGTGCCTGGTAGAGGGAACAAGGAAAGAATTTACGTTTTGACAATTAAAAAAAATTAAAAAAATGTAATACTAAAGCTGCCAAACACGACATACGCGACACGCGTGCCACTCAGACTTTACGATCATTACTCGACATATTGTAGAATATGCCCCGTTTTATACATTGTGGCATGTGCGAAAAGTATGCCGAGTACACGGCATGCACGTTTTGTCTCAAAGTTGGCATATTCGTATGTCGACGGTGACTGGCATTGTGTTTTGCCGCAGCGGAGGTGCATGTAATATGTTATAATATGTAGGGTGTTGAACAAAAATATTATTTAACTGATATTAAAGCGTCAGTAAATGTGACGCAATTCCATCGCTATTGGCTATTTCGGAGAGCAAAAAATTGCCTCAATTGAAGATTTCTTAGACGTTTTTTAATCCATTGACATCGTAGCCATCCTTTGATGGAATTTGTTACTTTATGCATTGATAGAAAGAAGACGAACCATATTTTAGGATATATACTATATTTATTTCGAAATGTCACCAGAAAGCCCTAAAATCTTAATTTTTCCAAATATAGTATATATCCCAAAATATGGTTCGTCTTCTTTCAATCAAGGCATAAAGTAACAAATTCCAACAAAGGATGGCTACGATGTCAATGGATTAAAAAACGTCCAAGAAATCTTCAATTCAAACGATTTTTTTTATTCTCCGAAATTTACATGCCATTCTGAGTCGGACATATGGGAGACAGTTGACAGACGCATGCCAACATAATAATGTAAGCGTCAATAATATGCCGAGTACACGACACGACATGCACCCTTTTATGAAATATTCTGACGTCGAATTGACGTCAGTCTGGAATGCGTATACTCGTATCTTAATTCACATTTAACTACAAATATATTATCTACATACATGTATGTGCAAGTACGTTTGACCCAATCGTGCCCTTGATTACTTTTTTGTTAGCTATGCAGCTTAATTTTCCGTTAACTATTTTTATGACTTGCATTCATTTGTTTCTTTATTTCGCTTTTCTCGATTGAATTAGAAAGAATGGAAACTGAAGAGATGATAAGGCGTATGAATGTATGTATAATGTTACATAATGTGGATAAAACTAATAATTCAGGCTATTCTAATAGAATAAACTTGCGGCTTAACCCAAAAAAATATTGTGTTGATTGGACCCAATATTTTAAACCCGAAAAATTATTGGGTCAAACTAACCCATTTGTTAAGCAAAAATGTACATTATATTTTATGTACCAGGTTTCATTGGCCCAAAAAAAAATTGGGTCGAATGAACCCATTTACTTTGCCCAAAAAAAATTGATTCTAGAGAAAAAAAGCACTATGCACCACTAATTAAATTGGGCCACAAATACCTGTTTCATCAGACCTTTTTCAACAAATAGGTCAATTGGGTTCGGTCCCTGCTTAAAAGGAGTCTGATGATGAATTAGTGGTGTAGTTCGAAATAGCTATCATTCCTACCAAAGTGACTGTGTCTACGAGTTGTTGTTAATGTAATTCTCTCAAACAATAATTCAGAAATCCTTATTCACGTATAGTGTAATCATTTTTATCTATTTCGTGATATCCGTGATATTGCCTAAAATGGAGGCCGTTTAAACAAATCCATTCTAAGTAGAAACTTGCGGTAAACTGTGTGAAAATACCTCCTATAAAGAGTTTGGAGTTGGTTTTTTAGGCGGATCTCTATCATTTAATAAGAACCTTTATCGCACACATTAAAACTGGCTGGTTCCCACATCCAAATTCAATTTTACATTAACGATGCTTAAGAGCTCATTGAGAAGCATTCTTTTTAAAACTGAGAAATCAAGGCTACTGACATTAGGTTCCACATTTACCTACTTCTTTCTTTTTAGATCAACCAAACAAATTGTGTAAGTGTATGCAAATATTTTATGTATAGAAGTGTGTCGTATAAAAACTAAGACCACCCAAATGAATCGATTCTGATTCATGAGTTATTCCTAATTTATTACCTCAGAAAAACACCTGTCAGTTTAAGACTTTTCTTCGAAGTCATAAAACTCGAAAAATCATTAGCCCGATCAATCTTATTTTAATTTTATAATATTTTATTTTATTTTATTGTATTATTTTGATTTTTATTATAACCACTCTCCTAATTACTAAACATCTTTCTCTTGTGTAACCTGGTAAAATTGATGAGGTTGCTTATTTTTGGATACATATAGATGTAGATAGCTTATGTGATGAGCTGTGCCTGATTTGAATAAGCAACTTCTTTTGCGATTTTCAAATAAAATATAAATATTTGCCAGACAGCTCGGCGCTGTCTTGACAACAGAAAAAAAAACAAGTTTCGTGTCGCATGTTTCAAATTTCAATTTCTCCTGTCTCAACTCTAAATGCCTCTGAGTTGAATTTGGATGGGATAATGGTCAGTGCTGTCGTTTTAGAAAATACCAAAGCAGTACATTCAAAAATGTTTTGCATAGTTTTTAGGTAAAAGCAATACGCATATAATTTTTTTTTTAAATACATATGTATTCATTTTATTATTTTTTTAGTTCTTTCTTAATAACAGTAAAAAATAAACGTATTTTTAGTTCAAAAATTAATTCTGTTTCACAATTTCGTTTAAACCTTGAACAGAGTTCAATCTATAGGTTAAGTTAAACTATAAAATGAACTAAATATTCTGCTGTTTAAACCTCAGATCAGCTGATTGTCAAAAACACAAATATTTGACGTTGTTTTACTTATTCTTTAAAAGAAAAGACAAGGAACGATTTTAGAAAAGTCGTAAGAAAGCTAAATACTGTACAATACTACCAAATTCTATTCTTAAATTTAGTTGAACTCAGTTCAATTGAACAAAAGTTTAGATTAGGTATATTGCGAAACCGGAGGAGTGGAACTTCAAATTTAAACTCACGTTCAGGCTCAGTTGAACTTTAGTTTAAACTTCCAGTATGAAACTGGGGGTAAGTCCTTTAATTTCATTTCTTAGTCTTGTTTATACTTTAATTGTATACTTCACTTTTATAAATTAGGAACTATTTTTTTCTATACTTAGTAATAATAATTATAAAAAAAAAATAAACAATATCGCAGTTCATTTTATGTAATTCTTATTTTTGAATATTTGAATACATATTTAATATGAAACTGCCTATTCCATACGAATGTTTTTTAGTGGATGTAACATAAAATTATATTTTACATTCAGGTTAATAATAATAACTTTGGAAGGTAAAAATATTTACTGCATTTTTATGCTACTTGTGAAAATATGCGCTCGCACTGCTATGCGTATGCGGAAAGCATAAAATGGAACCAACAAAGAGCAAATGTTTTTAAGAGAGGAAACGTAGGAGCTTTTAATGCGTTTTTCAAATTAAAGGCAGCACTCCAATAATCTTCAAATTTCAAATCCTTGCTAGTTCCTTCGTCATTTAGTTCATCGACAAGGTCTTCTTGAATTCAATTCGGGAACAATTGTATGAGTGGGGTAAGGTTTGGGGATTTCTTTTTTGGATCTATGATTTGTACGGCTTCTAGAACTTTGTCTTGAAAGGTATGATTTCGTTTAAGTCTAAAAATCTATTTTCAATAAAAAAAATCAATTGAGTTCAGAGAGGCAGGCGTCATCAATAAATTCATTATTAACATAGTTCGACAAAATGAGTTTGAAATACATTTTTACCGTTGAAAGCAAGACGTGAATACGCAGCTCTTCTGATTGGGACTCAATGTTAATTTTGTTTGTTAATTTTAGGATATATTGCAAGAAATAGAAGTAGATGTTTTTAATACCTATTTTATGCGGGTTTGTGTTGAAATACAACTTGTGAAAATCTGTCTGTCGTTAAGAGCTTTGCGAAAAAAAAAACAAGTAAATATTTCTCGCTAATCTTTCGAAATTCTCCGATATTTTTTTCGAAGCTGCAAACTTTCCTTAACCCATTAAGTACCCATTGAAAATGTCGAATTTTTGTAAAAGTCTACTTTTTTTACTTTTTTCCTCGGTCTCAAACAAAAAATGTTTTGATGCAAAAAGTTTCTCAAAACAATTCTAAAAGTGACTGCAAAAAAATTTTTTCAAAAATCTCTTCGCTAATATTTTTTATGATTTTTTGATGAAATGATCTCACAAAAATTTTGTATGAAATAGTCATTTTTAGCAATTTTCGAAAAATCATAAAAAATATTAGCGAAGAGATTTTTGAAAAAAATGTTTTTCAGTCAAAAACTTATTAATTTGATAAGACCGAAGAACCTATCGGTCTCTAAATACGGCTATGGTTTGTGTGCTCGGTCCGTCTCTACATTCTTCCCTGCTGGGATAGGCGCTAGAGAATGGTCTTGTAAACTCTAGGTAAGGCGTGATGTAGTCCGTGACAGGTAAATGCCCAAAATATTTCTGTAGTATCATCGAATTTCGTTCAATTTCCAGTTTACTGATTGGCTGATTCTCTTTGCACTAATTGCGGTCGATAGCTGTATATGTATGTCTAGCGGAAGAAAGTTGAGGATAGCCTTGAGTTCTGCGGTTGGAGTTGCCCTCATCGCACATGTGATGCCGATGCAAGCTAGTCCTTGAACCTTCGATAACACTTTTAGATAAGTGGCTTTATTTATTGCCGGCCACCATACGAGACTGCCATAGGTCAGTATAGGTCTTACTATAGCCGTGTACATCCAGAGCTTAATTTTTGGAGATGATCCCCAGGTCTTCCCGAAAATTCTGCTGGAGGAATAAAAGCCTTTTTTGATTCTTTCATTGGTGTTCAATTTCCAGTTTAGTTTTTTGTGTAATAAGTCCCAAGTACTTTGCGCTATCAGAGATTCTGAGGATGTTCCGCCAACAGAAGTTGTAGCAAACTGTAATAGGTATTTTCCTTTTGTTTGTGAAAAGAACCAGTTCAGTTTTCTGGGAATTGATGAAGATAATATCCGCATTGTTCTACTCCAGTTATGCTGGAACAAGATATAGAGTTACGATGCGGTATTGCGGTCTGTTGAAAGCCCTTGTGTAGCCCTGAAGTAGATTATTCTTCTATAGCGGCAGTTATATGTTACGAAATACCTGAATCATTTCGAAACTTGTGTAACATACCTTAAATTTGATCGCAAGACTAACTAACTCAAAACTACTGTAGGATCCAATAAGTTACACTGGTATGATGACCTTATAAGACTAGCTTCTGACGATGTTTTTGAAAGCTCCGAACCCAAGCTCAGCTTGACAGAGCTCATGTTTCTTCGATGATCCAACTCTGCGGGTTTTCGGCAACAAAAGTAAATACATATGCCCGGATTTATGTGAAAAATCTGCAGCTTTCCATTCAGTTCTGTAATCGACTGACTCTAGATGTAGGAAACGCTTTTAACTCCGCCAGGTGAAGTATGTAATCTGCTAAACGCCTTAAAGATCACTCTCGACGAGCCTCATTATATCTAATGGATGAGGAGAAGTTGCATCCGATATAGATATGCAGCATATATAAATCCCTAGAATGGATGTAGGTATACATAACTGATCGGCTATGAAGATGTAATAGTGACAATTATTATCGCACTGAAGATGCGAAAAAACTCCTTTTTCTACATTGATAATGAGTATGCCCGCCAGTTTTCGATATGACCTCTATAAGACGCTTTGGAATAGAATCATACAGTTTTTTTTAAACAATTAAGAGAAATTTGGGCCCAGACAACACGAATAGCTTCGATTAAACTGTCCTTGTCTTCAAATTGTCTGCCGCCTGCATGCACTTGACTTGTTTGAATCCAAATTCTAACAACCCTGGAAGTGTGGTTGTGGATAAGGGCATTGTCTTGTTGGAATACCCAAACAGCCAGGGGTCCGAAAAAGTTTTTCGCTTTTAGAAATGACCGTTCCAGCAAGCATTTGTAGTTGTTTCCGTTCGTTGTTGTGGACAAAAACTACAACTCGATTGTGTTATGTGATGTTTTGCCAAAATAAGCTCCTCCTTTCGGGTGTTGCTATTCGCACGTTGTTCGGGACACGACTGCGTCATTTTGGTGTATGTGGCTCGCTACGCTCGCGGCAAAGAGTCTAAACTCCAGTAAAGTCGACGACGGATATAAGAAACACCTAAAATCCAAAAAAATTGTTTCTTATATCCGAGTTGTTCTTCTATGCGAACACATATATAGAGAAGAAAAAGACACGGTGTTTCCACATGCGTTTCTTATAAGCGATGTGTTCTTATATGAGTGTTTCTTATACATATATCCGTCGTGGACTGTATAATCATTTTCGGACATTATGCCGTACGTTTAGGATCCAACAATTATATCTATAAAGAGTTTTTAATGAAAATAGGATTACGTTACGTGCCCGTGATCCCGAACATCGGAAACTTCAGTTGAGTACAAAATCTGTCAAAATGAACGTGCGAATAGACACTTCGCCTCCTTTCTTAAACCATGGTAATAAAAGTTGTAAGCATCGGGGCCGAAAAGGTTTAACTTTTTTCATCCGAAAAGACAACGCGTTTCAATTCACTGCTCCAAGCGACATGTTCTCTTGCAAATTTCATTCGATAGTCCTTGCGTACTTGCCTCAAAACAGGTTTCTTTTTAAGATTTCTTCTCTGTATAGTACCACTTTTTCGTATTATCCTTCGGACCGTTGCTATGCTGGCTGATACTCCGCTATTGGCCCTTATTTTAGTCGCTGGTAGAGTAGAATTTGAGGCGAGCCGTGGAATTAACCGCTTTTCTCGCAATGTTATCGCTTCTGCCGTGTTTCCGTTTTGATTTTTCCCATACTGTTATGGATCTGCAAGATAACTGTTTACAACAGTCTTACTTCTATTTAGCCTTCTTGCAATTTCTCGGCCTGAGAGTCCTAACTCCTTGAAAGCATATATTTTTCCTCTTTCTGTCGCTGTCAAAGTCTTTCCGGAACCAATTTTTTTTTTCAACTAAATAAAAACAGTTCTTTTTAACGCTTTTTTTAAATATTCTTAACAAAACTTTGAAAACGAGAAAGTTTAAAAATCGCTTATGTATCAGCTGAAGTATCAGCAATATCCGCCTCATCTGGTGCATCTTTTTATACGCTTTTCAAGTAGTTCATCGTTTGATCTTGGGAAATTTCAGTCGTCGTTTCTTATTAACCCTTTAACTTTATGACGTTACTGTTCGGAAAATATGTACCTGTTCACAGGCAGTAAAAGTTTACTGCTACAAAATTTCCAAAAAGGTAAAGAGTTAAGAGTGAAAATCGATTGCATCTTAGTGATAGCCAGTGTACTATGTGGGATTATAGTCTAAGAGCCCACAGCAAATTTTGGGCGTGAAAGTATAACCAAAAAGCTGATATATGAACTGAAAGGTCTCCAAAAAGTAAACTCAAATGTCGAAGTCTGGCAGCGCTTAGTTGCATCTGAGGTTAGTAATAGTAGGTTGAAAACGTGTTTTTTTCCAAAATCTGGATTTTTTATATAACTACTTGAATATAGTATTAAAAGCAAGAACAGACTGCCCTGATCACAAAAATATAGGTCCCAGACGTCTTACGCGCAGCCATACCCTTTCCAGACGTCCTAAAAGTATGCTAAAAGAACATTTTTTAAACAATTCTGATAACCATATTGTGATAACAGAAACTAATATCTCATTATACTGAATCTACTGAATGTTGCAGATTTGCTAACCTAGGGCAAACAAATTAATTCAACTATATACCTACATCACATAGATTTTAAAACGTGTAACTTACTTTTAATATTTTTAAAAATTTTGTTTGATGTGGGCTTGCAGGTTTTATAGAATAGTTCATACCTAGCTTCGTTCACATTTAAGACCCTCGACGGAAATGTTGCCCCTGATAGACTGGAGGATATATTAATTAATGACGTGGATGTTTCCGATGTTGAAGATAATAATATAAACGATTCATCGGATGAATCTGATAATGAATAACTTTCAGAACATATTATATACAAGTGCATATATATAATATATATACATCTTCTATCTATATATATAAAAATTAATTTTCTATAGATATATAAAAAAAAAATGAATTGCTGTTCGTTATTCTCGCTAAAACTCGAGAACAGCTGGACCGAATTTGATGATTCTTTTTTTTCTGGAAAGGTATTCTTTTGTAGCAGGTTTGTATGTAAAAAAATTGGACAAAGGGGCACCGACCGCCCATACAAAAAAAACATTCAAAGTCGTATATGTATCTCGAAAACCACCAAATCGATTGAGCTGAAACTTACTGATATTCTTAGGTATTGGGCGTCGAGGGCTCCTCTGAAGATTGGTCAAAATCGGACAAAGGGGCGTGGCACCGCCCATACAAAAAACATTTACAATCGTAAATCTCGAATACCGCCCAATCGATTGAGTTCAAATTTACAGACAATCTTAGGTATTGGCTCATGAGTATTCCTGACAAAATGGAGCAAAGGGGCGTGGCACTGCCCATACAAAAAAAAACATTCCAAATCTTATACCTCCTATATACATAGGTACAAAAAACATCTTCTATTGGGTGAAATTCCATGACGTTGTAATCTCGGTAACCGCTGGGCCGATTTTCAACATTTTTTTTATATTTTGTTTGTATGTACATATTGCTGTACATATTTCAGGTATAGGCAGAAAGAAAATTCCACCAAATCGATTTATTCTCATTTCTCGCATTTTACGAAAGAACATTATTATCTAAGACCTAAGCAATACAATTGGAATGGCGGGTACAGCTAGTATCATATAATAACCATTGAAGTTCTTAATTTTTTTTAAATAATGGTGTATAAATACTTGTATATTATCTTTAAGATAATTACACTTTTAGGGCAACATTCAGTAGATTCAGTATAATGAGATATTCGATTCTGTTATCACAATATGGTTATCAGAATTGTTTAAAAAATGTTCTTTTAGCATACTTTTAGGACGTCTGGCAAGGGTTTGGCTGCACGTAAAACGTCTGGGACTATCATTTTTGTGATCTGGGCGTTCTCACAAATTTTTTGGTGTAACCATTATTTGGTTATACCAATTATTTCAAATTGTGATTTTTAACATACCTACTATTAGTACGTCTGGCAAGGGTATGGCTGCGCGTAAGACGTCTGGGACCTATATTTTTGTGATCAGGGCAGTCTGTTCTTGCATTTAATACTATATTCAAGTAGTTATATAAAAAATCCAGATTTTGGAAAAAACACGTTTTCAACCTACTATTACTAACCTCAGATGCAACTAAGCGCTGCCAGACTTCGACATTTGAGTTTACTTTTTGGAGACCTTTCAGTTCATGTATCCGCTTTTTGGTTATACTTTCACGCCCAAAATTTGCTGTGGGCTCTTGGTCTATTAGAAGAGATCTGCATTTCAGAAACAAGAAGCAAAGGTTAGAGGAAACGGAAGCAGGTGAGTGCATACATTACTGCTTTACACAGTTTTTACCCGGGCATATAACTATTTGTAAGATCGCTTATCAACTCACTGACAAGTAGATAACCCTAAGCCTACCACGTCGTGTAACACTTTCTGAATTTCCATTCATAGTATCTATCTACCTAAAGTTTCATCTACACTTCTATAGTTTTGCCATTATTTCGACAAACAAATTTCTACTGCGACGTTTTTTTATAAAATTGCCTCGTGCTCTCGAACACTTTTTCTAAAAATTCCGGCAATATCACTAATTAAAACAATACTCGCCCTACTACATATTCCTATATGACGTCTGTTACCCTAGCGCTCTATAAGCCCTTTGCTGGCGCTATAGATATTCAAATAATAATATAAAAATTAATGTTGATCGATAGTTTAATTATTTGCAACTGCCCAGGCCCACGTGGCCCTTGCTGATTTTTGAATATTATTATAAACTAGCTTTTCTATGACGGAAAGAATAAAATTATTTTCCTCGAGAAAACCACCGCGAATCTCAAACCGGTTCCGGCATTTACCAAAACAAAAAGTTGTATGCTTGCTCAAATGCTCATGCTTATAGTGCTTATAGGTTAAGGAGTGCCCACAATGGAAAGGTTTCTAACTGGCTTTGAATGAAAAATCAGAAGCATCAGGTTTATTTTTAAGAGTGCCGATCCTCTCACCCACCGGGAGATGCCGCTAATAGATAATAATGGATTCAGAGGAAAAATTTATTAAAAAAAAAAATAAATAAAAACTATATGCGACTCGATCGTATTTACATATCTAAACGATTCATTCGAAAAGATCAGCGAATTTAAACAAAAAACATGAGAGTAGAACGGTAATGGTGCGAAAAATTTACTATTTGCCCAACAAAGTCAATACCTACATCCGATTGAAAATGTAAATAAACAAAGACGTCAGTCAACCCTTCCAGGAGGAACTAAGCCATTGACGGCGATTAGAGGTTTTAGCAAAATTAATTCACAAGAAACGCAACCGACATTCGCGGTAAACGGTTCGCTACTTCACCAGAACGACAGATTGATTAGAGGTGTGTTTTTTTTTTTTGAAAGGTGTCAGCTCAGCAGTGAATGAAAACGATTTGTTTGATGATAAAAATAATTTATACTGGCGTCATTCGACAGATTTGGTGAATGACACGATTGATGACACGGAAGAGAGTGGTACTCTTAGGAATTTTTTTAAACATCATCAGCTAATAATACGAGTGTGTTTGAATAATAATTGGTCACACGAGTCAAGCTGTTTTTGTTCGACATTCGAGCTATGGGAGGTGGGCTAATTCACACTTTTAAAGTTTGACAATAAATGAATCTATATAAAGTAAAACCTCGTTAATTCGGAATGGTTGGGGGGAAGGTCAGTCGGAATAAACGAATTTTCCGAATTAATGAGAAGTTTTTTTTTATGCACTTAAACGCGTTCCTATTGATGAAAAAATTCAAGAACATTTAACCCAAAATTATTTTAATAACACAAAAGATTGGAAATAATACATAAAATTTATTATAATTAATTTTTGTAACTATTGTAATCCTTTCTTGTAGATCATCTTCGTAGCTTATATGTGCTGAAGACTGTTATGTCGAAAAGTTAATCTGCCCTATCGAGGTATCCGTCGGAACGGAAAATTATCCGATTTCATACGAATACGAATCAGAGGATTTTTGTTTCGAGGTATTCTTCCGAACAGCTTTTCGGAACTTCTTTCGGCAAATATGAAGGGCACACTGGCATTTCAGTGCGATCAAGTGCGTTTTTACCGATATTTTTGACAGCTTCGTACGAATTTTCTTCTGATATGTCCCGACATGAATTGGTTGAGGAATTTGTTTACTACGATTTGCAGTGAAGTATTGATAAATCGAATTTAATTTCAGTCTCCGACAGAGTATGCGTAGCGGAAAAAATTCCGTTCCGATCGGATACCTCGATAGGGCTGAATATTTTAGAAGATATTTACAAAAAAAAACTCAATCACCACATAAAATACGTCACAATTGGAACTTCCATTTCAATCCCAATGCATACCCATCTCATACACCATTGTCAATGTCACCATCACCACACCCACACACCATACGCATAACACTATATATAGCATTGACACATTGAGTTAAACCTTTTACAAATAAGTTTAACACTTTTGCAGATAGGTTTAACCTATTCACAGATAGGTTTAACCTATTCACAAATAGGTTTAGCCTATTTACAAATAGGTTTAGCCTATTTACAAATAGGTTTAGCCTATTTACAAATAGGTTTAACACTTTAACATTTCAATTTAACCTTTTCACATTTCTAGTTAACCAAATAACATTTCAATTTAAACCTTTTTCAATTCAATTTAACACGCGTTCGTCGAGACTCTGTTATTATAAAATAGAATAATGGTTTCCATTTTTTTATTGATTTAGATTTATGATTATACAGTACCTACATATATTTTACTGCTTTATCAATGTATTACTTCTTTATCAAATTGATACGGCGAACGGTTCGTGAGGCCTCATTGGGATAATTTCCAACAACTCGGGCCCAAAGCAAACTGAGTTTGAAGCCGATCGGATGAAAAATAAAAATGTTCCCATACAAACTTTGACTCCCCATTTTGCCCCTTTAAGGGTTGAATTTCGAAATAGTTTTAGAGGAAACCTCTGTGCAAAATTTCAGGTTACTAGGGCAAAGGGTTGGTTTTATTTACCTATTTCCTTTTGAAAACACTTGCCGAGCATCAATTTCATTGAGTTTGAACCATGAAGAAAATTTAAATTATATATGAAAAGTAGGCGATGTGTATTTGAATATTATTATTTTATTATCATATATATATTTACCCTTACTGATTCTGTAACGCTCCTTACTTTTCATATATTTTTGTTATATTAAATAAAAGTAGGCGGTGCGTATTTGAATAAATTTTAGAATTTTCAAAATTTGAGTTTTCTCATTATTCAAATTCGCACCGCCTACTTTTCATAATATTTAAATTTTCTTCATAGTTCAAACGTTCAAACTTAATGAAACTGACGCTCGGCAATGAAATTGGGAAATAAGAAATAGAACTCCCAAAGCGAAAATTTATTTCAGACTATAGGTACTGCATGTATCTGTCACAATTTAGCTCGCCCATTAATTGTTCGGCACATTTTTCACGCTAAATTTTAACAGATCATATCGGCTTTTTTCCTGTTGTGTTTTCGTGTTGGGAAAATTAATAAGGATTCAATGAATACCTAGATGAGAAATACTTTGAAAGTGATAAATTTGAGATGAAGGAATACCAGACAAGGAAAAAAGAAAGTACAACGGAAATATAACACTTTTTCGCGTCTATGCATTTTTGAAGGAAGTTATTTTCAACGAACAGCTGTTTTTTTTGACACTTATAGTCCACAGCGCACTATTATATGTCAAAATTTACTTAGGATTCTAGCTAATGTTTGGAGAGAAAAATTGGAGAACACCTAAAATTTAGTTTCGCTCGATCAGCGTGTTTATCAAAGAAGTACATAACAAATATGTAGTCATAAATCTAAATCAATAATAGGTATCTATTAAAAAAATGTAAACCATTTTAGGCAATACTTCGCTACATATTTTTATATAACTGATTTACTAACTGCTCTCAGTTACTTTCATAGGAAGGTTTCCTTCGTGATATTTAAAATCTTGAGGGCTGCGCGAGCGAAGCCGCGGGCAGAAACTAGTTATTATATATTTATTAACAAGTAAAATTAATTTACAATATTAATGACACTAAATACAATATTATCTAACAATGTGCAGAGCATAATAATTCCCAGGACATGGACAACGACGAAAATGATGCTGAGCGCAATGACCAACCAAGGGCTAGCGCTGCAAATGGGCAGGCACTTCACTAAAATGTACTATGTACTATAAATATTACTTTGAAATAAATAAATTATTGTAATAATGAGTACTAGTGGGTCAAATTATTATTCTATTTTATAATAGCAGAGTCTCGACGAACGCGTGTTAAATTGAATTGAAAAAGGTTTAAATTGAAATGTTATTTGGTTAACTAGAAATGTGAAAAGGTTAAATTGAAATGTTAAAGTGTTAAACCTATTTGTAAATATGTTAAACCTATTTGTAAATAGGCTAAACCTATTTGTAAATAGGCTAAACCTATTTGTAAATAGGCTAAACCTATTTGTAAATAGGCTAAACCTATCTGTGAATAGGTTAAACCTATCTGTGAATAGGTTAAACCTATCTGCAAAAGTGTTAAACTTATTTGTAAAAGGTTTAACTCAATGTGTCAATGCTATATATTATTATATCCATTAATGAGTAGGAACACTCTCTCTACATATGCATTTCCTACTACCACAAAGCAAAATGCAGAAAAAATCGTACAATAAGTGGAATCAGGTCGAAAGAATACTTTTTACCTGCATACAACGACTGCTTGAGAAAAAAAGGGTACACAACACTGTACCACTACATGGGGCTTGCTGCGTACGACAAACGATTGTGGGTTTTTTCATAAAGCATTTTTAAAGGCGACCTGGAGTGATGTCAGTATATTAGTATTCTCTCTCAACCATGCAGGTTGATCAGATAACCAGCTTTGCTTTCGTAGAATTGGTAATAAAAAAACAAATTTTGTAGTTTTTGCCATTGGTTATTGATTAAATGGTCTTTGTTATGGACATGAAAAAGAAATGTTTCATTCTCTATCACGAAATTCAACCCTTTTGCCTTGCTACGACTTCGTTAATTACCACATTTTACGATTTTAAGTTTTATTGCCAGTACTTTTTAGGTAATATAATCCACAGCAGATGGTCATACTAATTACTTAGGTTGGTTCAATTGGTTGTAGAGGGGATTGTTTAAATTTTTTTCGCACGTATTTTTAAAGGCGACCTGGAGTTGGATTGTTATCGGTCGTTCATTACCATCAATTGACGAAGTAAAGGGTGTTCAGTGTCAGTGCGTGTGGCAAACAATTAAAAATAGTGAAAATTAAAAGTTGAAGTGCAAGTTTGCATAGTTTAAGAACTCTAAATAAAATAATGGGAAAACATTATTTGATTCTAGGATCTGCGAAAGACATTTCTCGAAAGACATGTATGGCAAGTCAACGATGCGCTTAAAATGGTCGGCAACACCTAATTTGGACATTTTGAAAAATATTTCCAATATAACAGAAGGTAATAACGAACACTGAGTGTAAAATAACATAAACTTGATGAATTATATTTTCTTAGGTAATATTGATCACTCAGTCACGTCTAACGAAACAGAGGGGTTTGAACATGTTCCTCTTAATGAAAATGTCCAAATGAAGGAGAGTTTAAGCTTTGTGGCAGAAGAAGCGGAAACAGGTGATATTCAAAATAATGAATCGTTCAATACTCCAGTAGAAGCAGAGGATGAACCTCTTAGTGAATGTTTTGCAGCGAAAGGGGTTATTGACGTTATCGTAGAAACATCACCGAAAGGTCATAAATCGACGCAGACGTCTTTTGCGGAAAGTGAACAAAAAATGTACCAACAAACAAAAATATTTAAGTGTAGCACACATGTGAATATAATATTAGATATAAAATGTTCAATAAGAAATATTACAAATTGATTTTGCTTTTTTTTTCGTCACACCCTGTATTACGTTTTGAAATAGTTCGACTACTCTTCCATCCCTCTTTTACTAGAGCACTTTTAGTGCCGTCTATTTCTCGTGTATGTGTACTTCAAATTGTAAACTGATAAGAAACACGTGGAGAGTGTCCCTACTCATTAATGGATATACTCTGCTCTGATATTATTTACGCGCAAGAAAACCGAGAGAATTACTCCGAAAAGGGTGTGGCTTGTGTGTTTATCGCTCTCGATGCTTTATGCGTTGTTGGATTGCATGGGGAGATTTCGTGTTGGATATGAGTGGAATCTGGAATGTCGTGGGCGTGGCTGGCAGTGGTGTGGTGGTTGCTGTGGGAGAAAATTATTTTTATTGAATAGGAGGCGGATCTTAAGTGAGAGACATAATTCATACCTAACCTAGGATTGCCAGGATTTTTGCTTGAGTTGAGGAGAAATACCTTTTTCTGAGGTTTGATGGGAGAGAATGGTGAATATTTTATGTTGTTGGTTGTTGCTATTGCTAGTGCATCTCGTCTCGGTCGATGTTATGGAGGATGGAGGCAGAGTTGTGCTCTGGCCTCTCTCCCCACGATCATCGCATTGTTTCATATTCGTTGTATCGTGTTCGTGAATGCATTTTAGTTGCACGTGTGCTCTCTCTGTTTTGTATTTGTATTATTACGAGTTGGGTGGGGCCGATGATTTTGCAATGAAATATCTTGCTCGCATTTTTAGGGTGTAGGTCAGTAAAGGTATGTAGGTACTACATATTTAGTTTTCGGAGGCCCAAGTAGGCGGTCGAAACTGACGAGTGAGTAGTGACAACAATACCTTAACTATGCATGCATATTGTTATGAACTAACGCCGAGTTTCCCAAAGTGTGCTCCGCGAGATGGGAAAAGATGGGAAAAAATATGAAAATTCCATCAGACTAGCTAATTTTGTGCTTCTGAAACTTTGTCATTTTGTTCGCAGCAATGGAATTGGTGTACCTATTGACACAGCATTAAAAAATGGGTAAAAATAAATCGTGGAGATACCTACTTCAAAATTCCAGAGCTATCAAAAAGAAGGGAGATTGGACGCAAAACTACTCCAAAAAGTACGATATGCCGGACAAGTAGAGCCAATCCATTTTTGATGTCCATAAAAATTGGTGAGATTGTTGCACCTAAACTCCATCAAGAACTCACGACTTGTGTCATCATAGAACAAAATCTTCGTGGATGCATATTCCACAAAAAACACAATATGTCAGCAAAAACCTAAGGAAGAGCAATTACAAAAACCATTGCATTTTTGGAAAAAAAAACCTTTGGAGTGTCAAATGCAATTTTAATTTATTGAATTGCAGCCAAAGTACCTACACGCTTCACAAAATAAAGCATGGAAGAGAGAAAGTATCTAATGGTCTGCGGTGCATTCTCTTGGTTCGTTGTTGGTCCAGAAGTTGTATAAGTGTCGACCCTTGATCAATCAATTGAAAACTTGTCGTCCGACATCGAAAAAGCATCAAAAGCCAAAAAATCAAGAAATGCTGAAGAGCTGTTCGAAAACATTAAGGAGGGTCTGGAACTATATACCACCATATTAGGATGCCGGATGGACACAGGGCTCAGTGGTCAGTGTGATGGACTACTGTGCGAGGGATACCAGGTTCGATCCCCGGAAAACATAAATTACATCTTAAGGATTTTTCCAATGCGCCATCTCTCGCGAACGTCTGACAAAGCTTCTCAAATCAGCCGTTCGGACTCGGCATAAAATTGTTGGTCCCTTCCATTCGACCCAAAAATAAAAACTCAAAAAACAAATGGTTGTGAGAAACTAGTCCTAGGGTGCCTATACCTGTTGCACCAAATATTTATTTTTTTATAAGATGCCGAATTTTAGTGGTAAGTCTTCAGAAAAGATTGACTGCTATTTAAAAAAAATAAAGGCTATTCCACTAAATATTGGTAATTTTTATAAATTTTGGAAACTGGAATTTTAAAGCTTTTGTTATTCTATGGCCAACTCGAAACTGAGTTAAAAATGTTTGTGTATTATCTACTAGATTTAAATATTTTATAAAATGCTAAAGGTCACATCACATATACATGTTATGTACTTATTTCTTCAATTTAATAAAATAAAAAAAAAACGAAAAATAGTTATTGCGTTTCCCATAACTACAAAAAATGGGATGCGGACAACGAAGTGCTCCGTGAGGAATTTCTCTCCAGAAAAGTGCTCCGCGACCAAAAAAGATTGGGAACCGCTGAACTAATGTATACGGAACCTTCGGTGCGCGAGTGACAATTGCACTTGGCCGGTTTTTTTTTTTTTTTGTTTTGTTCGTATTGCTGTATTTCAGGTTTAGGCAGTAAGAAAGTTCCAGTTTATTCTCATTTCTCGCATTTTACGAAAGAACATCTGTGCACGGCCAAAGTCGGGCGGGTACTGCTATCTCTATATATATAAAACAAAGGGGAAAAAACTATATGTTTCCCTCTGTCGCCCGTAATTTTCAACCAATTGAGTTGATTTTTTTTAAATGTCGGTAATTACGGTGATCAATTGATTTTGATATGCCAAAAAAATTAAAAAATAAAAATTGTAAAAAGCAATAAAAGGCCTGGCGAAGCCGGCGAGGGTTCAGCTATAGACTATATAAGTAGAATCAAGTTTGGTATACAACATATTGGGGATGGCACAAAATATCCGACCTGCTGTCCTAGGGTCAAGAAAGAGGGGCTTGTGCTAACTACGCACGCATGAAAAAAAAAAATGGTTACAAAGCAGCCATGAGCCTCGGCTAATCATAGATTTACTGCAAAAGGACAATGACATTCAGATCGGCACATGGATTATGTGGAAACTGAAAGCAAGGGGGCCCTCGACTGCTTTGTTATCAGCCGACATAACTGATAACATCCAGACTGTTACGGTAAGTTTCCGTCTTTTCCTAAAGACAAACTTTATTAATTTTAATCAAAATTGAGTTAACTACTTCAGTCACCACCAAGACAAGATACATTTATCTCTCTTTCTCTCTCTCTCCTAAAATAAATTCGTAGGTAGCAATAGAGTTCCCGGCACGAGTACGATAACTGTGGTGCCAAATATTGATAACTGCATTTTGTAGAGGGGATAAATACAAGCAAGCTTCGTTTGGCGGGAGGGGTAATTAAAAAAGAAATACCTAAGTAAATAGTGTAACAGTAAGAGAGACTATAAGTAAAAGAACATAAATGTAATGGTGCTGCCGGTGCGATAGGTAGGACAAATACACTAACATGAATCGAGTTGCACTCAATTCTTTTGTAAGAGAAAGATCGACACAGTCGGCGTAGATTAATTGTAGCGAGTAGACGTGATTGTTTGAAAAGGAATAAAGTTATAACGTATATCGAATTGGTTTTTTGTGTTTGACTTGTATATTTCGCGTAAAAGTATAGATCCGCATTAAAAGAAGTAATCGGTAAAGTATATTAACGTGAAAAGAGGCCATCTATTACAATAGGTACTTAAAATTAAAAAAAAAAACAAACAAATTTAAAAACAATGACAACACTTACAATAAAGGACTTTCGGATTTTGGAACACTTCGTATAAGTGTTGCCATTGTTTTTTTAATATTTTATTTTCATTTTAAGTATATATTTTTTTTTTAAATACCCCTCCCGCCTAAACGGAGTGAGATAAGACCCCCCTCCCATATTAAAAAATGCTTTTATTTAACCCCTCTACATAAAACCGTCAATTATAATAATAATGTGTGGCATTAAAACCGTCAATAGTCTTCATCGCCAAAGTTATCGTACCTACTCACCCCAATTTTTTTGTTTTTTCCAAAAACTATTAACAGAAATAACTTGAATTACAATAATATGTCATATGAACAGATTCCTGGTTTTCAAAAATGATACTAGTCTTTTATTATAAGTGTTGCCATTGTTTTTGAAAATAGATATATTTTTCATTTAAAGTATAATTTTTTTTAAATTACCCATCCCGCCTAAACGGTCCATACAGTTTTAATAAGTTTTTTGTTGGTGCCTATATGTACTAAGAAAAAAGTCGCAAGACCATTTAATCAAAGTAATCACCTAATACCATTTTTTTATTAAGAAATCGTTCATTAAAATGTTCAAAACGATTTAATTTGAAGGCGCGAAACGGCGAAAAGCAAAAACAGTAAAATGCATTTATCTCAAAACTACTAAAACTACAATGCGCCCTTTCTTCTTCCGACGCACGGCAGTATACCTTTTATGTAGTTGCTGAATCAAGACTAAGTACCTACTCACATCACAGATTGAAGGAATTTGTTTTTATGCCGGTATCGTGGCAAATTTGTTTAAATCGTATATGCTTCCCAAAAATATTCAAAATTACGATAAATAGTACGATCACATAAGACACGCTGTTCTGGCCTTTAACTATAAACTTAAAGACTAAAACTAACTATATCACTGTTAATAAAAAAGTATCTGAAACGCGAAAGTATTTGTAGCGATACTCTTTTACACTATAGTTTATTGTGCATGCAAAGTGCTTTACAAGCCACTAACTGTGCAAAAATATTATAAATAAATCGAGTGCAACTTTCAATATTATGTATATATTTTAAAATACATCACAAAACGATTTACCTGCCCAACTTCGGACTTTCGGCAGATAGTCATTCCAGAACGCGCATCTAGATGCCATGGGACTGCGTGCTAGTTTTTCTGTTTTTTTATTATTCTCATCTTCGGCGCCGAAGATGTAATAAACCGGATCTTCCTTGCTGTAGTTGGGCCAGTCTTCGCCATCTATTGATGGATTTCTGAAACAAGGAAAACAGAAAAAAATTTGGTTCAGATATTTGATAGAGCTTATTTTTTTCGGAATAATGCTAAACTTCCACTCCGAAGATGGTGTGGTTGTGATACAAACTAATGTTCGAAAAAAAGCTTTCGTTTCGAACATTCGGCAGTTATAATTTTTTGAATTTTCCACCCGACTTCATGACCCAAAACATTCACAATAGGTAGCAAAGTACATACGTCATTAATGTAGTTATCATTTGAAAAAGAGGCCATAGATACCATCTCATCTGCTATTCATCAAGGCTGACCTAAGAAGCCCAATGCCACTAGGCGAGGGTTGATATAGTTGTTTACTCGCTCATGCTGATGACGACAACAAGATGGTGTATTTACTTCAGAGTAACGACAATGGGCTGACCTGGAAGTCAAACAATACACAATGAATGCACTTAGGTTGGTGGGGTTGCGGTTCTTCTTTTCATTGACTAGGACTAGGTAGGTACTTACTTTCGGACGTTATGTGCAAAAGACAAGTGACCACCACATCGGGGAACTTTCCCAGGCTAGCTGTTGTATTTATAGGCACTGCTCGGTTTTACTTACTTTATTTACCTATGCCTTGGCAGCCAATTAAAAATGCATCACAATTGATTTTCCGATTAAAATAGTTTGTTTATTTGCCAATTCGTGTTGCCGCCATGCCATCACGTTAGGTTTGTTCAATTATTCACATATAGACACAGAGTAATATATACGCCAGGTGGAGGGAAATTAAGTTTGGGGCTTTAGGGCCATTTGGCTGAACTTCGTGAAATGGACACTTAAGTGAGATGTTTAATTTTTGTTAACAGCAGTTGTTGGGAACAGACAGCCAGTTGGCATTTTAATTGAAAGCGAAGGCTTTTAGTGCCACGCCACGTGTGGGTAAAGAGTGACCTAAATTCAGAGAGGGATCCACACGAAATGCATGCTGCCAGAATGGATTGACATATTATCCGGTGGACAAATGGGCCGGACACTATAAATAGTTCTAAGAGAGCGGACGTTATAATATTCAACAAATTGAGCTGAGTTTTGACAGTCTTGATAAAAAAAAGGTACATTACAGGACCGAGACCTAGCTTATCACAATCATTTGTGAGGGTTTTCTATTTGGAACCAATGGAAGGATTTACAAATGTAAACAGTGTTCCGGCGGCTAACTTGAAAAGTTTTCTCAGGACAGTGCTCTACTAGTTGGACAGTCGAAAAATACTTGAAGTGTAGGTTGGGAATAAGTATTTTAAGGGCCATTGAACGAGTACATATTTCATTTAAATCGAACAACGAATCCTGTTGGCCTGATGAATTGGTATACTTAGTCGTAAAGGGGATCTATAGGTTAGGTTAGGTGGCTCTTGCCACACTTAGAATAGAGTTATAGGCCCATTGCAATACCATACGAGAGAGGAGGCAGGGTAGTCGCCAGTAATTCTGGGCCGAACATACTGGTGTTAAATGAGTCGTGATGACAGCATTCCAGTCATTCTAAATTGACAGGTCGATTTTGGATGTGTTCAGCTCACCTTAAACAAGTGAGTTTAGAATTGTCTCTGACTAAGATACTGCAGCCTTCCAAAGTTGGCCGAGACCAAGCGGTTTGGCATTCGCGATGGCTTCATCTCTGAAGCGGTGGTTCGGTCTTCTTTGTGGGCTGTATTCAAAAATCTTTTGGCTGATGTGCGTTCGATCAATTAGGGCGGGAAAATTAAGTTAACTTTCGACTACACAACATCTCTGTCCATCTCATAGAATTCGCAGTTGTATCTCCTCCTTCATTCGCCCTCCTCGAACGTGGGAGTACAAATCGTAGGGCTATAAGACATCCTTGGTTGTATCTATTTTTAGTGCTCGCCTTTTGAATCAGAATCGGCAGCACTGCAACTATTTTATTTACTAGTGGCACGTGACTTCTTGAGAGTTTAGAGGAAACGCATTTTGCAAAGGCTCCTCTCTCTAAGCCCCCGATACACCAACGACTAGATGAAAGTTACTACTATCGGGTTCCAGGATACAGAATTAGTCCGGGTCCTTGTAAGGCAGATCATTTCGATAACTATCTTGATGGTAGACTGATTCAATCACCCTGCCTCTGCTCTGCATCAGTCACCCCTATTGTCGTCGTCGTTTACGACTCTAAAAAGAAACGACACGACTGTTTGGTATTGGCGACTGAAAATAAACGATTTTTGTCGCGGCGACGATCGACAAATGGCGTCTGAAATGTCAAAAAAATGTGGATTGTATTTTTCGACGACGATCGTCGGTATTGCGTGAGGCGTTTTGTGACGACGTTTGTTCTTCGTCACTGCTTTCAAAAAACATCTCAACACTATTCATTTTTGCTTTGTTTTATTAAATAATTAACCAAATCACAAACAAAACACCAGACCAAATATAAATTCGTCGATGTCATAGTTTGTGGAATATATGTGGAATGTGAGAGTTCAGAGAGTCGAGTCGTTTCAGTTACGCAATACCAAATTCCAAACGACTCGACACGACAAATGTCGCCATGTCGCGGGATGACTATCTTTCCTTTGATAGCAACAACTTCGAGGTAGTTAAGGAGTTCACCTACCTCGGAGTAAACATGAACTCCACGAATGACACCCTAGTGGAGATCCGGCAATTCTTCGCCGGAAACCGTTGCTACTTCGGTTTGGCAAAACAACTGGGTTCAAAACTCCTAACTCGAAGGACGAAATGTGTGCTCTACAAAACCCTCATCCTGCCAGTTCTGCTTTATGGCGCCGAGTGCTGGACGATAAGCAAGGGGAGAGCTGATACTGGGCTCCTTCGAAAGAAAAATACTTCGGCGGATTTTTGGCCCTGTGTGCGAGGAGGGCGAATGGAGGAGAAGATACAACCGCGAACTCTATGAGCTGTACCAAGATGTGGATGTAGTCCAAAAAGCCAAAACACGTCGACTACATTGGCTCGGCCACATCGAGCGAATGGACAATAGTGCTCCAGCTAAGAGGATCTTCGAATCCCAGCCCCCAGATTCGAGAAGACAAGGAAGACCGAACCTCCGTTTCAAAGACCAAGCCATCGCGGATGCCAGAGCGCTTGGTCTCGACAACTGGAAGCAGCGTGCCTGGGATCGTAGAGGATGGAAGGCTGCAGTGTCTCAGCCCGATAAGTAAATAAGTAAGTAAGTATCTTTCCTTTTCACCTTTATAAGGTACATAGTACGAATTACGAAAGGTAACCATTTAATAATTACCTCTCCAGTCACTGACAGGTTGTTAGAGGGTAAAACTGTTTCAGTCACCCTCCCTCTTCACAAAGATAAATCGTTCCGGACTGTATCAGTCCACCTATATTTTTAATGTTCTACCTATCCCAAATATGATAATAAGCAATTGCGTCGATTTTTCATTCACCCAATGGCCTCTCGATAAGGCATTATTCACAGCTTGTCAAAGGAAGTTCGTAGAGCTGAACACATCCAAAATCGACCTGTCAATTTAGAATGTCTGGAATGCTGTCATCACGACTTATAACTTACCATTCGGAATAGAACAACGTGTTCTAGCTGTTAACATCTTAATTAATGATTAAATTCTCAACTAAATTGTATGTTCATTTATTTCCGAACGTTTAAAAGTAGCTCACTAGGCTTGTTGTTTGATTGTGTTCATAAATATAATACTACACACGTTTACCTCCTGCAAGTGTAGGTATGTAAAATCAACTTGAGTAAGGCTGTCATGATAGGTGCAAAGAAAGTCACTTCTCTTTCCATTAGGGCTGAAAATATACCGTCTGCAGCTTAAATGTTTAAATGGGCCTTACTATTCTAATCATTTTAGTGTCCAGGTTAAGTTTTACGCCACAAACCAGAGAGAATAGACCACCAGCTCCGCCCAAAAATGAGAGATCCATAGAGCCAGTTTCAAAAAGTCATTAGGTGGTTAAGTATGTGTGCCATGCTAAAGTAAATGGCGGGCGAATTGGTCACGCATACAATGGCACCTAATAACATTTACAGTTATTTCTGTGGTATCTACAACACGTATTCACAGATAGAAAAAGAGGCGGCGCTACTCATTTCAAAACTAGCTCTATGGAATTCTCTTTTTTGCCCGAAGCTGGTGGTCTATTCTCTCTGGTTTGTGGTTTTACGCACTCACAGTAGCGAATTTTTCCATATAAAATGTCCTTTGTCTCCTACAATAAACTTAAGGTTAAGCTTAAAACATTTAGCGGCGCTGGTATTACCCAGATCACTAAAATCATTGAGGAAATGGTTTCCTAAGTGGGCCTTTCTTAAATTGGCCAGAGCAGAGCAACTGCAAAGAAAGTGAGTGACGAACTCGTCCTCCTCTTCATCTCTGCAGCTTCTGCAGAAGTCATTGTATGGCAGACCGAGCCTTTGCGCGTGTCTGCCACTGCCTAATACTCAGTGCCCGGAAATTACATTAACGACTATATCGAGATACTGGATCTTTTAAGTCGAAGAAGCTTCTTGGATCTTTTTGTATCCAGAGGTGGCCAGGTGAGCATAGCAGTATCACAGTATTCTAGATGTTTCCATCTGAACCCTGCTCTGCTTGCTGCATCCGCGTGAATTATTTGTTTAGCGTAGGAAAGTGGTGCATACACGGTGTGCAGACTCATACTTTCCAAGCCGAAAATGCCTAGCATTGCTAGTTCGTCTGCACTGTTCGCTGTGATGTCATGGCGACACAATAAGAAAGGAAATGACCCTCCGAAGTATCGTCAATCTTTTCACAATCGTCCCACCCAGACAGCGGTGTCATTTAAGCTTAGGACACTAAGATGCTACTCAAAAAAGAAAGTATTTCTTAAGAACGTCAATAATGTCTCAGACAGAGACTCTTCACGGGTCGGGAGGGGGAGCCCGATAAGTAAGTAAGTCAATAAGTTGTTCACAGTCTTTTCTGCTGAGTGACAGCAAAAATTCGACAGATTTCTTACAGGTGTGATGTACACAATTATTGTGTTCTTAAGAAACCCATTCTTTAATGGAGGCCCTGACCGAAAACGAAGGTAGACCAAACGCAACCTTAGGTACTGAGAAAACATCCTCTGAACCGTGCTAAGCAATCTAATCGCATATCAATCCCAGTGTGACCTGGAAAAGATTTGAATAAGAGGGTTGAGAGGATGAGGAGGTTTTGAAGGAGAGGAGGAAGGAGGAAGAATTTGATGTTACAGGGGTAAAGAGAGAGAAGATGCCGATTAAGGGGTCACTGAGGCGAGTAGGTGACCATGGTGGGGTGGGTTTAGAAAAATGTCTCGTTAACGTCATATCACCTCGACGTTGAAAGACTGGCATGATTGACGGTTTTTGTGACGTGCCTGGGTGAAGCATGCCAGCAAAGACCCAAAGCAAGGCATAGCAGCACGTTACAAAATGGCGGAACCCAGACTTAGTCACACAGTCTTGCGACCAAATTCAAAAATGTCTTGAATTCCCGAACTGTTTTGGAATGGATTACATTGTTTAGTAAGCACTCAGACGTAGCCTAACTGAAGCTCGCTACAAACGCAGATACCTACTCCTCCCCCTCTGCCTATTCCTAACAAAAACATTCGGCGCCTTTTTAGGATTACGATAGCATAGATCTCGGCTAAAAAGCAAGACATACTTGCCTAAAGGGTAGTGATGTCTAGTGTTGTCCGTTTCCACGAAGACAACAGCGCCGAACACTTGACTAATTTTGGAGCCATCCAGAAGATTCGACTACATCTCAATCTAGGTTTAGAATCTGACTGAAGCCAGTCATGACGTAAGAAAAGTCGACTTGGAATTTGCCCAACGGCATAACTATGGAACCAGGGTCGTATATAATAAGTGTCGCGCATAAATGGTCATCGAAACTTCAGTACCTACGGATGAGATGATATCAAAGGCCGGTGGAACGACCTAAAGCGGTACATTGCTTTGATAGTATAGAGTCAATGCCAATGATAAGGTATCGAAAGGATAGGTAAATTTACTATAAAGCAAAACTGTACCCGGAAAATCACCCGTGCGCGTGTATCCTAAGCCGTTTCTCTGGAGTTTAGAAGGCAGTCACACATACCTACGTGAAATCTCTTTCGGACAATCAACGGACACATAGGATAGAAGACGTTTTATCATTCAACGGATATTTTTCGGTGATAAACCCCACTTCTTGACAAAAGTCAGAGCTAAGACCGTGAGTCTATAGATCGACAATATCTAAAGTTATCTGCGCGTTGACAATAACAATCTTTAGGCATGATCCTAAAGAAAGTATGGCAACATTACCGGCGTTTTCCTGAGCGTAGACGTTTGTAATATTGAGGGTATGCAGCTAAGATTCAGCTACCATGCTTCATAGCAGTGAAGGCAGAAAGCCACATATTCATCACCATCATACATGCCAATGTCTCACCTACCCCATGTTTTCCATCTGAGTTGGCGTCTCATATATAAAGATTGCATAATACTAAAAAGACTTACCCGCTTTTTGCAAATTCAATAACTGAATTCAGCATCCGTTTTCCCAAGTCCCGTTCCACCTGTCTGTATTGCAGTGATTGGTTTAGTGGCTGACCGAAGAAGTACTCAATCTCGTCACCATGCAGCACACCCATCCATTCGCCCCACAATGAAGTGCTGGTTCTCTGAAAGAATAACAAAAAACAAAAAAAAATGAAATATCTATACCATAGAGAGAGATGTGTACCCTGTACCTATCTGTACACAAATACAGTGCCATTGGGAAACTGGAAAATCAATTAAACAACTTCGAAGGACACAAGGCAAATATTTTCAATTTCGATTGTTTCTTATGTCCCGATTCAAAAATCAACAACGAGCAAAATTAAAAAAAAAATCCAATGTATCCTAGCTTCGTAAACACTTGAGTGAATATGTGTTTTCTATCGATGAGTTCGAATACCCGTACACCTTACATGCATGTGTGTAGTAAAAAGTTCTGTCAACAATGACTTGTAGGCTTGAGTAGAAGAGAATTGTGATGAAGGGAATGGCACTATGAGATTGACGATAATCAATTAATGACAGAAAGGGTTTGAGGGTTGGCATAGGCAAATATGTACAAGTGAGACATTTGCTCGATGACATGACGAGCCGTTTGGTCCTAGTGAATTTGCTTTTTCATTTTAACATGAATTTCCACTTAAATTACTTCGTCGAGTTGTCTTTGTTTTTTCATAGGTATTGAAGGTGAAGACAAACCATTTTAGGTAGACAGAATTAACTAATGAATGGAAGGTTAGTTCGATAACCTTTTAGTTGATTTTCAGTTCAGTCGATTCGTAACCAGAGGGTCAACGCTGTAGATAAATATACATTGCCATCCACCAAGTGAAAAAGGACTACATTGAGTTTAAGTTCGACAGAAATTATATCCTACCTTCAATAAAGAGGAAAGCTACGTTGACAATAGACAAGGGCGGCAAGCGACAATACCGCACTGAATAAATTGAGTAATAAACTCAAAAAATCTATATCTAAGAGAATTTAATAATGAGTATTTGAAAACATACAGATACAGTGGGTTGCCAAATTAATAGGGATATTGTAAATACCCATTTCAGTATTATTTTGAGCTTTTGCTTTAGTTCTGTAGGAGTCTACTTTCAACCAACCGTTATTTAATTTTTCAAATTTAAAAACCAAATAAATAACACCAACTTCATGGATCGCCCGAAAGAGTGCGACACTAAAGCAACCTACCATTTTGAATAGTTCAGTATCGTCGGCAGATATTCAAAATGTTTTTATTCGGGAAAAAATGTTTTTATTCGGGAGAAAATGGTTTTATTCTTTAAGTTTTTTTTTTTTAAATGTTTGTGGACAATTTTTGAAATTCTTTTAATTGAAACGTAATTAATGCACTTTATTTTGTTTAAAACAAAGCTTTTCTAAAAAAACAAAAATCATTTTTTAACGATTTTAGGCATTTTTTCGGAACAGAATGGATTGAGGAATGGATATTATTCCAAGAAAAAAACGGTAATAAAACCTTTAGGTAGATATTAATTCATTCGAGTCATTCCCAAAGACAACAAAGACAAGTAACTGTTATTACGGGTGTTTCAAAATCTGTTGTTAATAGATTAAAATTAAATTAGGACCAAAGTATTCCAATTACTTCTATTCTAACCGGTAAATCTAGATATATTATAAAAATGAAGATTCCGACTGACAGATCATCAAAGCCCAGCGTAAACCCTTTGCTCTAGAAAGCTGAAATTTTGCACAGAGGTTTCCTTTATGATGTATACAACCACTGAGGAGGGATTTTTCGAAATTCAACCCCTAAAGGGGTAAAAAAAAGGGGGGTCAAAGTTCGTATGGGAAACTTTCTGTTTTTCATCCGATTGACTTCAAACTCGGTTTGTGTATCTACTCTATTATAAGAAATAAAGATAGGTAATAATTTTTTCGATTTTGGAAATATTGCTTGGTGCCCGAGTTATTGGCGATGGCCCCTTTTATGGAGGGCTTTTTTTTAACTCACGAACCGTTCGTCGTATCGATTTGAAACTTTTTAATGCGTATTGGCGATGACCCCTTTTATGGAGGGCTTTTTCTTAACTCACGAACCATTCGTCGTATCGATTTGAAACTTTTTAATGCGTCCAAACTTCATCGCTGTTGTATATTCTGATCGCTCCATCTAACTCCAGCGTACGTACTCCAAAAAAATTCAAGCGGAATTCTGTAAGAATGGGGTTATACAGCTAGAAAGTGGTACACATCCTTAATATATCTTTCCAGTTGCATATGTTGCGCAGTATAGGAAGATCTGGGCAGTGTGGAATATAATAAAGGATTTCCTAACTAAGGAATATGTAGTATGATCTGTGTTGAGATGCCAGCGCTTCACAAACAAATATTGATCGTATAATTTTTAAACTGTTTTCTCCAATAGGGCATAGCCGCATAGGACATATTTTTCAGAGATACTATTTGCTTCGTAAGTACTGTCTTAGGTAGGTTTCCTGCACGATATATAAATATAAAAAAAGCCAACTAACTTGACTGTGAAGGAATCTTTGTGTCCAAATCCTGAGAACTACGCGAAGCCGCGGGCAAAAGCTAGTGTGGAATAAAGCGAGTAACAACTCCCCGAACGGTCAGAAAAATTCGATGCATCTGCGTTCAGAACCACAAGAAAAGTGCATCAGTTCTTACGAACATGATCCATGATTTGGGAATATTGGTTTCCAAAAGAATTGTACAGCGGCTTTGGCAGAGGAAGGACTTTCATGTCGTCGCTCGTCGTCCTGCTAAGAAACCACGTCTCACAGAGGTAATGATCAAAAAGCGTTTGTCTTGGGCTCGGGATCATCGTCACATGACAATAATTGATGACTGCAGTAAGCTAGATTATAGAATTATCTAAAAAAATAAAAACTTATAGAAAATGTGATTTTTTTTTAAATTTTTAATTTCCTTTTATTACAAGTGTGCTTCTCCGATGAATTATCATTTCAAATTTTGGCTGATAAAAGCCGTTTCGTGCGGCCAGCGGCGCGCGTCCCAATGAGAAGTACCACCCTGACTGGATCGTAGAAAGGGTAAAACATCCATGACTAAACCCCGTGCCATAAAACTAAAAGTGTGGCGAAGTATCTCAATGATCAAACATACCAGTTTTATTCTGGCCAAGCAATTCGGCTGACATGAACCCCATAGAAAACCTATGGCAGCTCATTAAAAGGGAAAATACCAAAGAACTTATTACAACCAAAGTAAAACTTATAGAAACATTAATAGAGATCTGGCACTAGTACCCTGCAATTAAAGAATGCGCTAAAAAGTGCATTGATAGCATGCCGAGACGTATACAAGCAGTTATTGAGGCAAAAGGAAACATTACAAAATATTGATTATTTGTAATTTTTGTAGTTCCTTTTGATTAATGGCAATTTTTAAAGATTACATATTAATTTAAAAAATACCATTTAATTACTTATTTTTTGTAGAACTAATCAATATTAATAATAAAATACCTATTTATCAATGTACACATAAGATTTTCATTAATTTTCCACGGAAATATATAATTTTATTAAAATCCATGACTAACTAATTTCGCAACCCACTATACCTTACCAGTCTTACAAATGATGTTAGTACCGACTTCTCGCTCTGGAAGGCAACAAAGAAAACTAATAGGCCAATTGTCTTCATGCAAACTTTATGAAAATAAAGGATATCAAGGAATCGAAGTAAAGTGTGAAGAATATAGACCTATTCAGCCGGTAACAGCTAAAGAACTTGCCAAAGAAATTAAAAAAAGGCCCTGGGTCCGATTTAATAGAAGGTGAAATTTTAAAACATTTTCATCGCAAAGGACCAAGAAAAACTATCACAGGTTATAAATGCTGCATTTAATTTAAAATATGTGCCAAGGATGCGAAAAGTCGAGGAGGGAATGATACCAAAACCAGGCCCAAATTATTCGAAAAAATACTGGTAAAACATTTGCAAAAAATAATTGACGAAAAATCGCTAGTCCCAAATCACTTATTTGGATTTAGATTTAAGCACTCTACAATTGATCAGATGCATAGAATCACAGATAAAATCGAAAACGAATTTGAAGAGGAATATTTCTTGATATAGCACAAGCTTTTGATAAAGTCTGGCACAAAGGATTCATCCACAAATTCCAAAAGCAACCGCTGAGTCATATGTATCAAAACGATTCTTCCGAATTAAACAAGAGACAGAGTACCTACTTAACATTAAGACAAATTAAAGCTGGTGTTCCAGTGCTATACCTTTTATCCACTAGCGATCTGCCTGAAACTGGACAAACACCCATAGCTACTTTTACAGATAACACTGCTGTAGGTACTTGCTAGCAACAAAAATGCTGCAGCTGGCAAGCTAAAGCTGAGATGTTCCACTTCACAATCTGGTATGGGAATCTCTCAGCAGGTAATATCTCGTCGAACAAGAATACCTCCCCCACGTTCCGGTTCCTCTTTCTTTTTACACCAATCAAAACGAAAAACACGATAGAGAGTCTCACTAAACATTTCAGAGTCAGAAATATCAAGGTACAAGATCCCTCGCTTAATCGTTTTGCAATGTCTTCGATGATTTGTATTTCCAGTGAACCTAAAAACACAAAAAAAAAACTAACTAACTGAAGGAACACATTGAGTTTATATTTGGCAGTAATTTTATTCTCTACCTCAGTTTATTGCGTTTCCTGACCATATTCAAATATCAATTTATCTGAACTTGCCACTTACCCTTAAGCTATAGCAGAATAATAGTTCAAAAGATAAGCAACACATCGTTTAAATTGATCTAGCAATGAACCTACCATTGACGACCATTCGGATATGTCCTACGTCGCAATTTCCTTGCAAAATTTGTCGGAAATCCGAATCAGGTTACCAGTCAGGACACATTGCCAAATCAAATCTCTTCCACTTTTAACAAGAGTGCATTCAAATGTCTATCGGAATTCAATAAAACTGTCCTCCCACTATGATTTCAATTCCAATTTACACACACACATTACGTTACGAGTACTACACCAACAAGGTGTACCTATACCTACTCCCTCACCTAATCTATAATTCAACCTTATTGAATGCACGTGAGCTGCATTAACCGTAAGTGGGTGAGTGAGAGAGTGTCCACCTGCCCGCACATTTGCATGACAAATCAAAGGATGTCCCACACAGAATGTAGGTATAGGTATCAACAGAACGAGAAAACTTTACCGGTCGATGTACCTGTGTCCTTGCAATTTGCCTGTCGCCTGTCGGTCAATCGACAATCAGGACTGACAAGGTGACATTCGTACGACCACATATTGTACGGCTCTGAGGATATGATTTGAGTTTCAGTTTATAATTAAGGGTCTGTGGTTACCACTGGGAATGTATGGCAAAAATATTAAATGAACCAATTAATGGCACCTCTGACCACAGTACGGTACGGGTACAGTTTATGCCGCCAATAACGCACAAGGGACTATACCAACTACCAGTATATGGAAGAGGGTGTGCGTTTGATGGAGTGTGCCTGATTAATATCAAAAGCTTAAGTGAAAGCAATTATTTCGGAATGAGTGAATACATTAAGTGTCACAAGCCACAAGGTGTGAGAACTCTGAGCGAGAGGTGTTGACCTGGAAGGGTGGCGGTGCGGTGGTATCGCTGTACTGTCGTATAATATTGACGGGGGATAATTATAATTTGTTTTGTTGTTGCTGTTGTATTGTTTCCTGTGGCCCTATTTGAGTGTGTGTGTTTTGTGCGATTATATCGAAGGGATAATAATTTATTCATAACGATTATGAAGCGCAAAATACTCATTAATCCAGTGCAGATGTTAATTTAAGATTTAATTTATTACATCGAACGAGTTAATTAACATCAAACGATGAGTTAGATACTTTAGATATGATTAAAACGCTTTATTCGTGTGAGAGGCTTAAGATTGCAGGGTGACTTGCCTTTATGGGTAGGTGAAGATAAAATTTAAATGGTGAGTAAGTTGCAGCATAACCTTGCGACGCGATTTTACACTAACAGAGCTAGGTATTCAGTTATGTATTAGCCCCTTGCTATGACTTCTATATAGGTATGCACCACAGAAGAAACATGAGAAGCGGCAGGAGGTAAAAAAATATCCCGTCAGGCAGGACCCGAACAGAAACTTGAAGAGATATACCTACAAGGAAATATTTAAGTACAAGGCAGAGTCACAGTCTGTATTGAGGATATACCTACCTATACATAGTAGAATCACTTCGTAGCAGCGTTGTGCTGAAGTACCCAATTGGGTAATTTGGCTCAAGTATTTCAATTTTGGCTCAATGCTCCGAGCCAAAGAGAAATGGCTCACATTTGTCTTAAAACTTAAATTTCGTTCTTAAAAATAAAATGTTAAAAAAATAAAATTTACTCAACTGAACCCCGTTACAAAACAATCGACGATTCAACCAAGTAAACACACTCATTCTGCATTTCATATTCCTATCGGAAATAATGTGTGGGAATGTTTCCAATTCAGAAATATGGTTTACCTACATTGCTGAGAAGGGAAACATTTCCACGGGCACAGAAGTAGACTTCTTAACCATGTTAACTTAGAAATAACAGAACTTGTAAATATACTGACAATGTAATCAGGAGATTAAGGCGGGTGTAAAACCTCTTTATCTATAAAAGCTAGCTAAGACCAAGAAAGTAGGTAATATTTACAATAAAAAAAAAAATAGAAATCCGACAAACGGCGGATTTATCTTCTCAATTTTTAAAAATGAATCAAAAATAAATTGCCTATTAGTCGAACGACTAGGTGCAATGCAATCCGGGAGCACTAAAGACATTCCCTTCTGGAGTTTTTTGTAGATGGGTTTAAGGTCCCTCACTGTTGCAGAAGCACCCTCGCGTAACCGCTCTGCAATGTCTTTCCATGATTTTTCCTTCCAGCAAACCTCAAAAAAAAAAAAAAAAAAAAATTTGAAAGAATTCTCAACAAATAAAGCACAATCCGCCCCCCCCCCCCACTCTTCTCTTTAACTACAGTGGCTCAAACTTATGTGAAATGGCTCGGAGAATGGCTCAACTCCAAAATTTCTGCGGAACAACGCTGCTTCGTAGACTGCGAAGATGACCAAAATTTCAATGTCGGACAGAAGGAACCATTCAAGGAAAACTTTTCGTTTACTCGACCAAAATAAAGCGAGGATATGAAGATCCAAACTCATATCCAACAGTGCTGCAGGACCAGATGACATTCTGGCTGAACTGTTTAAAGGCGATCATAGACCAACTCATCTTCTAGATTTGATCGGAAGAAAGTATGCCTGATGAATGCAACCTCAGCATTGATTGTCCGGTCCACAATGACCCTCACGAATGGACTGATTGGCCGCTATCAGTGCGGCCTTAGGCCCGGTTAATCCACACCTTATCAAATATTCACGCACTGCAGCAGATCATGTAGAAACTACAACAGATCCAGATCGAAACATACCATCATCATCATAGATCTTAAGACCTAAGGTAATCAATGGCAGAGAACTTGTTGCCCCTTTAATCATAGAATTTTAAATTTCCTTCAGTCAGTGACCAAATATGTAAATGAAAAAATCAACTTGTTCTTTTATTAGTCTTTATTGCTCGGAATCCAATAACTTAATGAGTCAGTGCTTCACTTACTTTAACATGTAAACTTACATAAAGTAAAAACAAAAAAAACTATTATATATTTAACAGAGAAATTATGAGTATAGGAAAAATACCATAACCGGTTCTTATTTATTTGTGCATGGTAACAACTGACAATATGCATCTTCGGCGTCATGTGTCCATCATTGCTGGGAGCTGTGTTGTGCTTTGTATACTGAGTACCTACATAATTTATGTGATGTGGGATATCAGCGTCATGTGTCTACCATTGATACTGTACGGTACACGCAGGTTGGGAGATTGTTCTTCGCATTGTAATGTATATACATTCTTGGTATACTGTATACATAGCGCATGTTGTTTGGCGATAACAATAGGATGGTTGTACCATTGTAGTATACGAGTACAGGTTGTATTGCAAGTTGTTGCTATGCTGAGCATGTGACTCTTTGAGGTTGGGTTATTCAATCCAGAAATCAAACGTCGTTTTCTAAATATCAATCACATTGGACAACAAAACATGAGCATTTTGTGTTTCACAACTGAAACCAAGATATTTGTATCTACAGTTCACAAAATTTAATATTTCGCCAACAGACAATAACGGTATTTATGTTTATGTTAAATCCCTCACATCACAGTACTTAATACAAACACTTGGAATAACACACACCAATATCAAACAAAAAAAAATGTACTACTCCTGCTTCCTGAATAAATTGAAGATATCCTTCCTCTGTCTGAAATCGCATATCCCTTTCCCAATCTGCTCAAGCATTTATTATTCCGAAATGATCCGCAAATTTATGACTCGCATCTATAAGAGTGGAATAAGAAGTCCAACTAAATCCACATATCTGTACATATACGCATATACATGTATTCAATGAGAGCGACAACAAGGACGACGACGACGATGACTACGGCGAAGAAAGTTTTTGTGTTTTAATTAAAACGTTTCGGCAAAGTTTACGAGAACAAAGTGTGAACAATCCAACTCGGCTCTTCTTGCAACAGTGCTCTTTGAAATGAGACAGTCAGCCATAGACAAAAACTGAATTTATTGCTCTGCTGGTATAATAATAAGCCAACTTTTGCTGTATGTATGACAGTCACAGAATCCTAATGACGTCACGGCATGCCGTAAGGAAAACCATCAAGAATAGCTGACGACTTCTTAATCAACACATTAAGAATGTGAGTGCATAATTATGTCGTCGTCACTCGTCAGTCAGATACACCCTTCTATACATACATACACATTTCTATATATGTACATACCTCTAGTATCTATGCAGTGCGGTTGGTATGGTTAGCTTAGAAATGAATGCTAATTGGATAGATTCATGCTGTGCGAGGATTATGTGCGCGTTGGTGTTGTGTGTGCAATTGTTAAGTGGTTGAAGATACTTTGGCAAAGAGACTGTGCAAACATGTTTGATACATTTTCCTGGATAATTGAAAGTTTTGCTGAGGAGCTGTTGCAAGATAATGAGTATGTTGGGATGATATTTCTTCTTTTGGTAGTCACTGTACTGCTCGCAGTTCAATCTTATCCTCGGTTTACCTGTACATGAAATCAATTATCCTTTTCAATGTACCGCCTATCCATTACATGGGTATACATATGATGCTTAAGTAAACTCTCCGTATATCTTGATCTTCCGCCACCGACTCAAAATCATCAAAGGCAATTTCCACAAGGGTAAGGAAGCGACTTGATCTAGACATCTCATCCTGAGCCTACCTATAGAGGATAAGCAAGGTTACCACATAGCGCGTTTCGGAGTCCAAGATGAAGACATGCGAGTTTTCTAGGAAACCTCAAACGTGCAAATGTATCAGCCAGTTCAAATCAAAATCACACTATATTTCCCATACTCTCTGTGTATTTTGGATAAAGCCCATGAAAGACAAGTGAGGAAGATTTCAATCATGTTTTTTAAAGTTTGATATGGAATTGTACTTAGTTCTATTACTTTATGAGCGTTAGAAAAATTTCCCACAATGTATGCTCCTTGTGAGGTTACCATCAGAGATCATAGAGTGCGTACTGCAATTCGTACTGAACTACTGCAGGTAGGCAATTCCGAGCCATAAAATTAGCCATATCGATTTGGAGCCGACGCCGACGGCGGGTTTCACTCCGCAATTGTAGAAAAAATTATTTCAAAAACGTAGCAGCACCAGCTAAGCGGACTTTTTTAACAAAAACTCTTTTACACAAAAATGTAAGCTTCGAGGAAAAGATATTTTTTTTTTTATTTTTGAAATCCTGGAGCACTTAGACCCATCCCGGTCTTACTACTAAGCAAAAACACTTTTTTGGTGTAGTTCTCGAGAAACTATGATGGAATTCGTTTCTCTTCATAATCAGTGCCAGAGTATTACTGCTGGGGCTCGAACCTACGCCATTCGGGTTACAAGCAATGACTCTAACCACTATACCATAGCCACCAAAAGACGACTTAACTTGTGAAGTGATTTGCCTTTCGGGGTTACTACGGGCTTGCGACTGTGCGAATTTATATATAACCAGTGAAAAATATGTCTTATGCGGTGTCGGTGTCTAACTTAACTTGGCCTCTGCGCATAGCTTCTATTTATCGTCTACGGAATACGGATGAGAGGAGAAGAGGGACGGTGCCATCTTATATGAGGCCAATTTTATTTAGAATGTCGTCACCTCAGTATGGGAGTGATCTAAACGACAAAAACCTAGTTTCGAGAAAACGACGTTTAAAGTTTGAATAGGAATAAAAAAAAAACGTCAGTAAAACAACTATAGGCGTATTTTTTTTTTTGAGACTCTTTACTATACTCACTTTTCGAGTCTCAAAAAAACATCCCTAACTCACTTTAGCACACTTTATTTTTATTTGGAAGTTGGTAGTGGTACGCGTGTTTTCAACTTGACATATTAGTTGGAAAAGGGTATGTTCAAAAAATTGATACTCATTGGAGAAACTGAAAATCGTTCTTAAATTGTATCGACTACAAAGGTTCGTTAACTAATACTGAATGAACTGTATTTCGAAATTCCAGCCGTATTCATACTGCTGGTAGAATTCAGGAAAACGTGCAAATGCATGTTGATCGTAGGTATTGTCTTTCGCTGGGTTTTAATTAATTAGTTTACGACCCCTAATGGTGATGGTGCAGATGTTTTATTGCTGGGTGCTACTGCGACAATCTGCGCTGCCAAGACATATATCCGGTTGTAGACAGATGTTTATAATTTCTAAAACAATAAAATCCATCATCTTATGAAATTAAATTACTTAACCTTTTTAAAAAATATTTTGTTTGAAGGTGGAATAAAACAAAACAAAAATAGCTTGAAAAATGTTGTTGGTCTATTTTGTTGATCTAATATGAGCATCAAAATTTAATCCGCCTTGTTTACGGGAGAATGCGGTGAAATTATGTGCATACATTAACCCCTGTGCTCAATTCCGGGTGAAATTGAATTCGTGTGGATTTCGAATTTTCGGTGTACCAAACATGCATTTTTGATTACCTCAAGTCGCATTGACTTCTGTTTTCCAATTACTTATTTCTTAATTGAAACAAATCAAGTCAGCTACTGTAAAAAAAACTAAATATGTACGTATTAAGCGAACTGATCAAACAGAAAACTAGAAATCCGCACGAATTCAATTTCGGTCGGACTTCAGCACAGGAGTGATTATCTTTAAAATATTCAAAAAGGAATCGCGTCTATTACATCTATTGAATGTTCACGTTGCATTTTGTTACCTTGAATACAACAAATTGCAGTAAGTACATATTAATATCTATTTTTCAACAAAGTTTATGCAGCATTTTCAATCGTATTTTAAATAATATTATGTAAGAATATGAAGTATTAAAAAGTATAAATGCATTTCAACCAATTGCAAAATATTTACCAATTCAGACAACAATCAACGAACACAACCCATTAGTGACAAATAGCCGCTTTCAACGTTCAAGGATGAAAAATAATTCCTCCTTATTTACAACACCGCCATCTATGAATGAAATTGTTCAACTTTCCTATCTCCACTTTATTACTGCGTTAATTATAGCCACTTTTATACCCACTTTTGGTTTTGCATGTAAAAGTAAAAGTGAGCTAGCTATAGATTGCCAAAAAAATACGCCTTATAAAACAAATTTATTAATTTAGTGGCTATTGAGTTCTACTTACACTTTAGTTCTTGTTTCATTTGGGCGATTGGTTTTTTGTAATCTCAAGTTGAAAAAAAGGAAATTGCATATGTGGCATGATTTTTTTTTTTTTTTTTTTTTTTCAAATAATGCGTTTTTGTATGGTATGAGACACTTTTTGACCAACCTATGTGGCATTTAAATATGGAACGAGATTGTGATTTTTGAATGCGTATTTGGCATATTTTCATAGAAAAGTTAAAATAAAAGCATTTTTTTGAACTGCTGTTATTTTATTTTTCTTGTCGTTTTTTTTTTGTTAAACTTATTTTTTTCTATAAAAAACAAGGTAAGTTATCGTTTCAAAGAAAAATAATTCTGTAATATAGCTACGTTTGTTTATAACTGGGATCTAAAAATCCAATATTTCAGCTTTTTTAAAAATTATAATAAATTAATTTTTTTTAATTTTAGTGAAGTTAGTGCCTTCAGAGGGTAAGAAAAAAACAAAAATAAAACAAAATATGTATTGTATCCAACTATTAATTCATAACATAATTTTAAAAAATATATTATTAAATATAATGCAGAAAAATGAAACATAAATTGAACTTCCAAAACATTAAAACTACGTCGACTAATGTGATTTTCCATTGGGCACATCCGATTTTTATTCAGATCTCAGATTATTCGTGGCACATGGAACATGAAGCAGATTGATCTGCTTTTGTAAATGTATTAGTGTGTTATTTGACAGTACATCAGCTGTGCAAATTGTTTTCGTTTGTCGATGGAGACATACGAACTTCATAATAATATGGATGAACATATCGACGAAGAATCAAAATCCACAGATGACACAGATTAAGAATAAAAAAAAATTAACGATATTCTGGCAACTAAATTTGTTTATTGGTATTGTCATTTTGGAAAGTGTTGAGTCTTTGTGTTAGCTGCCAGACTAAAGTTGATTATTTGTAAGGCGGGTTGAGTATTACTTTCATTTTAATATGACGAATGCTGTTTTATGTTCCTTTTTGTTTAACGTTTTAAAAATGTGTAAGATGTAGCTATACTTCTCTTTTTTTGTATTATATACAAACGTATCATAATATGTTTATTTTTGTTAACTTGCAGAGCTAGTTAATGTTAACGTAACTTGTATTTGTTCCTAATAAAAAAGACTGAATTTAATGAAATACATCTTTTTTTTATTATTATTTCGTGGGATAAATGTGGGATTTTTTTTAAATTTTGGCGAGGAATAAAAGTTATTTTTTTGCATAACTGCGGGATAACCTGCTTCTAAAGTCTGGCATCACTTACCATGGTGGAACGGATTAAACCGCAAAGACACGCGCGCCTGATCGCAGCTCTTAAAAGACAACGCAGCGACTACCGCAAAGACTGTAGGCACGTTCAAGAGACAGAATCTATTTGTCACCTACCATGCGATTGCCTAACATTTTCGAACAACCGATTGAGGATTTTTAATGGCTGCACTTTGAATGAAATAGAGGATTTGAGCAACATAAAGCTTAAAAGGCTATAGGCTTCTTGATAAAGAATTAACAAAGTGGGACAGCATATATAATATATCATTTTAATCGGAGTTCCCTTGTTCCAAATTACCAAATTAAGTGAGCCGTGACGATCGAACCCACCTATCTACCCATCTACAGGGTCCGGACCAGGACGGACGGACCTTGAGTTCTTATAAAGTACAATTCAATTAATATAAAACGTCCAAGGAAATATCAATGTACTTAAGCGCATTGAAAAAGTAATAGCATTGAACGCAGTCTTTCAGAGCACTTCCTAAAAGTTGAAAAAGTAAAAGCATTGAACGCAGTCTTTCAGAGCACTTCCTAAAAGTAGTAAAACTGAACGCAGCCTTTCATATCGCTCCCGAAAATCAATGCCGCAAAGAAAACCGAGTTGACGTGCCGGCACCGGCAATAAAAAGAAAATAATTTAATTAATTTAATGGCGACCAAGTGTGTTATGAGTCGAGAAGTTTTCACCACATCGCGAAATAGAATGTTAAAAGAAACAACCTAAACCATGTCACGGTCCATTAGTGTAGAAATGTGGCCAACAACTTGTCGAGTTGCGTTTGGCTTGGTTGGTTTGTACTTGAACCCCAAGCCTAGGATCCTAGTTTCAAGTCCCAACTATGGTTTTTATTTTTTTTTTGTTTTATTTTATTTTCCTTTCGGCTAAAACTGAAGGAGCTTTCAAAAGCTGGAGGTCAAAAGGAACACATAGAAACCGCTCGTGAAGTGGAACGAGTAAGCGCATGTGTCAGTAGGGAGACAGTTGGCTCAGAGTTTTTGTGAAGAGTGGTTATGTTTAGAACTTAGAAACGACCCGAATATATAGTAGTGCGATTTCGTAAATAAAGTCGCTTAAAGTTAATCCATTGATTGTGCAACTCCTCTGAGGATATCAACATTGATGTGTCAAGTGCATTGTCCAACATCTCAACAGTTGGCTTATTATACATACTCATATGTATATGTATGTACAATCCATATGTGCTGACATCCGTAAAACCAAGTGTGTGGTGGATATTAAAATCCGAAGATAGATTTACATTATCGAGAGGTAAAATCGCATTCTTCTTATTGTTGCGCTACAGTGGCTCAGTTCTCTTTTGTGTTTTGTTATCTAGGCAGTTCTGAGCATAAGTACATACTCCAAAACGAAGAGTATCTGAGGTTTTCCTTTTGACGTGCAAGAAGTAGAAGAAGTCTGAGGGGGACGAGTGCGGGGAGTTGTCGCAAGAGGAACCGAGTTCGAAGTTGGCGAAGTGTCTGTGAGGTGGACGGTGGCCTGGAGCATAAGCCATCAGCTGTCGAACAGGAGACTCGGGTTCGAGTCCCAGGCTGAGTCTTGTCAGTTTTTTTTGTTATTTTTATTTTTTTTTTTCTCTATTTTTTTATTATTGCCATTTCTGGATTCTTTAGTTACGATTTTGTTTCTTATATTTTTTTTTTTATCGGGAGGGGGGAGAACTATATTTTTGAATTGTTTAGAGTGAATTTAAGAAAGCCTATTTGTTAGTTACCCATTTGGCCGTACGAGCCTAGGTGTGAACAAGGGGGTGGCAACGTTGCGACGCTTTTGGGTATGGGTACAGGCATTATTTTTGTGTATTAGCTTTTTTTTCTCCTTCTTTCCCCTTCTGGGATTTCGTACGCGATTATCAATAGTAATATCTAGTATAATAAACAGATTTTGTATCTTTGTTGTTTATTGACGGATTGCGAACCTTTTCTGGCGGTCGCGATTCTTCCGGAAAGGCATCTTGGGACACTAAGGTAAATCGCGTGGCGCCCATTTTTAACATCAATTCTCCCACGACCTTTTCCATTGTGTTGGTCGGCCCTTATTGTCCTGAGTCGCGGAATTGGAACGTAACAAGTGTGCTGGAGTTGATAGACATCTTCCATTCCAAAAATACATTTTTGTAATACTTAAACTTAATTAAGAACTAATAAAGTTAATTTATTTTTAATTATAATTGAAAAGTTGGTGATATTCTTTTGGATAACCAGGCAAAACAACGTTATAATACTCCCCCCGTTAGGTTTGCGAGGTCTTAGCATATTTTTACCAGTCAAAGCCATGGAGCCATGCAGACATGGACGGTAGAGCAGCGTGTTTTTGCCTACGACAGTTTCGTTGGAAATAATGAGTCAGTCACGGCAGTTCAGCGTAAATTTCGTTGCCACTGTGACATCCATAGAAATCGAACTGTTCCCGACGGAAATACAATTCTTCATTGCGTTGAAGCACTTCATAGATATACACGAGGTGTTTTGACGAACAGAAACACCTCCACAAATGGTTCGAACCCCTCGTAAATGTAGTGCGTGTTCGACAAGTCTTTCTGCGCAGTACAGGTCGATATGCTTAGCCAAATGCTGATAAGCTAGGCATCAATGATCGTTCGGTAAGGGGGATTTTGCATCTGGAGTTGCATTTTCAAACCAAACAAATTGGCCATTGTGCAACAGTTGCGGCCTGAAAACCAGCCACAACAACTGATCTTCATGGGAGCATCGCTGATCGTGGTGGCCACCACATGACAGTTGTGATTTTCCACACTCGAATTTCTCAAATGCTAAACGTCAGAATAAATAAACGTCACCCTAAATAAACCGACGAGTTTGACGGGGATGTGTCTGTCTTACTTTTTGTTTAACACGCACGTTTCATGTTCTTTAAGCAATCAGGCCTTATCACATCTGAAGTTTGGGCTAAAGTAACAACCGGACATAGCGTCTTCTATGTGTGCTCCACACCTATTCAATAACAATTAAACAGCTCCATCAATATTACATAACATGTCATTAAGCATATTTTTGAAATTTCCCCAAAACCCAAGAACCCGCACCACAACAAGTTGATTATAGACGTGCCGACTGTCATTTAAATGAAGCAAACCGCTTTCCTCGGTATAATTACTAACCTGCGGTAACTTGGTAACTTCGCAATCAATAATGACATGACCGCTGTCGTGCCAGAGAGTACACCCACATGACCTTGAAGCTGCTATCTGCCACCCTTCATAACAAAAGGGGGATAGGTATATCAACAAAAGCGAATTTCACCCTCTCCGGTTTTCTTAACCTCTTTCCTCGGATCTAGGTCAAACGCATTAAAGTAATTTTCATTTGTGATTTCGCCCCAACAGCAACTTTGTCTAAATTGCCCATTCTTACGTATACACAACCATTTAGAAATGTGTGTTAATTTTTCCAACTATATCGGTTGGGGGTGGGAATTATTCAAACGGTGGACCTCTGATTTGAGGGGTTGCGACATATTGTGCAGCAACTGGTGCTTGATTTGAAATCGATAAGTGGACGCCCGGCCCCACAGAATTGGACTTGTTATTGATACATAATACATTTCCAACACGCACATCGATCGTTGTAAAAGTTAAGAGTGCATTGGTAAGCGAGTGCACTTGCATGATGACGCATCCTTCTTATACACGCAATACTATCGTCGTTAAATCTTCGCTTGACGAGCACATCAATCTTGAGGTAAATTATTCAAAACTGTGCCAGCTGTCAATGAGCTTCAGTTTCTAAATATATCCTTCGACATGGTGTTGTTTATGTGGCCCACTACCCTGCCCGTCCAGTGATTCCAACGTTTGCAAACATCCAGACCAGAAAAAATACAAATAATACCAAATGGCAAAGGAATGTAAATAAATAATTGACGGAAATAGTGTTGTATGGCATTTGTGCTGGGGGGCAAAAAAGGATACATGGTCGGCATATAATGCTCTGTGCATTCGCATATTGAAATCTCTGCTTAATAATTAATCCCAACATGACTGGGTATATGTACCCTTCGAGGAGAACATGGAATCGACTTGCTTTTTCCTTTGGACAGCATGTAATGAAGGCTTCCATGGAACTGGACGAATATAGCATACGCCAAAGGTCGCTTTTATAAAGTCACAGAGGACACCGAATGAATAAGTATGGATATATATGAATGAAGACGAGGACTCTGTGTCTGTGTGTGTGTCTGTGTGTGTGTACATATAGTTCCAGCAGTTCTAAATGTGTCCAGAGAAAACCTTCATGTCCTCTCCGTTCCATTATCCTTCACCATTTGGAGTTGCAGAAATCATGAATAATATAGAAAGGCAAATACACTGTAGTGCACCGATGTAAAGCCAACGCCAAGTAGGGCACAATGCCATAGAAGACGTATTTTACATGTAAAGTGTTGGCGGGTGCATTCTGTTTGAAAACGATTCATATAACGGTAGCCAGTGATAAAAATAACTTACGTGTGTGAAATAGTAATAATGTACGGAAGCACCTCGTTCGGCTAACGCTTGAGCATATTCATTTGTGGGGCAAGTAAAGAAATGGTCGCCGACAGCACGACCGATTTGATGTTGATTTTGGAATCCTTGATTGACGCCATCCCAGCTGGTGTACTGTAAAAGAGAGATAAGTCTGATTTAGAGAAATATTTAAAAAGTGAGTTGCTCTTTAAATGTATACTGTAAACTAAAAATCATAAAATAAGGCGGGACCGGCTTACATAACTATACTTAAACTGATTGTGGACATTGGGGTTATCGTGGTGGTTGGCTGGAGGAGCTGAAAGTTTTATCGATATGAGTTTTCTCATCGAATTTACCTACTAATGTGAAGGAAATAAAACAGCAACATGATGTTACTACTCCAAAGGGAATGTATTCAAGTGAAAATACACTCGTCCCTTCGAAGGCGTCACGGAGTCTGGAAGACCCTATTCTTACATAAAAGATCAGACTGGTCAAACTAAATGGACATCAGGAGGAAACCAGAGAAACCATGTAAAGTTACCACTCTGTCGGAGATTGACCGCACATGACTTAACTGGGGAAGCTGTTTCTAGTCCATTCAAAGACTCTGCGACAGTGGACGGCCTTTAAGATGAAACTCTCGTTCCCACTGAGCCAGAAAGACTCCAAGAACTTAAAAGTAAAAAAGTAAAGACGGTTACAAATGCTCGTTGAGGTTTCTAAAGAAAATAAACAGCATCGATACTGCTAAAGGTGCAGCGAAATAAGTCCCCGGGAACTACGAGTAAGTCCACTGAGGGACTTAGTTCCCACCTAATAGGAAATAAACCCACTTTCGTGAAGTGGACTTAGTTCCCATAAAAGGTGAGAAATAATTTCCGAAAACTCTGAGTGATTTTATTTCCCTTTCAATACATCAAATTTCGCACAAACTGCAAATCTGACAGTAAACCCATGCATGCTGACCTACTAAATTCCCATAAGAAAGTGGTTTTATTTCCCACTACGTGGGAACTGAGTCCCTCAGTGGACTTAGTTCCCGGGTACTTATTTCCCTGCAACACTGCTAAGCTCTTCAACGGAGATATAACTTTGATGGGGAAGCATGCCGAGAACCAAAAACGTCCGGATAACTTGGCAGCACTATGCTAGTTGACATTTGAATTTCAGCTGTTTTATTTCTGTCTTCACCAAAAAATTTTGCAGACAGTAAAATAGTTTGCAAAATGATAAATGACGAAAACAAGTAACTATAGGCATATTAAAATAGTTCAGAAATGAGAAGAAATACATTTAGTTTGAGATGCTTTATGGCATGTCACGTACCGTTGATAGCCAAAGCTACAGACTCATCGACTCGCTGTGAATTAGGAGCCAAAACAAAAATGCTAAGGAACAAGCAGCCAAATGCGGAAGCCAAGAAAGACAGGAACCATTCATAGGAAACCAATCGCCAAATCTTAAAATTTTGTAACAAGGACAGTTCTTAAAAGAGTTCCATCAGCAGACAAAGTACCTAACAGATAAAGTGGCCACAAAATGAATGTAAAACCTCTTCGACCGCAGCAATCGCGATGGCAAACCGTCACTGTCGGTCTAGAACTGGCTAACAAGTGAAGGGGTAGATTCTTAAAGGTTGCCATGGTTGCATAAAGCAACAGTGATTGTGATATTTTGATATTTTAACGGAGAAGGATTACGTAAAGGAGTCAAGGTTGTATGCTGTGGCAATAGAGAGACATTTGACTCCTTAACACATAGGATTCTTGAGTGGTTTTAACCAATTTAAAAATAATATGGGACGTTCAAAGCTCATAGATCTCAAAAGAATTGTGAATGTTTCGAGCGATCCAGTAGCGCACATTAATTACCACTTGCTTCTGACACAAGTTCTCTTCACTGTTTACCCAAATCCATATAAATAGCATTAGAAAATAGGTCATACATCTTCTCAAACTGCAGATGTGTTTAGTTTATTCCTAAGAGCCTTTAAAATTGTATACGAGTGAAAAGGCGTTTTGTCATAAGACCAAACATACTCTAATGCAATTTCAAAACTTCGCTAATCCCCGAAAGAAAAATAATTTAGGTAGATCCAACCAAAAACTACATACATAATTAGATATCCATCTAGGGACCACCCTCTACCTCTCCCTCTTGTCCTGTATGGGTAAGCCACCATTACATAATAGGCTTATTTTTTTCAAAAAAAAAAACGCCTTACTGGTGACTTGGCAGTACTATGCTAGTTGACATTTGACTTTTCAGCTGTTTTGTTTCTGTCTTCACCAAAAAAATTTGCAGGCAGTAAATTAATTTGTAAAATGACGAAAACAAGTAGCTATAGGCATATTAAAATAGTTCAGAAATGAGAAGAAATACATTTAGTTTGAGATGCTTTATTTATTGTTCACATAGAACTCAACTTCCGTGCACCTTCCCGATTCTCCCCGGAAAAAATGACCCTGTGTGTGAAATATTAAAATTAATGGCGCCAATGTAAATAAAACATGTAAGCGGCCATTTGTTGAGTTGCGTTAAGAATCGTTGGTAATTATGGGGAACTAAAATTAGGTACTGTTTACATTTCAGATAAAATCATATTGCAAGTAGACGGTTGATTGGAATGATTCAAATTCAATTTTGAGCGAAAATATAATTTATATCGTTAACAATATTTTGGTCGCACATTCCAAAACTATTAACTTTTTTAATCGCAACAACAAATCACCTGGTGAATGTAAAATGTAAAAAAATGACTGGCGTTTTATTTTACGTTTCAGCAAATTTGTCAAAATTGCTACCTACCAACAACTAAAGGGAAACAATTGGAATTGTTGTTTAGTTTAACGTGAGAACAATACCTTATGGCATCATCCACCCAATTTACATTTTTTATTTTGACATTGCTGTCAATTCCTGAAACTCTTCTTTCCAAAGTATCAGGAAGACATCAATTTCTACTACCTAACAGTCTCTGATTTAAGTTTAAGTTCGAACTTAACTTTATTTGATAGTTTGTGGAACGGGTTTGAATGTTGTGAATTTTGAATAAACTTGTGTCAATTCGCGGCAAGGGTGTTTTTCTTCGAAGCAAACATTTTGGAGTTCGAAATTTCGTCGTTTATGCTCTTTTCAAAATTGGTTTTCCCATAATTTTATGGACTATTTTATTATTCTATAGTAAAATGAGCAATTTTGGGTTTAGGTACTGTGAATCAATCTCATATTCGTACAAAAGTTATCAAGAATTACATTCAACTCCTGATCACAAACGAGTTGTGATCATATGGCATACTCTATTATAGCATATTAAGTAATTGCACCCCATCTAGTTTTGAAAATAGTTAATATTCACTTTGGTTTGGAAACAGGAAAAAAATAAAAAATGGGCGCAAAAGTAGCTCAATTTCGTATTCGTACACCGATCATTTAGTCACTAAAATATAAAAATGACTGTTATGTTGCTCATCAAAGTTGTTCTTTGCCATTGAAAGCAAGTTAAGTTCATTCAATTATTATTTTTCAGTCTAAATTAAAGAAAAAAATTTAATATTTTTGCGAAATTTGCTGTTAAAATCGAGATTTGTTGGAAAAATGGGCAGAAAAGAAGGTGAGACATCAATTGAACTGCGAGAACTAATAATCAAATACAACGGCGACGGGAAAACTTACAGTGAGATATCTAGTTTAGTAAATCGGCCAAGATCAACCATCCAATCCAATCAATCATTGATCGGTTCAAAAACGAAAACCGCATCCAAAATAAGCCACGAAATACCACTAGAAATATATTTAGTGCACACGACAAGAGAATAATTATACGGGAAATTAAAAAACAACTCAAATGTAGTGCACCGAAACTGGCAGAAAGCCTACGGGCGGCGTACTTTGAACAAAGATTTTTGTACAGAAAGTTAAGGAAATGCTTGCGTGACCATGGGTACAATGGAAGAGTTATGCGAAAAAAACCTTTCATTAGTTCAATAAACAGAAGCAAAAGGTTACAATTCGCCAAACAACACCAATATGAGGATTTCGAGTTCTGGAAAACAGTAATATTTACAGACGAGTCAAAATTTAACGTTCATGGGTCGGATGGCAGACAAATGGTTTGGCGAAAACCAAATACCGAATATCTTCCGCATAACACACGGGGGACAGTCAAACATGGTGGTGGTTCGGTAATGGTGTGGGGGTGTTTTTCCGCAGCAGGAGTGGGTCGACTGCACATAATTGAAGGAATAATGGACCATAAGAAATACATTGACATATTAAAGCAAAATCTGAGTGAAAGTGCTGTTCAAATGGGTCTCGGGAACAATTTTACCTTTTATCAGGATAACGACCCCAAGCATAAAGCTTATGCAACTCGAATGTGGCTTCTTTATAATTGTCGCAAAGTAATGGAAACACCTCCACAGTCGCCGGATATCAATCCCATAGAAAATTTGTGGGACGAGTTGGACCGAAGAATAAGAACATACAGTATAAGGACCACAAACGATCTCAAAGAAAGGCTTATTGAAGAATGGACAAAAATGACCCCTGAGCTTACTGAAAAATTATACTCTGTCCAACAAAAATTGTCAGTACAGGCCTTATGGGGGAGCTTTTTTTCTACCAATGGTGCCTGTAGGTACTCTCACGGCACTCAAACACAAGAATTGCCACTGAAATAAAAACCAAACCACTGACTTACCAAGGAATTATAGTCATAATTTTCCCAAAATTCGCATACAGACCACCACAACCAGTCTGCCACACAACCGCGGGCAGATGGCAGAATGAGCATGATCGTTTTGTGTTCGCTTGCTTTTATCATCCACGAAAATAAGCAGTGTGTGTGAGGAAAGCACATCAGAAGAGTGTTACCATGCATACAATGAAAACATATCATTATCATTAAGGGTGTTCCTATGGATTTTGTCAAAGAACTTTCGGTTTTGGTGCTTTTGAGAACGAATTATTATGTGGGGTGTTGCCATTCGGTTTTAGTTTGTTTGTATTTCTGAAGGATCCATAATATTCAGTTAAACTATTTTTTTAATGTTGTCTTTTAGAAATAAGGTTTATTCGTGAGGTGTTTAAATGCATTCATTTCATTAACGCAAAAAGTGATCATAAGTGGGTTGTAGTGATATTGCGATAAATTAATAGGGCAATCGGATTCATGCAAAAACATGTTTTTTTGGGATATCGTATTAAATATTTTAATATACAAAACTAAGTACCTACATATTTTCAGCCCTATTCGTTAGGGCATATTTCTGCGTATTTGGGTATAAATACATATTTCACTTTGTAGAGCATATTTTTCTATTTGCATATTTGTCTATTTTTTCATCAAATAGTTTTTTACACTGAAATATCAAAATGACGATGCAGGTAAACCTATACTGCTTATTGTCGGTCGTTGGGTTTTACCACATTCAGTCAACCGTCCCCAGTAAAGATAATGCATTGAAAGGATTTTATGATCCTTTTTTACTATTGTTTCCGCGAAGATCTGCACTACAGGGTAATTCTTTTTTTTTTTTAACAAATATGTAATCTAGGTATCATGTCTATATTCAAAAATGTATGTACAGCTTCACAAGTGCAGTCCTTTTACCATCAGTTTAGGTATATGACATTGCGTCGTGGTTATATAATTTTGTATTATAATTGCCTGTTTGTATAAGGCGGAAACAATGGTTGTTATCTCAATCGCGCATAGTGCATCTAAGCAAATGGTTTACTTTATTGTGCCTATGAATAAAGAGAAACATGGCTACAAAGTCTTCAAAGGATCTAAGTGTAGAAAAGAAACAACAAATTGTTGATGCAACTGAAAAATTCTATGGCCTTTTTAAAAGTAAATCGGAAGCCGTTGGAAATGCAGCTAATGTTTTTTTGTGTTTATTTTTTGTTGGAAAACAAACTAAAGCGGAAAATTAAAAAGATAAACGGAATTTATTTTGTTCAGCAATATTCAGTTCAGTTCAGTTCAGTTCAGTTTTGCTCTCTGAGTTATGGCTAATTATCATACAAACTATGGCAACCCTGTAAGAGCTTTAAAGAGGGACCGATTTATGTAAGTGATTGCAACCAGACTGAGAGACAAACACCCTATCTTCCCTGTACTGACAATTTTTGTTGGACAGAGTATAGTCAGATCGATGCCCAACCGTCTTAAACAGGTCATAGCCAATAAATGATATGCTACAAAATATTAGTTGTGAAACATAATGATCAAATTAACTTAGTATCCGAGAGTACGAATACGAAATTGATTATATTTTTTGTTACTTTTGTGTTTATTATGATGAATTTGGAATACCTTATCGAAAATGTTTGAATTAATTGAAGTTTTTTTATTTTTCTTATGTATTGTTACTGAATATAGTACAAATTTTCAGTATATATCCAATTTGTTTAGCTTTTTCATTAAAAATATATTGCAGCGCCAGGTATACGAATATGAGATTGATTCACGTATATAAAAAAATGCAACAAAAGTGGTTTGTTCGTATAATATCAATTTGTTCGTTCATTCTCGTGTGAATATCCCTTTACATCGCCGTTTTTAATTGATATCAACAGTTTAAACAATTTAACACTCCCTAAAACTAAACTGTGATGTGAACGAAGTGTAACTGAAAAAAAGAAGAAACACAGCCCCATAGCCATAAATCACTGCCAGGTGCAACTACCAACGAACCGATTGTAGAATCTGATGATGGCGACCAAGACGAAACACAAATCACAAATCCTGTAAAAACTACTGATGCTATTGAAAGTTTCGATAAAGCCATCGCATGGACTGAGGCCAACACTACTGTTTATGCTGGCATACTAGCATTACGAAGTCTACGCAAGAAGCAAACATTTTTTCCCGATTTTTTTCAATAAACATACATAGGTAAGTATATTTCTATGAATTTTCCTTTGAGCAAATAAAATAATTAAAAAAAAAAGTTAAAAAAATGTCAACCTTGTTATAGTGAACAACCATGGATACTGTGAACAGGCCTTGCAAAAAATAGTTCACTATATCCAGACACAACAGTACCTTTATACGGTTTCAAATGAAGAAGTGCCTTAAAGTTAATGATATATTTTAAATAAAAAGAAAAACTCACCATAAAATGTTTACCTACACTTTTACAAATAGAACAATTAAATTATGTAATTTAAGCATCAAAACTGTCTCACGGCTGCTCCCTGGCGACGACTGAAAGGATATCCGAAAGTCGTTGACGACTAAGGAAGACGGTATTACCAAGTTTAAATTTTGGTTAATATGTATTTTTAAATGTTGTCTTATTAGCAATGTTCAAATGATCCTCACGTTCAAACCTACCCCAGTCTCCCCTATTAATTTTGGTTGTCAAATTTATGACACAATCGATAGCACATTTAAAGCAAACGTAGATTGGTAGCACAGTTTTTATCTGCGCTTAAGGCATATGATGACTATCCGGGCTAACGAATCCTATCTAGGATTGCGTATTTGTATGGAAAACATGTTAAGCCCATATAGGATTGCAAAAAAAAACCCACCTAATATTCCTAACAAACAGATGCCAATAACATTTTCCTGATAGATGAGATTACGATTGGGGAAAAAAATTAAACCCCATTAATAACGGTCAATTTAGAGCATTCAAAAGGACCATTATAACTCCATTGGAGTTCGTTAATTAGTTTATTCCCAGCACAGCATAAATGATGTTACATCAACACACAACACAGAGAAGCAGCATGATGAAACCATTTCCGACATCGGATACAATCGGCTGTAGGGGACGCAATATTAAACCGTTTGAGAGAGCCGGGTCAGTGGCAGGGAAAAATCGATTATATTGTTAACCCGCTACTGCTGCTGTTGGTACATGATTATATAATGGACATACTCGTATCTGCATGTGGTCCTTGGTATCGAATGGCACGCTCTACAACTCTGACGTCACACTGCCTGTGTCTGTTTATAATGGTGCATTGCCGCACTCTACTGTGTCCCGTTGGGAATTATATTTTATGTACCTACTACAAAATATAGGAGCAGTAAAATTGATGGCCCTGTGATTGGCCATGTGAGGCTTAAAAAGTATTTGCATAAACGTTCCTGTCAGGCTATAAATAGTGTTATCATTGAAAGAGTTAACTCCCTTGCAGCATTTTGTTGCTGATATGCCAAACGCAACCAGTTATACAAGAAAAAAAAATACAAAATAGATACGTATATCCATCTATCCGTATAAATTGGATTTTGCACTTATGTAACGGTTGTCTGATGACGTAATTGGATTAATAATAAAGCCAAGCCATTGCAAGTGAAATAGTAGGTACCTGCATGAGATGAAATTTAACTTTTTGTAGAGAAATATATTTAGGCAGGCATGTATTCTGTTACGCAGGTAGTTACATCGAAATCATTGTGATGATGCAAATGACATCGCCATCGATGTATTACAGACGTCTTACTTCCACTGACTATGTACAATTCTAAACTTGGTTATAGTCATCGTCAGGGAACCATTGAGAGAATCACGTAAACTTAAGTCGTTACCGTCGGCAGAATCACAGCATTAGCAGAATCTTTAGCAATACGTAATATGTATCTAATACAAATATGTACTTGTTGACAAAAGATGTCGAAACCTTCGAAACAACAAAACCTTTTGCCGAAAAGTGTCTCTGGGATGGATAGTTGGTTAGTTACAGGGTGTTATTCCCTTCTAAAAAGATTGTCTACGCAAACGAAAGCGAACATTTTACGAAGAATCTTTCTCTCGAAACGCTGATCTTCATCCGCTTTAGATAGTATCCAAGCTTCAACGCCCTAAAGCAGGACTCTGATGATTAAGGTTTTAGAAGGAATTTCTTTATTAGCTTACTATACTCAATTGCCTTATCACTACGGTTACCATCCGTCCCGTGTTTCCCGGGACAGTCCCGTATTTCAATGGACTGTCCCGATTTTTTTTAAAGATATACGGGACGTACAAATGTCCCGTATTTAATTTTTAGTCCCGTATTTCCATTATAAACTTTTTAAATTATTATTCAAACATTTTATTCATTTAAAAAACATGCATTTCCATATAACTAAGGTCTATCGCTCACTCTTCAGCATCAAATGCACAATGCCACATGGCACAATAAATGTATGCAACATGTCTAGGACATGTTCCCGCAATAGTCCGAAAGAATTATTGAAAAAATCTCCCGGACAATGCGAACATTTGAGAAAAGCGGAAAGTGTTAAAGTAAACTCGGCAACCTACGGAGTCAGCTGGTAGATATTAATAATTATGAAGGATGTGCCTGTATTCTGTTTCCCTTGAGATGTACAAATTAAGCTAATGAAAATGAAAATACATTTGTATGGGGGCTTAACTTTAGTGCGGAAAGCGTACCTACCAGACTTAAAAGAAAGGCACAGCGGAGAGTATATATTGGCGTCGCGGATATCCCATAGTTTCTGAATTATGTCGCTTTTTTCTGGCGGAGTTATGTCGTTTTGAAAACGTCATATCACATATACGTGCGGAGATAGGTCGTTCTTAGTTCGGCGGAGATATGTCGCGCGGACTTATGTCGCTACCCCGAATCATCATAGCTTGATTTAGGAGAAATAATTTTGAAAGACACGTCTCATTTGAAAAATCGAGAAGTGACTGAAGAACAGTTTTCAAGTTTGGTTTCACCGGGTTCGGAGCATTTGTCTTAGACATGTATACGACAAATGTGTGTAACATGTTTTGTACCTATTGTGTTGTTTTTACGTCATGACTCATGACTCATGAAGGAGTCATGAGTTAAGTTTGTAGATTATGTTTTCCCTTCAATAAATAATAATTTATGGAATAATCCAAAACAAGAATTTAGTTTTTTTTCAGCTTGTTGCTATAATTTTCATATTTTTTTTTTCCTGGGTTTCGCATCTAAAAATATGGTCACCGAACTTATCACCCCAACGAAACTTATATTGGCAAGAGTACCTTACTACCTCAAAGTTCAGATCTGTAAAAAGATCTTGTTAGATTTGTTAGGGCTATCATTACTAGATCGTCAAATACATACTACTAAAGAACCATTTTCCCATGCAAGCAAAGCAACATTCTTGGAGGCCTGTTATAATAAATTTTCTACAGAATATATTTCTTCGTCCCTGCAGCTTCTGCAACTAACTGGGCCGGTTTTAGGAACGAAATCGAAGTGAATATTAAACTGAGCGGTCCACTTACACCATACGAACTTCAGGTTGAAATTGACCGCTTCGTTGAGATTGTGCAGCTCGCCTCCTGGAATAATACGCCCAAACCAAAGAAAAACCGGACAAATACGGCTTTCGATATCCTCCGGAAATAAGAGAATTGGTCAACCAAAAATGGAAAGCGCGTAAAAAATGGCAACAGAATCGTTCTCCGCAACATAAAACACATTTCAACTTTTTGTTCAACTTGTTGAAGACAACTATTAAGGATTTCAAGAATCGTGGCATAGGCTCTTTCCTCGAAAGCTTGACTGCGAAAAAGATTCCAATTATTCACTTTTGGAAAGCTGAAATAGGCACCAAAAGGCCTAAAATCCCCGCGCCGCCAATTAAAATAAATCAAAATGAAATGAATGCTTCTCTACGTGATATAATCGTGATATACCAAAGGAAGATGACACAATCATTACTACGTTGCCGAAGACACCGCTATTCTAGCAGTAGGTAAAACAGTCGAAGAAACGACTGCAAAACTGCAAACCTCATTAGGTAAATAAAGTAAATGAATGGACGAGGGACTGGCGAATCGGCCTCAATGAAACTAAATCTGTTAAGTTTTCAAATTCTAATATACATCCATCCATACTACTTATAAAATGCAACGTCCGTCTGTTCGTTTCTCCATGACTCGAGGACCATTCGTCCGATTTTCATGATGTTTCTGTTTTCTTCTGTTTTTCTGTTTAAAGATCTGTCGCCAACTTAGTCCGTAGGGTGGGTGAGAATTGCTCAGGAGTAAAGGGGTCATGGGGAGTAAGGCGGTCTCAAGAACCGTTAGCCGTATGAACTTGAAAGTTTGTATGTTAATAGATAAGTCAAAATTATTACATGTCTCATTCATCATTTTCGAAAATTCGTCCTATAAGGGTTGAAAAACTTTTAAAACGAACTTTTCTATTTCGACCTTACTACGCTTAACTGGCCATTATACTCATAAATCTATGTATGTCAATTCAAGACATGCTTTTAATTGTAAGGCAAAACTTCACCGTGTATTTTGAGCTAAGATTCATCTTTCTGGTCCATCCAGAGGGTGAGATATAATAAATTGAAAATAGATCTTATTTGCCCAAGTGCGAAACAAATTGCTAGTAGGGGTAGTTTTATATTGCGTTCTAAAAATAGAATGATTACTCGCACCTCGCACGACAAGCATTCCGAATGCACATTGTATATGCGTATGTATGTATGATGTATGGAATGCATAAAACAAACTATTTAAATATGTACGTACAAGTAGTTTGTGATGCGTATGCATAACCGACAACTATATGTTTTTCACATGGACAGCTATATGTGTATGTTGCATGTTCGCATGTGAGCTGCAGTTGTTTATACTTGCGCCCACTAAAATAATAACATGTATAGTTTACAAAAAGGCATTGCTATATAAGTTGAAGTTATAAACGAAAAACTTGCCAAATAAACCAATTTTTTTTAACCTTCTTAAACCAAGAACTTGGCGTACATTTAGATCTCATTAATTTTCGAGAGAGAGAACTTGGCTCTTTTTTTACATTTATGTTTTTGGTGTGGTTTCACTACTTTTTGCAAAGTTTTTTTTTTTAGATTTCACAAACAACGTTGAAACGTTTTCGCTTTTTAATATGTAAATAGACACTGACTACCATCACTTTGGCTTTCTTTCTTAAAAACTATTCATTAAAATTATATTCAGCATGTAGATTGACTTCTATTCATATTTTAAGTGAGCAGATTCCACGCCCCTTAAATGGACAATTTTAAATTTTTGAAATTTCTCCTTTCGTACAATGCAGGTCCTACAGCTGTACCAAATTTCAACATTCTACGGCAACTGAAAGTGGTCCAAATAAATAATAACCGATTTTCAAAAGTGGGCGGATACCACGCCTCCTGAAGGGAAAATACAAAATTTTCGAATTTTTTCTTTCTGTACACTGCAAGTTCTACCGCTCTACCAAATTTCATTATTCTACGGCAATGAGAAGTGGCCCAAATAAATAATAATCAATTTTAAAAAGTGACCGTATTACACGCCTCCTGAATGGAAAATCTCAAGTTTTGGACTTTTCCCAGTGTATAAATCACAGGATCTAGCATTTTGCCAAATTTCACGATTCTAGGATGGCAGGAAGTGCTTCATAATTTTGATGATCATCATATAAGTGAGTGAGTGAGTCAGTCAGTCAGTTACGGTTGTTGCGATTTTTGAAGTCCTGTATGTTGAGAACCACTAATTCTATAGAGATTAAATTTGGTGAGGTGGACCTTTTTAGTGAGCTTGGTAAGTTTTAGGTTTGCAGTTTCTGGTTGAATTGGTTCCGAAGTTAGAGGGGGGTCGAAAACAGCCTGAGTTTGTTCCTGTAAAAAGGGTAAGTGCCTTTACTACAGAACTTGGCTGGGGCACTACCGTGCCCTTTGACAACAGGGTAATAGATAAATTGAACACTTTTGACATAAGAACTATTGCTTAACTTAGTCTTTAGAGTAACTTTTCAGCGTCAATTCCCTTCTTCCTTTCCTTCTATTTCAAGGTGGAGCAACTGGAATTACTATAGTCCTCAAGGGCATACACTTCGTAGGCTTACATTTATTTATTTCCAAAGTATTATCAAAGGATGTTACCAACTGTTTGTCTAAAGAATGTTCCCGTCTTTGAGAGAAAGAAAGAATGAAATTCCCTTCGGCTCGCTTAACAATATCTTACCTGAAAGATGATAGCCTCCCTCTCCTGTTCGGTGACTTTACTGAAGATGGTATTCATTATCTCCAAATATTTATCCCGGGGTAAGTTAGTCGCCTCATCCTTGTCAAAGTAATCGATGAAGTCATACAGCAGGAAGTACGTACCTAAAAAAAAAAAAAATAAAAAAGAAACAAACAAAAATGAAATTAAATTTAAGCTTTGATGCGAAGTACATAAGCTCCTATATAAGGAGAAGGACCCCCTAATTATAAGCATTAAACAGAAAATCACTCACATATCCTGATCCTCTTGCTTCAAGCTATAATTTTAATTAATTTCCTTTTATATCCTACACACACACATACAAATATCTAGGTTAATTGATATGCCCTCTTGCCAATTATTAAAGAGAAATAAAACAGCAAACACACGCCCCAAGGACACGCACATTTGGGTGTGCTACACCAAAATCGCAACCCAGTTTAAAGAAGAACAAAGTTTGTCTACACTTCGTCCTTCGGCACATATTAATTTCTAGGCCGATACCGATACCTTGAAGAGGAAAAAATCATCCGTGAGAAAACCAATGGATTTATTATCTACGTTTACACCCAAGCACTTATGTAAGCATATGTGTATAGCTATACCATGCCATGATCCAACCATATCCACCTCAACATCGCCGGTCACGTTCGCATCGTGAAAGTAATCATCCACCTGAGCGTGAGCCATATATGAACTTGTGTATAGGTACCTATACGAAAAGTTTAGATACTCACACATGATTTGAGTGTGTTTGGTCGGGCATAAAATGGCTGTTTGTATGTTCTTGGGCAGCCATTGTGCGAAATACGATTGAAATGCGAAAGTTCGATTCGTGACCGAAATAACTAAATCAAGTCATTAAAAGAGTTGAGCTTAACTTACGTGGCCCCTATCATAATCTACTAGTTTATATCATTCAATAAATTATCTAATATATTATATACGGACCGATGGGAGTGTATTCGCAACCGCAAAATGTGACCCGATAGAGATAGACGGTCTTATGGTTGGTGCACATTTTTTGTTTTTCATTATTTTTTTTTGGTTTTTTGATTTCAGAGTCTACCTATATAGATTTGGGATAGGTTTCTGGTACAAGGTGGTATAGGATATGCGTGTTTTGAACAGATGTTAACCCACTCCCTAGATAGGCTGATATTAATATGTCTCAGACATCAAGCTATTAAGATTGAACGACACACTATAGATATGCTATGCATGCATATATTATGGTAGTGAGTGCCTCACTTAACAATAACAGTCCAACCTCAACTAGGGCAGGTTTAAACTTCAACCGATTGTCATCATCAAGTAGAACCGTTGTCGCACTTTAATTTTTCGACTCGCGTAGCGTAACTATAAGCACACCTGAAGGAGTAGCCAGAGTCTCAGACGTCAGGGTCGCCTGAATAAGAAAATTCCAACTGTGCATGCGTCTACCCCACTTACAGTATCGTGAACGCCAAACCGCACCTCTCGGAAAGTGTATGTGGCAAAAAAAAGAAGAAATTTAAGATACTTACATATTATGTGAAGAGCAACGAGTGAGGACTGAGGAGTATTGAGTTAGAAGAAGAGAAGAAAAGAATATACAATGTAGAAAATAGGAGACCTACACAGTCTGATTTTAGGTTAGGTTAAAGGTCTAATGGGGTAAGAAAATATATTGCAATGCACTAGGCACTAGAGGTTATGACCCCCAAATACGCAGTCCTACAAAATCTGATAGCTCAAAGTCTTATAAGAATGTCAAGCAACTGGGGCTGGCTTTAAAACCTTCGAAACAGCACTAGGCACTAGGTGTCCAGTTGTGCTTATGCAACATTTGTAGTGCGGATAAGTGCAGAAGACCAGTCGTAGCATTGTCAGTAAGCCTTCGTAGGAATGCCGTATCAATCACCCATCCACATCTGAGAAACATCTGATTTAATGCTAATGGCACAATGGAAAAGCGGCGCTGCATACAAATGCACGAAAGCCGGTGAAACCTGAATCACTTTAGTATAGAAGAAAGAAAAAGGAGCATGAAAAGCGGTACTATCAAGGAGTTGTAGAGTCGTTACGGAAGAAAATTTACTATTCTATAACAGACCTGTTTCAATGAACATTTTTTTCAGCATATCTTTCAGCACACAATTACAACATTCATCATATTTGTCACTTCTGATTTTTACACTAGTCAATTATCTCAGAAGTCATTTAGGAGCAGCGAAATTATAAACGTTAGGGTCACTGTATAGTTCATGTTGACACCATTCTGGGATTATTCTCATGATACTGCCAGTATAATGCTTTCAAATCCATTCACTTTCAGCGAGCGGGTACTAGAAGATCGCAGAATTTAACCAAAAGTTGAGACATACACCAAAATAATCAGCTTGTAATACTTCATCACAAATGGTTGCATACCTATAGGGTTGTTCGAAGCTAGTGACGCCTCTTACTTGTTTTACTGAGAATTTGTCTATTTTAGTTTTTTTTTTTCTTTGCTTTGCTAACGTGGAAAAACTTCTACTGCAAACTGTTAAGTGGCGAAGGCGGCCCAAATTCTAATATCGGCCATTCAATCTGGTCGATGAAAGTCAGTATATTCAGACTTTCAAAAAGACGTGACCGTGAGGATAGTGATAGTGATAGGTATCTAAACTGATCAGACTCATTCCAGCCTAACTATTTAGGGTGAGTAGGAGACGAGTGGGTGGAGTGCCAGGGGCCTATAACATAGAACAAGAAGTCAACAGGCACTTGTAGAATTGTGTTTGTTTTACAAGTGTAGATTAAAGGCGTATCACAACAAAAACCGTAACAATTGTTAAAATCCGAAAATTTCCCTCGATTTTTTCAATTACATAGTTTAACAAGTCAGTAGTCAGTATTGCTGTCACCCATCGAAGCTACGCCGAAGTTGGTTAGTTGAAGATAGAAAAAGTATCACTTCGCAATGTTTACGACAAACCTTAGGAAGCGACCAAATTTTAATATTATACGGCAATGATAAGTGGCCCAAATAAATAATAACCGATTTTCAAAAGTGGGCGGATACCACGCCCCCTGAATGGAGAATATAAAATTTGAAATTTGTATCTTTCTGTACACTGCAAGTCCTTCCGCTCTACCAAACTTCAACATTCTACGGCAATGGGAAGCGGCCCAAATAAATAATACCAATTTTCAAAAGTGGCCGTATACCACGCCCCCTGAATGGAAAATCTCAAGTTTTGGACTCTTTCCAGTGTATGCATAACATGATGTAGCATTCTGCCAAATTTCACGATTTCACGGAAGTGCTTCATAATTTTGATGATCATCATCTAAGTGAGTGAGTGAGTCAGTTACGGTTTTTGCGATTTTTGAAGTCCTGTATGTTGAGAACCACTAATGCTATAGAGATGAAATTTGGTGAGATGGACCTTTCTAATGAGCTTGGTAAATGTTTCAAGTTTGAAGTTTTTGGCTTAATCGGTTCCGAAGTTAGAGGGTCGAAAACAGCCTGAGTTTGTTCCTGTAAGTGCGTTTACTAGAGAACTTGGCTGGTGCACTACCGTGCCCTTTGATCAACAAAGAGGACGACTTTATCTATGTGCGCAACTGAAAGTAGCTAGCTATGTTATGGATGCTGGTTGAGTCCTCAGTTAGGCCCCGGATGTATCACTATCAAAACCAAAGCGTCGACGCCGGTTGGTGAGAAATTTGTAAAGCAATCATTTTGTTAAAAACTTAAAGGGTAACTTTAAGGGTGACATATGTTTTGAAAACGGTTTGGCAAAGCGATTACTTGCCAAAAACAAGTTTGATCGTGCTTAAGGAGTTACGGAGAAAAGGAAAAGTAGATCCTCAATCTAATTCTGATAGGCCGGAGCTCTCGACACTAGCAAACCGTGTTGACAAAACGCCGTATTCATCTTCGTCAGGTCCGTCGAAGTCCAAGTCCAAAGCCAAAAGCGAGCTAAGTATTGAAATTCCAAAAGCAAACATTAGTTCACGAAGAGTTTTGACGACTACGTTTCTCCACATCAACGATTTGGGCCTGTGAATGCGGCTATATCACACAGTCAGAGATGTGAACAAATTAGTTCTCTAAATGATGGGACAAAATCTTGAAGTGGGGAAAAGATAACTTGGTTGTATTTAATGCAAACAAGACACAGCTCACAACATTTTCTAGGAAAAATGCATCAACAGTTCCTCAGATCCAAATGGATGACCATCCAATCCATCCCAAGGACTCAATGCACAGTCAATTCAAGAATCACATGGCAGGACCACATATCCTATATCGCAAGATCGGCGTCCGCTAAGTTGAGCTATACCTATTTAGAGCAAAGAGGTACTTTAGCCCCAAGCAACTTCTCCTTCTCTACAAAGCTCAGGTTAGACCAGGCCTGGAATATTGTTCCCATATATGGAGCTCGGCCCCAAAATATTCACTGAACCTACTTGACAGCATACAGAGACGAGCAGTTCGACTTATTGGACACCCTACGCTCACATCAAATCTTCAACCGTTGGTGCACTGAAGACAAGTCGCTGACCTATGCTTGTTCTATAGGTACTTCCATGGTAGATGTTCCGAGGAACTCAAAGACATTATCCCTCGAAATGCAACTTTTGGGCGCCCCACAAGACAGGCTGCTAATGCTCATGACCATGCAGTACACTTGACAACCGCGAGGACATCAACTTTCCAAAACTCTTTTTGTTACAGGACAAGCAAACTTTGGAACTTCCTGGGAATATATTTCCAGAAGTATACAATTTGCAGCAATTTAAGTGCAGAACTAACATACACCTACAAGCATCTCGGGGCGCTGTTGAAGCGTTATAGGTTCGCCTTTCGCGAGAGAAGTATTAAAAAAAAAAAAAAATATATTGCAATTCACAGTGCCTAGCCTAGTGTGTCAATATGCTTAAAAGTGAATATAAACTCCCCACGGAGGATTTCTGTCGAAATGAATTTCGATACAGTAACCTACCTACATTGCCTCTTTTATTTCGCTCTCCTTCCAAAGGCATGTGACATGTCATCGTGTAGCTGGGGGTGTATGGATTTGTATTTTTTTTTTTTTTTTCTTTTCACCTCTTACCTTTTACCTCACCATGGTACAAAGCTATAGGGATGAAGAGCTTTTTATTATCGGGACTTGCATAGTCTCAGACTCAGCACGTGTACAGTACACTCAGTCAAAGGACGAAATGAAATAACGTTGCGTAAATTTTATGTTGTTTCTTTTGTGTTTTACTTTCGGATTTTGTTTTTTTTTTTATTTTACCAACTGCGTTGTGTTGGTGTGACAATGCTCACAGTCACTGCCACACTCTACATTGGGGACACGGGGAACGAATCAATGTGTCTGCGTCCTCGGGATACCTACTATCTGTGAGAGGATTTTTCAAATCTCTCATAAAAAATATGACCGAAAATGCTCGTAGTTTAACTTTTTGTATATGGTATCGTTTGATAACGTTTAAGAGGCTATACTATGGTGCGGTTGGATAAGGACTAGAGGGAGTACGCACAAGAGACAACATTACATTAAATACTGCTGATGAAAATGAAGTGTGGAACATGCTTCGGCCTCCTCGAGGTGGGTGCTCTAAGGTAAATTAGGGCCTTCAAGATGGGTATGGATATAGAGAATTGAAATTAAATTTTTGTTAGTAGATAGATACAAAGGTAAGTACCTGGTGATGGTGTTAAAATATTTAAATTTGTGCGTCGGCTTTGTTTATTTAGGATGCTGAAAGCGTTTTCATTGGGGAGGGGTTTGGTTGTTGGTTTGATGGAAAATTGTATCGACATGAGTTCGTTGTCCTTGGGTGGTTTGTTGAGTGGATTTGGCATCTTTTGATCGTGACTTATGGACAGTTCAAACTCGGTTGGTTGGCCTTAAGACTGCGTAATGTGTGCCGGAAGAGATAAGGATAGCATGGCATAGACTTTAACTTTTTGTTGGGCGAATATTGTTTACCCGAATGTAATGAGTTAAAGAGATGACACAGGAGCAAAACCGAAAAGTGGAAAATGTAAGGATTTATAACATCCATCGATAGTTTGATTGCATATTACAGCTGTCGGGTAACGAAATTAATGAATTTAGAGTTTTTTTTTTTAGTACTTGGCTCTTAAGATAAGATTGTATACTAAATTAGCCAGGTTGCCCTAGCAGTGCTACAGGAACATAGTTCTGTGGTTTGCGTGGTTTTGTGTATTTTTGAAGTAAAACTTGTAAGTCCTGTAAAATGAAACGTAAATCAAAGTGAAACGCAAGTCAAAGTGAAACGCAAAACAAAGTGAAAAAGTATTGTGTAGATTATCACGCCAGACCGGCCTAAGAACTAAGAAGATAGGCGGCAACAAAGCAACCGATCGCATCCCGAATTATGGACCTTTTAATAGCAACAAATATGGTTTGCGGACGGAGTTTTCCTTAAAGCCAGGAAGCATGGATTTTTAACTTTGGTAATAAAACTAAGGTACATGATTTAAGGAAAACTCCGTCCTCAAACCACATACTACTTCAGTTTAACAAAACAAATGCGTTCGAGATTCCTGACTCGAAGGACGAAATTTACACTCTACTAAAGCATTTTTCAGCTCTTTTGCTTTATGACCACAAATGCGTTTCAATAAGCAGCTGATACTGGGCCCTTTTGAACCTTTTTGGTACCGTGTGCGAGAGACATACAACCACGAATTCTATAAGATGTACAAAGATATGGATATGTACATTGAACCAAAACACTTCGACTAGATCAGCTCGAATCAGATCATATCTAGCGAATGACCAACAATGCTCTAGCCAAGAGGATTTTAGAATCCCATCCAGCCCCCAGCTGAGAGGCGAAAGGGAAGATCTTACCGCACCTCCGTTTCAAAGATTCGTCGTTGGACATCCCCTGAAGAATATAATGCATAGTGAACTTCTATGGTTTACAATTTTACATACGCTGCCCTACAGATCGGTTTTGTTGGCGATTTCGTCGTTATTATACTTAGACCTAACGCATTTAAGAAATAGAATCAGCCTGTGATGCAGCAGTATTAATTGCCAGGATAAACAATTGGCTAGAGTCTGCCGGCCTAGAACTACTATAAAATTGACCACAAGACCGAGGCTGACCTATAATAAATAGCCGAAAGATTGTGGGATGTGCAAATTTTCGGATAATAATTAGGTTAAAGGAAGCATCAAGATGTTTGTTCACAGACTAAGCTTCAAACCCCATCGGAGGACGGCTGTACTCTGTCCCTGACCGTAAAGAAAAACAAATTATATCAGATCATTTTCTACTATTACACAAAAAAAGGGTCGGCTATTTGGGCCAACTCAACGACAAGAAATTACACTATCCAACAAAGGTGTTGACAAAAATTCTGGAAAACATGCAATTTGTTAAAAGCGACTGCTCTAACTAGAGGACAATTAGTATAAGAAATCATTTGGAAGAAAACGCTGAAACCGACTTTAACAGCAGCGATTCTGGTGGAAAATAGAATATTAAATTGTGATGACAATCGTACACTCCAACGTTATTCAATTCATAAATATGTTTATGATTGAAAGTAGTTTGATTAAATGGACAAGCCAGGCCCTGATGGGCATAAAACAAATCCTCTCGGCGATAGTCTTTGAACCAAAGATTCGTCTTGAGGTATGATTCACAGTCACTTGTTGATTGAAAAATCAGTATAGTCTCGGTGAAAATCGAGCAAACAGTGCGTCTAGAACAGATGTTGTGGTCGTCTACTGATGAGCCCACCCACCACATCGGGGCGAAACGCATTACTGGAGTCGAGGCCAACACAAATTGTGAATATTAAATCCATTTCCGAGGGCCAACGACGAAGATTGCAACCATTGCAGTCACGAAGTGATCTCTTCCAAATCAGCGCTATTTGTAAAAATGTTCCCTTCAATCGCAGTCAGAACTTCAAACGTTTGCCTGTCGTTTACCCAATAAAATTTATTGCAAATTGTGGAACACATTATGCAAGTCGTTAATCTATACGGCTTGTTCTTAAGACTCTTAAAAATAATATTGTCTATGTGTATAGAAATCATCGGTCGCTCCCAGCGTGCCGTGATAGAAGCGTTTACGGCGATTGAAGAACAGGCGAAATCCGTTGGCCTTGAAGTAAATGAGGACAAGAATAAATACATGCTATCAACAAACAAACAAGCATCTGTCCACCGCCTAGGACAAAACGTCACTATTGATAGCAACAACTTTGAGGTAGTTAAGGAGTTCACCTACCTCGGAGTAAATATGAACTCCACGAATGACACCCTAGTGGAGATCCGGCGAAGAATTACCTTGAAACCGTTGCTACTTCGGTTTGGCAAAACAACTGGGTTCAAAACTCCTAACTCGAAGGACGAAATGTGTGCTCTACAAAACCCTTATCCTGCCAGTTCTGCTTTATGGCGCCGAGTGCTGGACGATAAGCAAGAAGGGAGAGCTAATACTGGGCTCCTTCGAAAGAAAAATACTTCGGCGGATTTTTGGTCCTGTGTGCGAGGAGGGCGAATGGAGGAGAAGTTACAACCGCGAACTCTATGAGCTGTACCAAGATGTGGATGTAGTCCAAAAAGCCAAAACACGTCGACTACATTGGCTCGGCCACATCGAGCGAATGGATAATAATGCTCCAGCTAAGAGGATCTTCGAATCCCAGCCCCCAGGTTCGAGAAGACAAGGAAGACCGAACCTCCGTTTCAAAGACCAAGCCATCGCGGATGCCAGAGCGCTTGGTCTGGACAACTGGAAGCAGCGCGCCCGGGATCCTAGAGGATGGAAGGCTGCAGTATCTCAGGCAGAGACTCTTCACGGGTCGGGAGCCCGATAAGTAAGTAAGTAAGTATGTGTATAGAAATAGACATTTATTACAACTGAATTAATTTGTGCCTTCAATCTGATAAAGGAAAACCCGCAAAGAAAATCACTCAAAAAAGGATGTAATAAATTTGTATACACATTTACGCACACACACCTCTGAAATCTTAGCCTTGGCACGCCTTAGCCAAAGTGTCACCTCTCCGTGTCACATTTGAATATGTCCCCGAAAGGATATTGTCACCGTCAACGTTTTTGTACTGTGTTTTTCTTGGTTTTTTATGCGCGCCTTTCATATTGAAATATGATTGTTTTGTGTTACTCGTTGAAGGACTATATGATGCATACAGCATACAGTCATATCCCCCTCTACACAAATTCAACCATCTATCTTACATCTACAATATGGTATGTTTTGTAATGTTTCCTTTTTTTTTTTGTACTTTCCCCCTAACGGTGTGAATAGACCAACCTCTACAATTCTACATACCTACATGTATACACTTGTACAGCAAGTCAGCAGGAACGCATAAAAAAAAGGAAACTTTATTCAAATTCATTGATGGTGAGGGATGGGATTTAGTGCCTCAGTGGTTTTCACACATCCAGCCCAGAGCTTGTGCGGCAACGATTTAAACTTTAAGGCAGCTTAGGGGTCGGGCAGGTTGCAAGCAACTAAGTGATTGTATGTGGGAAGAATATAATGTATTCAACAACGTGCTGTAGTACTGATGATACTTTAAGGTGCATATTGTGATTATGCAAATGTCCCATCAACACCTAGTAGTAGTAGCATGAGGAGTGGGAAGAGGCACATTATGGAGAAAGCTTAATTTCAATTATATTGACATTATAATTAAATAATTAGAATTAAGTTAAATGGTACCAACTTAACTATGCCACACATGTGGTATAGCGTATAGGTGTGGAAGGGGACGATTTCGACGACTAAAAAAATAGGAGACGGAACGGAGGTAGATTTGTTGAAAATTTGCTTAACTTGTTTCTCTATTCTCTTACTTTACTTACTTTTGATGGCGCTACAAAGCGTGGTGCTCCTGGGCCTTACTTATTATGCCCCTCCAGCTGGCTCGATCTCTAGCCTGCCGTCTCCAATTACGCACCCATCGAAGATGAGGTCTTCCTTGGTGTCTCCTTCCCTCTGGTATGGCGTCGAAGACCTTACGCGCTGGAGCTTCGATGTTCATCCGCTCTACATGGCCCAGCCATCTTAACCGCTGGATACGGATTTTTTTTACTAGGCTGATGTCGCTGTACTGCTGTTTTCTTGGTCGACGCAAACAGGACCATAAATTGTTCGTAGGACTTTTCTCTCGAATACAGCAAGGGAGCCTTCATCCGACTGGGTAAGGGTCCATGCTTCTGCACCATATAGCAGGACCGGGATGATGAGTGTTTTGTATAGCGTCTCCTTGGTTCTTCCCGATAGGGCTTTATTCCTCAATTGCTTACTTAGCCCAAAGAAACAGCGATTAGCAAGAGTTATTCTACGTTTGAATTCCGCGCTGATGTTGTTTTCCGCATTTACAGCAGTGCCTAGGTAGACAAATTCACGGATTACCTCGAAGTTATACCTATCAATTGTCACGTTCTGACCAAGTCGGTGGTGGGATTGGACTTTTGTTGATGAAAGCATGTACTTCGTCTTGTCCTCGTTTATAGTCAGTCCCATTCTGCTTGCTGCTGACTCCATTGTAGGGAAAGCACCGGTTACTGCTCGCCTTGTTCTTCCTATCACATCAATGTCGTCAGCAAACCCAAGTAATTGTGTTGATTTATTAAAGATAGTGCCTGATGTACTGGCCTGGGTGTTGCGTATTACCTTTTCAAGCACAATGTTGAAACAACTGCATGCGTCACCTTGTCTCAACCCTCTGGTGGTGTTGAAGGTTTCGGTATAATCCCTACCAATTTTGACGGATCAGCGAGCATTCTCCAACGTCATCCTGATAAGTCGTATCAGTTTAGCAGGAATTTCAAAGCTGGACATGGCACGATATAGTTCATCCCTATTTACACTGTCGTAGGCTGCTTTTCTCTATTCTCTATCAAAAGGAATTAATTTGCAACAGATAGTCTGGGCAGTGAATATAAGACGGATTAGATAATGAGCCTGGAGAGCCTTCACGGGGCTCTGGACTCTTTAAAAGGAACCTATTATGCCTTTCCTGGTGAGGTCCTAGATCTATTTACTCCGAAGGCGGTAACGAAGACAAGAAACTTCTCTGGGGGTATGTCAACAAGATTTGCTGAAGTAAGGATTTCCTCGCCAGAGCCGGACATTATACGACTATGTGAAGAGATGAATTCGTCACTCTCAATACAGGATCGGCATGTAGGGTCTGTTTTTTTCATGAGACAATAACCACGAATTATACTACCTGACATGATTCTCAAGTTATTTTTGTCCTGATTAATGAGAAAGTGGGATTGGATATGAGAAGAACAGGGCGAAATTCTATGAGTTGGGCCTTTTATCTTCATCAATATGTGAACGGAAATTAAGTCTACTGATATAGCATATAATGTAGGTCGACCACTTCGAAGGTGAATTCATGAGAAGACTTGTTGCACTTACTTATATATTGACATTTAATGACATTCAACAATTGTTGAGACACCAGATAGGAAAACCATACAAATTCAGTTGAAGCAAGCAAGAGTCTTGTGGTGAAAAAATACGTTTAGGGACATTATTTGGTATCGTCAGAGTAGAAACATTAAGGCGGAGTGCTTAATGATTGTCTAAAGACGGTTTATGCTCGTAGTTAGGATGAAGCAGAGAGGACCTGGTTGACTGCACTGAAGAATACCAGAGGTGGACTGAAGAATACCAAGGTGGCCAGAGGGCCTATGGGACGGCACTGAAAGGAGCGCTATAAAAACGGTTTTCCTTATATGTAGTAAAAAATCCAACAAAAGTAGTTTAAGGCTAAGGGCATACAATTTAAAAATGATTAATTTTGGGATTAGACCGTGATCACAGATCTGCAAGCAAGGTGTTCTGGCAGACCATCCGCCGTCTAAAAGGAAAGAAGTGGAACATTATTGAAGGAGTCAAATCCAAAGATGGTACACTTCTTTCCAATGAGGAGGACATCTTGGGCAGATGGAGCGAGCACTTGTCTGAATTGCTCATTCCAATCCAGGGCATTGAGGATGACAGATCCATCGCCTTAAGCAGGGCGGAAAATAGTCCCACGGTAGAGGAAGTCACTTTTGCGATCAAATCGTTAAAAGCTGGTAAAGGCCTTAGCTGAAGAGGGAGTTAAATGGTTCTATCGTGTCATTAAAGTGGCCTGGGAATGCGGCAAAACTCCCAGCGATTGACAGATTGGGGTGATTGTGCCCCTTTTCAAGAAAGGGGATAAAAGGGATTGCTCCAATTACAGGTGTATATCACTTTTAAGTCTCCCCGGGAAAGTCTTTACCAAGGTGCTGGAAACGCGTTGTAGAGCTGTGGTCGAGGCACGATTAGGAGATGAGCAGCAGGTTTTCGTCCCAGCAGAAGCACAACCGACCAGTTATTCACTCTCAGAAGGTTTGGGAGTATGATATACCTGTTTACGCATGCTTCGTAGATTTGGAGAAAGCATACGACCGAGTCCCTCGAGGTAAACTCTGGAGTGTATTACGGGAGTATGGAATTGACGCGACGGTTCTCTCTTGAGAGTTATTCAATCTCTTTACAAAAACTGTAAAAGCTGTGTTCGAATAAACGGCGTTAAATCAATACATTTCACTGTGAGCGTTGGACTTCGCCAGGGGTGCGTCTTGTCTCCTCTCCTTTTCATTACTTATATGGACTGGATGTTACAGCGCAGTCTTGGTGAAGAACGTTTCGAATTGGGAGATCTGAGGATGAGTTAAGACTTATGAGTATATCATCTTCACTGATGACTTGGTCATCACTTGGGTCCTCTCAGACTGAACTCCAGCGAGCACTCGTTCAGTTTGTAGCCATTTGTGTTGAAGCTGAGATGAAGGTTAACGTGAACAAATCTGAAGTGATGGTCGTCTCCAGAACGACCGATCAATGCAGTCTGCATGTTAGTGGAGTCCCATTGAAACAAGTGGAGAAGTTTAAGTATCTCGGGGTCTTATTCACGAGTGATGGAAGGAGCAATGCCGAGTTTTCCTGTAGAATTGGAGTTTTCTTGTAGAATTGAGACAGCTTGGTCATTCTGTTATTAGGAGGCCTGTTAAACTCATGGATTCCAGGACCAGGATTCCACGACGTGCTATGGAAACCGTAACATCAGGCAGGCGTCCGATCCTCTAGGTAGACCTAGGATGAGATGGTTAGATCAAGTCCATAATCTCTTCTCTGCCCGTATGGGGATTGTCCTTGATGATTTAGAGACAATGACAGAGAATCAAGAGGTACTGAGGGTCCACTTCAATCTACACCCACGGCCACGACCCACTCAATGGCAGTTTTGGTTAGTGGAAATAACAGCACTCAAAGCGTAAAGTCTCATCCAAATTACTTTCAGGACACATTTTTGAAATAAGAGGTTGATATTCAGTATCTAAAAAGTACATAGTGCCTACGAGTACGAGTGCGGCCCCCGGACAATGGCAAACGTGATTCCGGTATAAAGCAGGACACTAGAACAGCCAAAAGTGCGGATCCAATGGCAGCTTCCCAAAAGAATTTTAGCCACCAAAAATTGTTGGCCGAGGCCAACTTCTATACGGGAGCCTTATCTAGTACAGGTTCACTAGATTGATACGATCAACACATAAACAAGTCTCCCGGAATGGCAGTTTCATTCGGTTACTCATGCAATTTCGTCCACTTAGTCAGTGTGACGAATGAAAATCTCTTATGTCACATAAAAGTGTGACGAACGGGGACGTTTCTTTACAAAAGATAGATAGATACATGAGGGCCACTCTTGTATCTCAACCAATTGCATAGTGGTGGACACCCTACAATAAGGAGTTAAAGTGGAAAATATGGAGATAATATTAATTGAAAAGGAGTAGAATACTGGTAGATACTCGATAAAAATAACTTTCGGCAGCGCTCTCTAGGAAGAACCGGAAGGTTTTTTGGCTCGTGGCATACTCCTCGCTCGCCCTCTTCAAAGCTCTAAATATCCATTCAGGATAACATTGGCCGGAGCACACTGTTCCCAATTTAATTGCTGCATATTGATTTTCTTTAGTTGATTATAAATAAATTACTGCCTGTTGTAGGTATACTGCAGTTTAATTATTGTTTTCGTGGTTTTTGTGGATCGTGGCACTGCCGCGATGTGGTAGCGGCACACACACGAAGCCAAACAGGTGAAGTGATGGTAATTTTTATTTTCTCCTTGCTTATATTTAATGCTCGGCAAGCAAATTAAAGAGGAGAAGGAAATTAATTTCTACACACACAAAAAAAAACACACACACACAGTAATTACTGTATGTTCCTGTGTATGGCATTGAATTAATGATGTCAGGCGACGCACGGCTAGCTAATGGCAGTTTATGGAAAAGGAATAATGAACCCTTCGAACACGGCGCAACAATGAAGAGGAAGGCCCATTAAATGCCTTTTATTTTGCTTGTAAGAATATTTTAATTAGTTAGATAATTGCGGGTCATAAAGTATCTAGTGCTTTTCTCTGATATGCAGTTCATCGTGTTTCTTGGGTTAATACAAATCACTTTAAACATTCGCCCGTTCGTCTACTTCAGCTCTGGTGGTTCAGTTATACTTGAGAGTTGTTGAGAAAAGAAAATCGAAGGAATATTTTTTTGCCAAAAAGCTTTGGCAAAGAGCCAACTTTCTTCTAGATAGGTACTTGTTCTGTGGCTGAACTTGCATGGGAATTTTGCCCAACAATTTGCTGGATGAATAAATGTGTAAGCACTCTCTCGGTTGAAGAGAAGAAAATTAAAAACATTTCTTTTGGCAACGATTTCGTGTGTATATAGACTTCGATGTTAGTCAAGAATTTTAAAAGGACTTGGGATTGTGTTTTTGGGATAATTTAAGTGGGAATATTATAAAGCAATGCAGGCTGTCAGGAGGAATGGAAGGAAGTCAATTTTTTAGTTGCTATAGTTAGTGATGAATATTTTGTTGGCCAAGGGAGTTAAATTAAGTGGTGAATGGTTGGTGTGGTTGGAAAAGCTGTAGCTACATGCAACATACCACAAACGGGCCAATTAGATGTTTAATTTGATCTTTGGGACTGACGTTAAACATTTTTTTTTATGAAATTGTTACCTAACAATTACCGAGGTCATCGAGGTTACCGATTGGGTGATCACAGGTTGGAATAGTCGCTCTGCAGTGGGGGATTGAGCACTCCAAGTTGTTTGATGTCCCCTTCCACTTGTGCACCCACCTAAGGTGAGGTATATTCGTCTACTACGTTGACCGTCTGGGTCTAGAAGAATTGCTAGAAGAATTATGCGCTCAAAACGACGATAGATACATAGATAGATTCTGCAAACGTGCGTCGAATTCTGCCAATGATATCAATGTCATTCGGGTATGTAAGTACCTACATAATTGTACAGGCTTGTGAAAAGTAGACCCGCGGTGTTAACCTTTAAGCGTCAAAAATGTTTCTTAAGAGTACGATGTTGAGAAAGTTATATGAGAGCGCACCACTTTGTCTAAATCATTTTCTGTCATTAAAACTCTCGGTCAGTACGTTTCCAACATTAATAGAGACGCAAGCGTTCTCCATCCTCATTCTGCACAAACTGACGAGTTTGCCTGACAAGTGACAAGTTTGTCTGTAATGCTTAAAAAAAGTTCCTAATTTAAGTGTACATAGTACAACTCATTCAGCTCTTGACCTTCTCCTGCATCCAATTGTTAAATATGAATAAAGTTTAGTTCAAAAAGAGATAGATTTGCACTTTTTCTATTGTTTATTCAAATCAGAGAAACGTAGGGAGAATTATTTCCACAAAAATGAAAATGCGAAGCTAATCCAATGATCAAGTAAAATAACGTGCAGCATCGCATTCTGGGAAACAATGGGCAACCAACCGATACACCAACGAAAAACATAAGTGAATTGCAGACACAAAGCATCCACGGCTAATCTTTACCATCCCGACCATGTCTACTTAAGAGGTTAGTATGTTACTATACCTACCCGTAGTATTGCTACAGAAATTATAAACATTCTCGCCTCTTATCGAAGCTCCAGGTCCTCTTAATCAAAGGGATCGTATACTAACTAATGGAAGTGTCTGAAATTGAATTCCTAGAACAAGCGCATTCATTGTGTTCAACTATATGTCATATTTATATGTCAAAATGCCTAAGATCCCGTTATGTTACCTCATAAAATATTCAACCATACACACATACATTTTTAAGCAGATTGGTAAATCGATATCATGAATATATCCTTAAAAACGGTGTCACAGTCACACACGAGGACGATGCGATAGGCGCCATTACAATCCCAATTCTACGAGTACTAGCCTATATAACCGCCTCCGGTCGCAACTTTCAGATGGGCCGATATAAAAAAAAGGATAAAGGAAAAAGCACTTCTGGTGATAGGTATTTTATTTTCCTTCCACCAGTCGTTCTGTTTATGTTTTTTTTTTCGTTTCCTTCTTCTTGTTGTTCCATTTTCTTTACCTTTTATAAGTTTGAGGAGAATGACAAATTAATCAATTAATCAAGCACCGGGGACAGGCATCCCTTTTCCATGAGAGCGACTGATTTTTAGTCCTTTATATAATCTCTGTCACATTCACACGGATTTACTTTTATTAATTGGAATTGCGCAAAAAATGGGAAAATGAAAACTATTTGAACTGAGGTGACTGAAATACAAAATCAGATTCCTTTCATTACTTATGTGTTTATAGTGTTTTATATACAAAATGTGTTGCTGACATGCATGTGAGTAAATTACCCACTCTTGGTGTAGAAAGAAAAACATCAAGAAAGTGAAGTCAATTTGACTAAAAAGCCAATATTCGGAACTACGCGTTTGAAGCAGGTATATAAAGGCAAACTCTAAAATTGATTCCACCACAGGAGTTCTTTCAACGTCAAAGACCAACATAATATTGCGACTCAACTTTATAGCAGACATGTTTAAACATTAAGTAAGGTCCTCCAAGAAAACTATTTAAAACCTGAAACACGACGGGGAACCTACAGTTTGTAGTTACTGTCAAAAGTTTATGATTAAAAAAACCATGAGTACTTTCCTTAAAATCATTAATTACATTTTCCATAAGATATCCAATTTAACAATCTTGTGACGAAAGGAAATATTATTGAGGGAATAACATTCAGTGATAGTGGCTTCTATTGAGCCAACATCTATTTTGCAATCTTCGGTTTGACAATACTGAAATATGACATCGCACTACCGTTAAATTTTGATCAAATAATTTTAGGGCCAGTTTCAAGGGTTCTGGATAAAGTTTCGGATAGTTAGCTGACACATAACGCTTTCCAGCAGATAAAAGCTACTGATATTTTTTTCTTTTTCATCGTCAAAGTCTCTGATAAAATAACTTGCGGACAAATTTATCAGACACTAAAGTTTGTTTCGATACACATGTCATTTGTTTTGTATTTTTTTGTTTCGTGTTTTCTAATGTTTTTTGTTGTTTTAGGTCTAAAAAAAAATCTTTGATAAATTAACTAAAGCTATGAGTACACGACATGCCAAACACGACATACGAATGCCACTCTGACGTCAATTTGATGTCAGAATATGTCATAAAAGGGTGCATGTCGTGTACTCGGCATATTATTGACGCTGACATATGTTGGCATGCGTCTGTCACCCATATGTCCGACTCAGAATGGCATGTAAATTTCGGAGAATAGAAAAAAAAAATCGTTTGAATTGAAGATTTCTTGGACGTTTTTTAATCCATTGACATCGTAGCCATCGTTTGATGGAATTTGTTACTTTATGGCTTGAGAGAAAGAAGACGAACCATATTTTGGTATATATACTGTATTTATTTCGAAATGTCACCAGAAAGCACTAAAATCTTAATTTTACTAAGCAAAAAAAAAAATCACTCAAATTTCTAATATTTTAGAGCTTTCTGGTGACATTTCGAAATAAATCTATATATATAAAAATGAGTTCTAAAATGTGTTCGGGTACGTATAACTTGAAAACCACCGACTCTATTGAACCCGTATTTACAGATAATCTTAGGTATTAGCCCAGGAGTGCACTGAAGGAGATTGGTCAAAATTGGACAAAGGACGTGGCACCGCCCATACAAAAAAAAACATTCAAAATCTCATATCTCGAAAACTGCCGAATCGATTGAGCTCAAATTTACAGATAATCTTTGTTATTGGCCCAAAAGTGCTCCTCTGGAGATTGGTCAAAATTGGACAAAGGGCGTGGCACCGCCCATACGAAAAAAACATTCAAAATCTTTTATCTCGAAAACCGCCGAATCGATTGAGTTGAAACTTACAGACAGTCCTAGGTATTGGCCCAGGAGTCTGGTACAAATGTTAAGATTGGTCAAAATTGGACAAAGGGCGTGGCACCGCCCATACAAAAAAAATCAAAATACATATTATATCTCGAAAACCACCAAATCAATTCAGTTTGAATTTGCAGACAATCAAAGGTATTGGCCCAGGAGTGGTCATTGACCAAAATTGGACAAAGGGGGCACGACCAAATTGGATACTTTCTTCTACGGGTTTGTTCGTAATTGCCATCCGAAGGTTTAGGAAAAAAAAACGTAAAAGTAATCAATTTGTTTTGTTTCTCAATTTGTTTTGTTTCGTTGTTCATCAAAAGAGCCTGTCTGTCATGGGTGACCCTACTGGCAACTAAATCCGCCAACAGCATAGCCTGTTGAAACATTACAACTTAAGCCTCCACACCGCCAACGTCCAGAAAAGGACGCAACGGCGAGGTGACAGGCCCTTCGTGGTAGGAATGTTTAGGAAAAAAGCTAATACAATTTTCCTTCCACAGGCATTTTCTGCCGTTTCCGTTAGCCGGAATCGAATTCTGAAATCTTCATGGTCGAGCGGGTTTCAAAATAATTTGCCCTTGGGCGAGATACTCTGCTCCTACGGGGCCGTGTAGTATGATCGTAATATTCTTCAAATTCGTTTTCTAAAAACTCAAACAAATCCATGTTAGTCTTGATTGTCGTCTACGACCGTTAACAAAAGAATGCTCTGAGTGTATATATTTTTCAGCAACTTCAAAAAAATATTTTGTTTATCTTCCGGATAGAGACTTTAACAGCCACTTGAACCGGCTGATAAACTATCCGATACTTTATCTGTCAGCTATAACTATCCGAAACCTTGGAAACAGAAAGTTGAAGTTTATCTGACATATAAATTCCGAATACGCTATCCGAGACTTTATCAGCTAGTCTTGAAACTGGCCCTTAAAGTCATTATAAATAAATAAATAAATTATAAATTATTTATCTTAAGGCCGCGTGTTAACTGATATAAATAATATTATCTTCGGATAATTTTCTATCGTGGTGGAAAACGAATCTCCAGCTGTCAACAATTTATTCTGCTCCGGGAGGAAGATAATAAATTATCTAATTTTTGACATTTTCTTTTGCTTGAGTTTTGCTGGAATATTCAAGAGGAAATAAAACACAGAATTTCAGTAAATTAATACCGTTACATTCGATAAATATTTGTTTTTTTTTTTTAAGATTGGAGTTTGGTGAACTTCTGTGCAACAAAAATTTAGCCGAAGATAATTATTTAGGGCGGTCTAATAAAGTGTAGAAATGGTATTTTAAAAAAATTTTAAGTATAATCCGTTTCTTTCAGGACTAAAAATTGTCAAGCCTAGTTCCTCTTTACGGATTTTTTCTCGAACAGTCCGAGTCGACTAATATGTTTTTTTTTAACGTCTGATTTGCCGGAGCATTAACATGCACTTCGACCTAAGAGATCTATTGGGCTTGCCGTCAGATATATTAGGGGTATTCACGATTCGGTGTATCTAGGTCTAGTAAAATTGTGAAATTGTATTTTTTTAATTACATCGTGAGCACACTTTTTCTAATCTCTATAGCAATACTAGACATTTTCTAATCTCTATAGCAACACTAGAAAATAACAAAAAACATTGGAAATCGAACTGACATTTGCGAACTAATACATTTTACAATGTTGTAGTTTTTTGATACTATAGGTCTGGGGTATAGTAAAAGTGTAAAAGTGTAGCTAGTATATTTTGTTGTTATAGTGTAAGAAAATTTCACACTTTTACACTTTCACAATGATACTAGACCTGTGGCCTATTTCACCAAATTACAATTATAATTACAAAATTGTATTTGTTGATTACATTTTCAAATTTGTTTACTGAAATTCTGTTTCACAAACTACAACCTTAATTCTAACAAATTTGAAAAGAGAAAAAAATGAAGGGAAATTGTATTTGTTATTTACAAATAGAAGAAAAAACCGTTTCACCGTTTATTTTTCAGAGTTGTAAACAACAACTGTTTTTCATAATTTTGTAATTTTTCTAACTGATAACATCAAAGAACAAAATTAACAGAACACAATTTTTATCGGTTTTATTCGCGATAAGAAAAATATTTTATTAAATAATGTTCTAACCCGTTAGAAATTGATGTATCGGTATCAGTCAAAAGTTTTTTTTCAGACTGATTTGCAATCCGGTCCAATTTTTCTTAAGGACTTGGACTATTCTCGCGAATTTCAGCTATCAGTTTCGAAATTTCTCTAGCGGTTTAATAATGTGGATTGCGAATAAACTTTGACAATTCGCGCCGATGGTGTTTTCATTCGCGGCAAAAAGTTTGGAATTCGAAATTTCGTTGTTTAATCTATTTTTAATCTTGATTTCAATACATTTTTATAGGATAATTAATTATCCTTCTTTTGGAATAGTAAAATGTTCAATTTTCTGTTGATAAATGCATCAAAAGTGGATTGTTCGCATTCATCAATTCGTTCGTTCGCTTTCATGTGCATGGTCCTTTATTTACTCTGCACCTTTTTGGCGGAAACATTTCATTGAAAACAAAAGAGAAATATCGTAGCTAATTCGTAAGTTTGTCTTCGGCTATTTAGCACAAAATTAAGGCGATTTCGTTTGGGATTCTCAGATTCGTGTTTCAGATTTCAGATTTCGGCTGTCCAATCGAACAAAAAAAGTATACTGAGCTGTTGGTGTTGGTGGCGTAGCTGCCAAAGTTGTTTACCTTTTTTGTTGTGAAGCTATTTTTCAATTATAAAACAAATCTCCTAATAAATATTCCAAATATAATGTTCCCCACGTCTTCCACAAAATTGCAAACTTTGATGCTTTTTCTCGCTTACAAATAATAAATACTGCAACTGGAGAAATTGCTGGTATGAAGAAGACGAAGCAGTATTATCACAAGACGACGACAAGGACGATGAATATGTGGCACATCATGAATATGAAAATAGCATAAACTATTATTTGTTACATATTTCTCCAAATTTTGGTTTATATTATTTATTTTAATATGGTTTTTCACTAGTTCTAACTTTTTCGGCCAGACTTTCCGTAAAACGTAAACAAACGCCAAACGTCAAATCATATGTAAGAAGTGTGTTTTCTCGAGCAACTCTGAGAAAAAATCTAAATTCGGAAAAGTGCTATCGACTCTAAAAAAGATTGCTTATTTTGTACCAAACGAAAACGGCTTTATAATATCACTATCGGTGCCACTATGCCTTCGACACAGACATTTTTAGGTTTGAAAAGCGATTCCTTTGGAAAATTACAAATTGTTACTAAATCGACACACGATCTTTATATTGTAAGAAATTTTCAGTAATTGAACAAATTTGTAAAATGCCTTGATTTGGTGAAACGCAAACTTGAAAAAAAATATGCATTTTAACATATTTTTACTTGTAAGCAACAAAGAAAATTAACTTTTGGTGAAACGTAAATAATGAAATTTCTACAAATTTCCCTTTGTAAACAACAAATACAATTATGTAATACAAAATTTTTGTGAAACAGAAAAAATCGATTTTTTCACAAATTTGTTAAAAAATGCCTGTGAACAACAATTTGTAAGTTGGTGAAATAGGCCACTGATACACCGAATCGTCATCATTTTCAAATGGTCCGCTTGTCCATTAAGTGGGTCGCGGGTGTAGGTTGCTCAAGTGGACCCTCCAAAGCTCTCGATCCTCCGCCATCGACTCCAAATCATCAAGGGCAATCCCCATACGGGTAGAGGAGAGATTATGGACTTGATCTAACCATCTCATCCTAGGTCTACCTAGAGGACGCCTGCCTGATGGTACGGATTCCATAACACGTCGTGGAATCCTGGTCGGGGACATGCGTTTAACATGACCAAGCCACCGAAGCATGGACCGCTCCGTCCGGAGAAGTAGCTGCTCGACATTGAGTTCCTCACGTATTCTGGTATTTCTAATGCGATCTCTACGAGTCACACCAGCAATACAATGGAGAAATCGCATTTCGGCAGCTTGTATTCGCGATCTTATTCTTTCGGTCATTACCCAAACCTCATGACCATATGTAAGAGTTGGAGCAAACACCGAATTAAAGACTGACAACTTAGCTTTGACACCAAGTTCAGTCCTCCTAATAACAGAATGACCAAGCTGTCTCAAAATTGCCCCAGCCTGACCAATCCTACAGGAAAACTCAGCATTGCTCCTTCCATCACTCGTGAATAAGACCCCGAGATACTTAAACTTATCCACCTGTTTCAATGGGACTCCACTAACATGCAGAGTGCATTGAACAGGCGTTCTGGAGACGACCATCACTTCAGATTTGTTCACGTTAACCTTCATCTCAGCTTCCACACAAACGGCTACAAACCGATCGAGTGCGCGCTGAAGTTCAGTCTGAGAGGACCCAAGGATGACCAAGTCGTCAGCGAAGAGCAAATGACTTATCCTCAGATCTCCCAATTCGAAACATTCTTCGCCAAGACTGCGCTGTAACATCCAGTCCATATAAGTAATGAAAAGGAGAGGAGACAAGACGCACCCCTGGCGAAGTCCAACGCCCACGGTGAAAGGTATTGATTTAACGCCGTTTATCCGGACACAGCTTTTACAGTTTGTGTAAAGAGATTGAATGGCTCTCAAGAGAGAACCGTCAACTCCATACTCCTGCAATACACTCCAGAGTTTACCTCGAGGGACTCGGTCGTATGCTTTCTCCAAATCTACGAAGCATGCGTAAACAGGTGTAGCATACTCCCAAGCCTTCTCAAGCACCATTCTGAGAGTGAATAACTGGTCGGTTGTGCTTCTGCCAGGACGAAAACCGCACTGCTCATCTCCTAATCGTGCCTCGACCACAGCTCTGCAACGCGTTTCCAGCACCTTGGCAAAGACTTTACCGGGGAGACTTAAAAGTGATATACCCCTGTAATTGGAGCAATCCCTTTTATCCCCTTTCTTGAAAAGGGGCACAATCACCCCAATCTGCCAATCGCTGGGAGTTTCGCCGCATTCCCAGGCCACTTTAATGACACGAGAGAGCCATTTAACTCCCTCTTCACCTAAGGCCTTAAGCATTTCTGGCCGGATTTCATCCACTCCGGCAGATTTGCCAGCTTTTAGCGATTTGATCGCAAAAGTGACTTCCTCTACCGTGGGACTATTACACCGAATCGTGAATACCCCTATTATGTTTAGGTTACTAGCGCTTCTACTTTCCTAATGTAGCTGATAATACATCCAGCAGAGGATTTCCTTAGTTCTACGGTACTTATTATATCCCTGAAGAATGATTTCCTTCTTATACCGCAAAGGGCCCGGCATTCACATATGATGTGTTCGGCTGTTTCGTCTTCTTCACGACATAGTCTGCACTCCGGTGAGTCAACTAAATGCATTTTATTTAGGTGATATCGCTAACCGTGGTGGCCCGTTAGGCAGCCTGCTAAGTTTTTGATATCGTGCCTACATAGATTTAGTATCTTATGTCGTTTTCGATTGGTAATCCAGAACCGTCCGGAAGCAATCCGAACGCTTCTGATAGCGTTCGATTGGCACTCAACTGACAGTTCTTCTACTGAAAATAAGAGAAATTTGCTTCTGGATTTGAATTCAGAATCGCGGAGAGTTCTTCCGGACGCTTCTGGATTACCAATCGAAAACGACATTAGTCGCATCTGCTTTAAAGGGCTGAATAGCTCTTTTGGCATGTCTTAGGCCTGGGATGTTCTCCCAATATGAATTACATTTGTTTTGCTCTCAGCTTTTTATAGACAGATTTATAGCTGATTTAGGGATTGCACAGAAGGGTTCGGGTCCAATGAAAGTGGTTTCCGAGCCTTTTCTATCTAGTTCATCAGCTTTTTCATTACCCTCAATCCCCTTATGGCCGGGGACCCACCATAATTTGGTTTTGTTCCTGGAACTAAATGATTGAAGCAGTGCAGTACTGATTTGGAGTCAATAATGTGTGAGCTAAGGGCTTTTATACTTTTATAGCTGCTTGACTGTCCGTGAATATATGGATGTTAGCGCCTTTAATACCTGAATTGTATACAAGGTTTGCGCATTATTTAATGGCATGGAAAAATGCGCAAACCTGATATGTACTCTGACCAGATTGTTGCCGCTCTACAGCTCATAGAGTTCGTTGTTATATCTCGTCCTCTAAAGCCCGTCAACGCAAACGGGACCGAAAATAATTCGAAGAATTTTGCGTTCGAAACCGCCTTTGCTAACGTCCATGCTTCCGCGCTATAGACCAGGACTGGGATAATTTGGGTCTTATATAGAGCCTCCTTAGTCAAGAGACTTGACAATATCTTACTAGTCAGTTGCCTTCTTAGGCCAAAGAAACAGCGGTTGGCAAGTTTAACTCTTCGTTTGATTTCTATTGTGGTGTCATTGTCAGCGGTAGACAAAGTCCCGAACCACCTCAAAGTTGTAGCAGTCTATCGTAACATTCGATTCGTCGATTTTTGGGCGTGCCTTCTTGTTGACAGCGTGTATTTTGTTTTGCCCTCATTCCTTTTGTCGCTTCTGTGCCAAACTGCCAATACTTGCAAACGTACCAGTGACAGCTTGCCTGAGTTTTCTTAATGATGTCAATGTCATCCGAAAGTAATTGCACAGGCTTTTGAAAAATTATGTCTCTGGTGTTGGCGTACGAGTTTCCCATAATTTTCCCAAGTATTAAGTGGAAAAAGTCACATGACAGCGCATCACCTTGTCTAAAGCCTTTTTTGACATTTCATAGGTATCGGTGAAATTTTGTTCAACCTTTATGGATGATGTAAGCATTGCTCGATTGCAAGCAAGTATTGAGGAAAATCCCGAAAATTGCTATAGGTGACGAGTTGATGAAATCAAGGCGGTATTAACAAAGAATCTACGATTAATGCGGCAATGATTGATCAATTTTTAAGGTCAAAGGTAGATAAAAATCCAGAATTGTGGTTCCAACAAAATGGATCTACAGCTAACACAGCTCGTCGAACTATGGCTTTCCTATATATTTTCTGATTTTAACTTAAGATCGTGTTTGAAGGATTTAAAGGCTTCAGACTTTGACATGAGCATGCGTATACATACCAAACAGTCCGATCTGTTTTCTCTCTATATAAGAGCTTATTCCGCATTTCTGCAGACAGTCGGTTATGAGATGTGGAGCTAATTCAGCGGTCTACAGAAGTCCAATAAGTCAAAAACCACGCAACAGCTTAAGACAACTAGGTATCCTAGAAGAAAAAATGATGAAAAAGGTAGGAAAAGACCACGTCACGTCGGTCGGGTCGAAGAAAACAATGGCCACCATCGGAGAGATACTATCTGGACAAATTTCCAAACTATAATCTAGACCTAAACTAAAATCTATATAATAAACAACTTTTGATTTTATTACAGTGCAGACGACGAGTAAGTTCACAAAAATCTGTTTATCAGGGTATGGTACGTTTCGTCAAAATCGAAAATTAACGTTTCGATATAAAATTCGATATAAAATTCTAGGGCTCATCCTTTAATGGACAAAAAAGAAAAAAAAACATATTTCACTCGAACGCTTACTATGCCTCAGGACCTTAAGGGTCCTTTTGCTCCATTCAATAATTTTATTCTAAAGCGCGAAAACAATTTCAAAACCCACTTCCTGTAACAACACAACACTTACCTTAACCACGCTCGTCGAGCTCCTACCATTTAGGCATTTACTGAAAGCCCCAAATAAAGCCGGCAAGGCACTCTAAATTGTTAGCATATTTTATTCATGATACTTATTACAAACATATGCACTACGTAAATTAATTACCATTTTCTGAAATCCCTACAGCAGCTGCTTTACAACTTCGAGAGCCATAGAGATAGACACAATTCAACTCCTCCCCCAGCCCCAACTGTGTGGCATGGGCACAACACTGGAACCACGACAAAGATTAACACACCGCAATCCTGCAACATCAACCCAACAACAAACAAAGAATAAAAAAAACCCACCCCTCCGCCAGAATATATAAATTACCGGATGCAAGGTAAAATGTCCGACAGGGAGCAATATACCAACAAAAATCTGTTGTAAATAGTAAATGACCTTGAACTCCCAACACGGGCGAGTGATGGGTGCTGCTTGTGATACTCTGCCAACCCAACCATATCGTAAGGATGAAAAGTAGGATGTGGGCCATAGTAGCATGTGTCTATGCGGGTATCAGATTACAAAACAAAAACAAACGGCCAGGACAAAGGGAAAAATAATAAAGCTCCTGTTCCACCCAGTAGCACACTGCTGTGCAGACTTGCTTTTTTTTTTTAAGATCTAGTCCAATACGGCCCAGCCGTTCTATGTACAGCACGCTTTACAATATTAGATTATATTTGCTTTATTACAGATATCCTGTGTTTCCTTTGTTGTGTCTTATGTGTTTGTTCTCAGCCGGTGAGCGCTACAGCTGTAAGTTTCATACGCCGCCCGCCTGTAAGCTTTTATCATGTGCTTTTACCCCGCACAATAAAAGCGGAGAAATATATGAGTAGGAAGTATACATAGAGTGGTGGGGGTGGAGCAGGCATCGAAATGCCACGTGCATAGAAGTCCGCCGACAGCAGTACATGGCAACTTTTATTACATAAAGCAGCCTGACACAAAGGCACACAACTATGCGTAACGAACCTGCTGGAGGTTACCCTGTTACGTGCTTTTGCTCTGGGATAGGAATAATGTCAGGAGCTGTTACCGCTTGAGGGGATCTGTTTGTAGTCTTCAATCTCAATAGTGTTGCCAGATGGGAATAGGATTATCACAGGCGACATCTCTGCAATAATTTGTATGCCACCCATACTTTCAATTAGAACATAACTTTGTTAGATTTTGAAAAGGAAATTGTTGCGTCACTGGGATTGAGTGAAAGTGTAATTTTTTTGAATGTCGAGCACGGGTTGAGGGAACGTGCCAAAGAAAATAATATGTTGAAATAGGTTATTTTGATTTGGTGAACCGTGGCATGTCTACCCAGTATACATTAGGTGTTTCGTGTTTGTACTCTGACGAGAGTTTTCTGCTGACATTTTGCAGGCTCTTTGATTTGAGAAGACTAATTATTGTTTCCATTGACATACTATACATGGACTGCTAGCAGCTAAATTTTCGTTGAAGCAAACATAAACACTAGCCCTTTTGGTTCACGGCGGAGAGAAACAAAAACACTCAAATGTCATCGAGCAATTCGTGCGATTTGTTTTGTGTACTGAGTGTGCCATACTGCCATCTATTATAGAACGTTCGAAATAATTTAAATAAGTCGTTATTTTTGCGCAGTTGCAATGTTTCTACAATGGATGGCACTGTGTTCTATGTAAAAAATAGCAAAGGCGCGCAGAGGTTGAAACCTCTTTCCACTTTCGCCGCACTGAACCAAAAGGGCTAGTGCTTATGTTTGCTTCATTTTTCCTCGCAGGTTTGAATGAAACTGACATTTCACTAGCAGTCCATGTATAGTATGTCAATGATTGTGTTGGTTTCGCATGGTTACAAACATCAAGATTGCGCCATCTTTTGTTAGCATTTTGTAGAGCTAATGAGGAGATTTGGTATGGTATGTTTCTACGGCCTGAAGTCCAGACCAGTTCAGTTGCTTCACGTCAGTTATCCGGTACTCTTCTATAGGACTGTGTTATGGGACTGAGAAAATCGCACTTTCTACACCGTCATTCGTCTTTTTATAGTGCGTTTCCGTTAATGATAGCATTCCTTTCCATTGCTGTCTCTTGGGGATACTGGTAGTAAGCTTAGTTTATTTAGGTCCAGCACTGTAGTGTAGGTACGTAGTGCGCAACTTCTGACCGTTTGCTGGTACAACTTAAAACGATATAAGTTCTACCCAAAATCTTATGGGCTACTTTTTGTAACGCATAAACTGTCACATAGGAGTTTATGTGGAACTTAAACCTCTATTGTCCTTAATGTATAGATATAAAAATGTAGGGGAAAGGTCGGAACAGTGAGACACTTTTTTTTCAAACGGTTATATCTCCGAAAACTTTAGAGCTATCAAAATAATTTTTTTATGGTATCTTACGACATATTTCCGCTGTATTTTGCCATACAAAGTTTAGCGAATAATTCAAAGACTACTTCACCATGAGTTGAATTGTTGAAGAAGGTTTGACAGGGGTCCGAAGAGTGAGACAACGTAGGGCGAACAGTGAGACAGTACAATAATTCCAATAAAATCTCGTCTTAAACTTTTTTTTATCAAAAAAATACATGAGTTTTATTCATTAAACATAATATTATTTATTAATTAATAAGAACAAAAACAACAACAAGTATATTTAGGTATGTAAAAAAAAATAAAAAAACTTAAATCAAATTTGAGTGTTCATATTATTTTTTAAAAAGGCTTTTAATAAACCAAATCAATTGAATTTGTTGAAAATTAATAGCAATACAATTAAAAATAAATAAAAACATTTTCATGTTGAATAAAACAAAAAAAAATAAGTATTTGAGGTTTCTTCCATAGCTTTAACATGTCTCACTGTTCGTCCATTTAATCTGTCTCACTGTTTGATTTTCATCATTTCAAAGAAAAAAATATTTACGTAAAAAACTGACAAGGCTATCGTAAATTTTTGTTTGTACAATTAAAGAACATAATAATAACAAGAAAATAAAAAAATATTGGTTCACTTATCTGAATATTTGACGTTTCTACACAAAATTTAGAAACATATAAAAAAATACTTCTGACCTTTTTTTTAGGTCCTTACATACCGAAAGCACAGGCGCAGTTGGTTGTTGTTAGGAATAGAAACAATAGGTGCAGAATGAAAAATAATCGGTATTGTATTAATCAGCATGTCTGTGCGTGTTTCTGGGAAGCAAACAAATGGAATGTCTCATTGTTCGGACTGTCTCAGTGTTCCGACCTTTCCCCTACTCAATTTCTTTGGACCACATTTTTCTGGAGACATAGATGTCTATCATAGTCTGCCCGACTGATGTCGCTAAAATACCTGATTCGATTGATTTCTTTAGTGTGATTACAAACGGACAAGAGGTCTTCGTAATAAAGTTGAACAGTGGTTTGGTCTCTCCTCTGATCATTTTGAAGTCATTTAACCATTTCATTTCTACATCGAGACATAAAAGGCCACCATAACCAACAAATAGCAAAACTATATGTATAACTTCGAAAAAGATAGGTATAGGTCAATATTGAACTCAGTGTATTACTCAAGATGCCTGATGAAGTCAGTGCTGGTATATTCTCCAAAGACTTGGAAAAAAGATTTTCGGTTGCACATCCCTTAAGGAGATTGCCAAATTGTAAGAGATAACATTGCCATACTAACGTCATAACCAGGCATTCGGCAATTGGTAGGCATACCCAAAGGTTGGGCGTCCCTTACAATGATTTCTGCAGAAGCAGCATAGATGAGGAAAAGGAGGAGACAATATATACTTGTCCTGATCTCGCCAGTATCTGGAAAGCCACACTAGGTCAGTACCTTTATCAAAATGTTAACGGTCTTAACAATGCTAGTATGGCGAACACATACAACTTACAGCTTCATTAAAAAAGTAATTGATTCCAGGAGCGGATATATACCCGTCCCTCCCAGTGGCAGCACAATAGACCTATTTTGCTCTAAGTGCACATCATCGACGACCATAAGAGGACTGTTCAAAAACCATGCAACCCAAAAAAGAAAATGCAGGCATTTTACAACCAATTATAGAAGAAACCCCCTTATAAAATTCAAAAACCCCCTTCAAAATTTGCTCAGGCGTATTCTTGAGCGTATCTTAAGCATTTAACAAGGTGTGGCATGAAGTCCCTAGAATGGTATCTAGAGAATAGAATAAAACACGGACACATATCTTTACAATTTTAAATGAGAACGCCAGGTGTGCCGCAAGGAAGCGTGCTTTGGCCACATGTGTACCTATTTTGCAAGTGATAATTCGCACACAGAATGTACTATCGTAGCCACTGAATCTATGAGTTCATTTTAGCCTAGTGGCAAGCACTACCCAACCTTCAAACTATGACAAAGCCTCAAGGAATGGCCTGTATTGATACCACTGAGTTCAATGAAAGCCAATCGCATAGGCCTAGAGGCTATACTTAATTTTAAACCTAGACGCTAGACCTTTTTGTAAAGGAATCTGCTGCAAACAATCTTCTTATGCTATTATGCTGTGCCTGGAAATAAAAAACCTGATGATCTAGCAGACATCATCCCTCAAACTAAACCCAACCGATACTTCAGTAATAACTTCCCCGGTCTTACGAACTAAGTCCTAAGTGGAACTATTCCGCTAACCAAAATGAATTAACCCCACAAAACTTTACCTAAGAATTAGTTCACAAAAACCCACGATTTTCAGGAACTAAGAACCGACTTACGTTACGTTACTGACAGCGAAGTAGGTTCGCAAGGCTCTGCGAAATAAGGCCCCAATGAAATAAGGCCAAAAAAAAAAATTAAATAAGCCCCCAAAAAATTATACAGAAAACAACAACAACGATTTTTAATACAATTTGGGGTGTTATTTCCTTTTTTGGGTCCTTATTTCCTAATGAAAATTGGGGTATTATTTCATTATAAGGCCCCAAAAGAAGAAATGAAATAAGACCCCAAACGAAAAACGAAACGAAACGTATGGGGGGGGGGGGGCATGCTGCCTGGGTTTACTGTCAAGATTTGGGGCCTTATTTCACATTTGTTTGGGGCCTTATTTCATCTCAGTGGGGACTTATTTGATATTTGAAATTGGGGTATTATTTCATTATGAAATAACACCCCAAATTTGGGGTCTTATTTCATTTTCGCTTTTGGGGCTTTATTTCATTGGGGCCTTATTTCCTGCAGCCGGTTCGCAACGGTTAAAAAGTGGAATATATATGGAGGGTATGCTGTCCTCCTGCAACCTCCCTGCTTGGAGGCAACGTTTTTTTTAGAAACTAACATCGCACCTTCTCCAAATCGTACAGTGACCTCAAAAAGGGGGAGACATATCAATATTCCACATGCATTGCGGACATACTTCGTTGGGAATTAGTTCATAATGAATTACGTCTTAACTGAACTGCATATATTCGGTGGAACTAAGTTGATTCTGGAAATTAGTTAGTATGGTCAACATGGCAATCATAGAGAACCGATTGAGAAAAAAAATAATAGTATCGACAAAATGAAAGATGGAGAAAGCTTATAACCAGTATGAAATACTTTTTCATTGACTTGGAAGAAATTTCCAGCAGGTGTATGAATTACCTAGGCCCGTACCTAGATTAAAGGTTTCCATATAGTGTAGGAGTTAAGGCTAAAACACACCGCCGCGATTGCGATTGCGATCTATCACAACACGTGTATTCAAGTCTGTTCATGCACACCGAGTACGATATAAGCGGCGATTGTCGTGAAAGTTTGCGTTCGATCGCGTCTCTCGCTGCATGTAGCATTTTATTGTCCTATCGCGCAATGGTGAATGCGGAAAAGGTAATTTCGTGTGTGAAAAATCATCCAATTTTATATGATTTGGCACAAGTACGATAACTCAGGCGCCGAAAATGGGAGGGTGGTCTATCTCGCTTCGTTTAGGCGGGAGTGGTATTTAAAAAATTAACTTAAAATTAATAAAAAAACCAGTAAGACAATTATCTTCGACTATGCCGAAGCTCAAATACCCGGTACTATATTATTGTAAAATAAAAAAAATATTTTAGTATTAAAAAATTATATATTTGTATGGGAGGTATGGGTACTTTTTATTCGACCAAGCTCATTTTTTGTCAAAATTTTTTCAATATTATTAAAACAATATGTGCAAAGTTTAAACTTGCTATCTTTACTGTAGCTATTTAAATTTAATTTTTAACATAAAAAGCTATATAAATCTGATACTTTTGTATGGGAGGTAGTAGTAGTTTTCATCCGATCTTGCTCATCTTCGAACTTAGGCTCAGTTTGGTGGATAAAAGCTTACGTACCAAATTTCAAGTCGATAGCTCTTAAATTACGGCCGTAATCGTGCGGACAGACAGACGGACAGACAGACGGACATCGCTAGATCGACTAAGAAAGTGATGCTGATCAATAATATATATAGTTTGACATACCTAAAACGCCTCCTTATGGGCGTTACAAATGGAATGACAAAGTGAATATACCCTCACCACAGTGTAATACCGGGTATAAAAAAAAATCAATGGCAAAGCTAACAATAAAAGGCTTTCTAATTTTTGAAACCCAGGAATCTGTTCTTGTGGCGCTGATAGGCTTACATTTTCATGTTCAGTAGTCACCACAAACTAAGAAAGTTACAGGCTTGAGAAAAAAAAGTACCTAGGTCTTACTCTATTTGTTCAATATTGAGGAATTAGATACCAAAGTTTGTTTGTAGTTTTTACTGCCGAAATCCATTATACATACCTACCATACAATATAAATATAAAGAGTCCGCCATCTAACGTTTTTTTTTTTTTTTTCAACTAGTGCTTATTTCGCGAATGGTAACACTTAGCTCATGTCTGATTTGACAGATAATTAGTTTTATCCTTCCGCTGAACGAATATGGTTGTGTATACGCTTGAACAACGCTGGGAAATATTGCGACATTATTTTGAAAATCATGGTAATGTTGCAGAATGTGTGCGAAAATTGCGTAAGGATTTTGGAAGAAGAGAAGCACCGTCAGCTCCGTATGTTCGTTATCTTGTGAAAAAAGTGAAAGAAACTGGCATCCTCATCGATAAACCAAAGCGTGAAAAGCCAAAAACAGTGCGTACACCCGAGAAAATTGCTGCTGTGGCAGAAAGTGTGCGTGAAGCGCCATCAACATCAATTCACCGTCGTTCTCAACAATTGAACATTTCGGAGACATCATTTAGACGAATTTTGCATAAAGACCTTGTTATGACGCCATACAAAGTCCAATTGGTTCAGGAGTTGAAGCCAACTGACCATCCAATGCGTTTTCGCTTCGCTAAGTGGGCCTGCGTCTGCGATCGACTTAGAGAAGATGCCGATTTTGCCAAAAAAAACATCATTTCAGATGAAGCTCATTTTGATCTTGGCGGGTATGTAAACAAGCAAAATTGTCGCATTTGGGGCACAGAAAACCCGCACGCATACATTGAAAAGCCGATATACCCAAAACGAGTCACTATTTGGTGCGGATTTTGGTCCAGAGGCATAATTGGGCCATTTTTCTTCGAAAATGAGCAAGGAGTGGTCGTTACAGTCAATGGCGATCGTTATCGGGCCATGTTGAACGAATTTTTGTTCACAAAAATTTAAGAGGAGGATATTGGCAACATTTGGTTTCAACAGGACGGCGCACTATGGGCCCAAGTGAGGTTTTGCGTCTCAAAAATCTGTAACTTTTTTATCTCTCGAAAGAATTAAATTAAATTTTGCACACATGATCTCGAATGTATTGCTTATCAAGTAATACAAGTTTTTTAGTGTTAATATTTTTTATTCATATTAAAAAATTATTCAAAATTAAAAATACTTCAATTTGTGGACATAAAATTGCATGGGAAGATTTTACTGTCCATTTGAAAAAACGGATTTTTTCACAGTCCGATTGATTTTAGTTCTGTTAACACAGATCTGCAAACAAAATTTTGCGGTCTCTTACCGTTTGGGCGTGGCACACCCCCAAATTTCAAAAAAACTCCATATAAAATAGTACCAATATTTCAGGAACGGAGGTCAAATTTTTCCAAAATTATTTTTTTTATATTAACTAAATATCCACTTAACTAATAAAAAAAATCGGATCATAAAAACCGGAGATATAAGAAAATTAAAAAACGCAAAATTTGCACTTTTTTGTACTGATATTTCTTACTTACTTTCAAGGGCATTGGCTAATACTTTGCATTTTTTTATTAACCCTTCATACATTTTTTTTACAAAAGTCGCATAAACAGTAAGATGTGTATGCTGCCCTCCTGCAACCCCCCTGCCTGTGGTCACTGTAGGTTTTGGAGTGGGTGCGAGTTCGATTATATGCAAAGTTTTTATTTTTTGTTTGCTTCCCTTTCCGCCAAAGTATGTAAAAGACCATTTTACATATAAAAAAACTTCAGCAGTATCTTCGACTGTGACGGGCTAAATACTTTTAAAGGCAAAGTGGTTACCAAAGTCATAACGGTTAAAAAACGACCAATCGGTAAAAAAGACGCGCATTATTCGAAAGTTCAAATTTTGCGTTTTTTAATTTATTTATATCTCAGGTTTTTATAGTCCGATTTTGATGAAACTTTTTTATAAAATAACTGAACATTTATTTAATATAACAAAATTAGTATTGGAAAAATTTTACACTCCGTTCCTGAAATGTTGGGACTTTTTTATATGGTGTTTTTTTAAACTTTGGGGGCGTGCCACGCCCAAACGGTAAGAGACCGCCAAATTTTTTTTGCAGATCTGTATTTAGGGCGGACTGTAAAAAAAAATCTGTTATTTTCGAAACAAAAATCTTGCCCCGTAATCTAACTCAAGTAGCACAAAAGTCTACAATACACCAAAATATTTGGTGTATTTTATGCATTTTCAATATAAAAAATACACCACTTTTTAGTGCAGTTTTTGCACATTTAATTTCGATTCAGTGTAAATAATACCGTGTTCTCGTATATAATTAACACCGGCTGTACAAAAATTATACCGATTTTCGGTATATGAATTGTGCTAGTGGTATAAAAATTGTTCTGGTTACTAGGATATAATATACTCCAGAGTTGTATATTATGTACTGATAATTAGCTCAAATTATACACCAATGGTAAACAGTTTACACCACATTTTGGTGAAAAACTTTTTCCTTGAGTGTGAAAAATACACGATAATTCGATTGATAAAATACACCATTAGCGTATTAAAATCCTAAACTTAGAATTTATTCTGGTGTAAAATTTAAACCGAAGTTTATTTTTTCCATCGGAAACAGAGTTTAAGCTAAAATTTACACCGTTTTTTATTTTTTGATGAAAGATGTATCTGCTAGAATTATAAACTCATTCTATGATTCTAAGTAGGTATTCACATTCATAATATAGACGTAAGAAAATCATGAATAAATATCAATGTGAGTGCCTAATTTAACAACGAAGCCCAATCTGTCGATTTATTTTCTGTCCTACCCCGTCTAAAAATCGAGCGCCTCGAAAATTTTAATAATTAAAGATTTTTTATTCGATGCGTGAAAATTAGTTTTTCGAAAATTATAATTTTCTGGTTGTTTTTTAAATTATTTAGAGACGTACTCTAAAAAACGAGTCAAAAATACAAAAAATGCGGCATGATTAAGTCGATATATATAGTAAAATAAACAATCATTGTCTTCATTCTAAATATGGCGGCCAGCCGAATCTTATTTTTTCCTAATATTCCTTGAAAAATATGGCCGTCGTCCAAAATATACACCAATTCCTGAATTTGGATATAAAAATGCACCAATTTAAAAGAAGAAGGAGAAAAATACACAATTGTAGAAGTTATATGCAATATTCTGTTTTCGGTGCATTTATTTTGCTGGAAACTGTGTAAAATATTCACTGATTTGTAGAATTTCGTGAAATTGATGCAAAAAATGCACCAAAGTTAAAGGAGAAATGAGAAAAATGCACCATTGTGAGAAATACAGTGCGGTTCACTTGTTTAGACGCACACATTTTATTAAAATTAGGCAGGAAAAAAGTGTTGAATTTTCAGAAAAGTCAAAAGTTAAAGCTTAACTCTCGAAACGCTTTTGAAATCGTGAAATGGCTCATAAAATAGCTCGAAGTGAAGACTTGATAAGAAACTTTGTAAACAATAGAGTATCTTATGGAAAGAACTACAAAGCAAGGATCGTGAAAGTTTTAACACCACAAAACAATCGAAAATTGTAAGAATAGTGCCTTATGGCGCTCAATTTACAAACAAAATTATAGAATTTGCTGGTTTTTTTTTTGTAGCAAATCCACTTGCGTTGTGCTATTGTCAATGCTTTATACCCAAATTTTACAAAACTACAAAAAAAACCCACCGCCTAATCATGGATGCAAGAAACCCAGGCCTTGAATTTTCAAGGTCTGCCATGGCATGGGATATGAACATTAAGGTGGTCTCCAGAAATTGAAGCAAAGTCGACTTTTCGAACAAAAAGGAGTTTAACTTGGATGGTCCTGCAACTATAACTATTACTTTCATGATCTCCACAAAGAAAATATGTTTTGAACCGTCATCATTCAAAATTAGGGGTACTAATGGTATATGTGGTGCAATTTCATTCTTCGGCGCTTTTAAATTGGAAATCGTTTCCAATAAAATATTAGTATTTCTTGCAAAACTTTTTTTGGACACAGTTTTTTCCGTAATAAAGCACCTTTGTGGACTTATTCCATGGATATTCCAGAAGGATAACGTGCATATACGCACAATTCACGCCTTGTTAAATAATGGATTGTCAGTGAAAATATTAAAATATTGCACTGTCCCCCACATTCGCATAATTTTAATTTTATTGAAACTCTTGCCCCGTGAAATTTTTTGAAGCAACAATCAGTATCAACTCAATCAAGAGCTGATTGTAGCGATCAAAGCTTCTTGAGAAAATATATCCTTGAATTACCTACCTTCAAAGTTCATTATGGCTCTTTGAAGAATATAACTTTTGAGATTATATCCAATGGTACTGCCTCACACATTATTAAAATAACTAAAAATTTACTAAAATAAATAAAAATATTGCAAACAATTTTGGTGTTTTGTTGTTTTTCGACTTTTTAACAGGTGCGTCTATTCAAGTGAACCAAAAAAAATATGCACACGTTTTGCATGGTGTATTAAGAAATTAGTAATGATTTTTTTTATAGTGTATGAATGTATCTTTCTGCCAAATAAGTTTTTTTTTTTCCTTTGTTCCACATAATACGAAAAAAACAAGAAATAAATCGTAACTTTTGTACGCCTAAACAAGTGAACCACACTGTAGCACTAATATTAAGTACACCGAACTCGGTGTGGTGCATTTTTTACCAAAAAGTGTATTAATTACACCAAACTCTCTGTGTAGTGTATTCAATGGTGAATATTTTACCAAATGGTGTATTAAAATCACCGAACTATCAGTGTGGTGTATACAATGGTGCATATTCAACCAATGAGTGTATTAAGTACACCAACCTCTGTGTGTGAATTTTTTTAACCAACAAGCATTTACTGTGAAAAAAATATACAATGGACGAGATTTTCTTTCAGAACAATTTATATTTCCAAACATTTTTTTCAGTTAACAAAATACAAAAGTAGGCCAAAATTGGAATTTGCTACTTCGGAAGAGAGGTAATCCGTCAACATTGAATTTGAGAAGAGCTTGCATTGTTTGATTTAATTGACGAAATGCAATACGGAAACAGTTCAATGCCATAGTACCAATATCCCATTGTATGTATAGCAATATTCCGTGTTGTATGGAGCAAAGTACGTGCATCTCTTGGCAGTTCATTTATTCCTTCAGTTCGCAATAAAACAGCCCAATCAGCTAATTTAGACATGAAATGAATATGTGCGTTCACATCATCAATGACGCAATCTTCCGAAGACAGTTCCAATTCGCGATATACAATTTCCGCAACTTCGTCATTATCATCCAAATCATCATTCAAATTGATTCACTTGATATTTCATTTGCCTGTAATACATACAATATTAGGTGCATTTAAAATAATATTTTGTCCAGATAATGAACCATTTTTAGAGTTTTTGGGCCGAATATAAAAGTTGATGTTTCCCCAATTTCCGAATAAGTTTCGATGACTTTGCTGGATGTTGTTAACTGGTTTGACAATGTTTTTAAATTTGTTTAAAAAGTTTTCCCTTCTACGATAACACTTCAAATAATTATTAAACTCGAGGTACTAAATTTTGTTAATATTTGTTAATTTAAAAAGACAGTGCTTGTTAAGAATGCAGAGCTCGTTAAGAATGAAATGGCGACTGAATAACTTCAATAACATTTTGTTGTTTATTTTTCACACTTATGTAGTTTGGTGTATTTAATTTCCACAGGGTGTAAATCCTTCACCGAAATATAGTTGGACATTTCAAATGGTGTATAATATCTACAAAATATAGTGTATAAAATATGCCATGTTGGTTGGTTTCAGAATCGAATAATTTTATGCACCATTATTGGTATATTATAAAAACAGCTGAACATCGGTTTATTTTTTGCACCGAATTTCAAAAGAAATGTTGAAATTTTGCACAGGAAAGACAATGGTGTAATTTTTATACCGATAATTTTGACAGATACACCAAAATTTTGAATTTTTCTTCAGGTTTCTCAATTTTGCACCAAAATTTACGAATTTACACCAATTTATACACCAGTGTGCTACTTGAGAACTTGGTTTTGGAGATTTTTTCACATTGTACTTTAGTAACGCTTATCGCTTGTAAACAAAGGGGGGCAGGTTGAAGCAAATACTTTTTTTTTCTCTTCTTACTTATGCACATAGGAACCAATTGTAGTACAAAAGTAAACAGCGGAGGACAGCGGAAGTGTTTAAAATTTCCTTCAAAATTTGAAAAGAGAACAAAAAATCATTTTTATAAAAAATTTAAATATACATATTGTATTTATTGATATCATTCAATACATTTTCAATATTTCGAATAGCCATATGTACAAGGTTTCCAGCAGTTTATAATACTTGTGTAATCGCATCAGCAAATCATTTAAAAAATCAGTTAAATAGTAACTTCATTAGGATATTCATGATAGTTTGATATCTAACGAACACTTTAGTCAGATATATACAATGCAGCAAGTATTTTTAGAAAAAGATTTTCTATTGTACTATATAATTTGACTATTCCCTTATACATTTTCAGAGAGAATAGGCTTTAACAATAATTTAAAAAAATAACATTTTTGAGACGGAAAACTTCTTCTGGGCCCACTGTGCGGCGCTACGTGCCACACAGCCGAAGCTACACTCGATGTTTTGCGCCCTGTTTTTGAAGATCGCATTATCAGCCGCAGAGCTGATGTCGTTTGGCCACCGCGGAGCTGCGATTTGACACCGTTGCACTATTATTTGTGGGGTGCCGTAAAAGATAAGTGTTACGCCGACATTCCAGAGACAATTGACGCTTTAAAGGACAATATTCGTGAAGCCATTGGTGAAATACAGCTGCACACAATCGATAATGTGCTTAAAAATTAGACCGATCGTGTAGGCTACTGCATGGCCAGCCGAGGCAGCCATTTGAATGAAATTATTTTCCATTATTAACCAGAAGGATTGTACTTTCAAATAAAAAAAGAAATTTGAGAAAATATTCAGTAGTTTTTTTTTATAGCATTTTCAAAAAAAAAAAAAGTTTTTTGGCGGACCCTTTATGTGGCATTCTGCTCCCCTGCAACACCCTGCATGGAGTCACTGTTGGATTATGGGTTGGGTGCAAGGTTGAGTAAATGCAAACTTCCTTTATAAATTATGTTAGTTTACCCAATGTCAACAACATTCTTCAGCAACAGTCTCTGGCCTAAAATGTCACATATCACATTATAGACAAAATGTTGCTGATTTGCATTATTGACAATTTAGATCAGATTCCTGGCTTTAAAAATGCTATAGTCCTTTATTATTTTTTAATTACCCCTCTCGCCTAAACGGGGCGAGATATATTCACCCCCGATAGTATAAAATGCTTGAAGTTAACCCTAGAGGGGTGATCAATTTTCGGTGGCAAAATTATCTTAATCTCGCCTATGATTAAAATAATGAAACCGCTTTCATAAGTTTTAAAATTTTGAAGAAATAAAAAAAAAAAACGTCGTTAAATTAATAGCCTTCACAGTGTGAGTTGGTCTTCGAAAAATAAGCGTTTTGTCTTCTATCCTTTTAATTACTTATATGGACTGGATGTTACAGCACAGTATTGGCGAAGACAGATTCGAATTGGGAGATCTGAGCAAAAGTCATTTGCTCTTCGCTGAAGACTTGGTCATCTCTAGTTCCTCTCAGACTAAACTTCAACGCGAACTGGATGGGTTTGTAGCCGTTTGTGTTGAAGCTGAAGTGATGGTCGTCTCCAGAACGTCTGTTCAATTTACTTCATACTGTGATTTCCTGTAGGATTGGCAAGGCTGGGCCATTTTGGAAATAGCTTCCTCTTTGAATTATTAGGAGGATTGAACTTGGTGTTAAAGCTAAATATGGTCATGAGGTTAGGGTAATGACCGAAAGAAAAAGATCGCGGATACAAGCTGCCGAAATGAGATTCCTCCGTTGTATTGCTGGTGTGACTCGTAAAGATCGTATAAGTAACACCAGAATACGTGACGAGCTCAATGTCGAGCATAGCTACTTCTTCGGACGTAGCGGTTCATGCTTCGGTGGTTCGGTCATGTCTACTCGAATGGGTATGGGGATTGACTTTGATGGCGGAGAATCCGGAGTTATAGAGGATCCACTTCAGCAACCTACGACCCGCTTAATGGATTAGCGGGCCATTGAATATGAATGAATGCACGAACAAATTTTTACTCGACTATCTCGACCTAAATTGATTTCATGCACCCACAATGTTCTTTTGGACCTACCATAATTAAAAGTAAGCTGAATTAAGTAGAGGCCTAGTATAAAACTTTCTTTTTATCTTCTTCGTCCGCTGAAGGAAGCAGCAATAGCATTATCGTCTTCATCAGAGCTGCTGTAGACATAAATAATATCAAAACTAACAACAAACTGAGAAGAAGACTTTCATCGCTAACTATCGCTATCGCGTTGATGTGTTTAGTTGTTTATCGCCAT